>CM072804.1:3222500-3822500 GCA_037013495.1 Hippophae tibetana | reverse complement strand
CTCTCATATAGCAATTTTTTTAGAAATTTGTGATACCTTTAGGCATAATGGAGTGACTGATGATGTCATCCGGTTGAGACTTTTTTCTTTTTCACTCAGGGATAAGGCAAAATAGTTGGTTTAATTCATTGAGATGCAATTCTATGACTACTTGGGATGATTTGGCTAAAAATAATTTAGCCAAATATTTTCCACCATTAAAGACTACAAAGATGAGGAATGAAATCACCAGTTTTGCGCAATTTGACTCAGAATCATTATATGAAGCTTGGGAGAGGTACAAGGAGCTACTTCAAAGATGTCATCACCACGGTTTACCAAAGTGGCTTCAAGTTCAAACATTTTATAATAGTTTGATTGGGCCTACTAGAAACATGGTTGATGTTGCAGCAGGTGGTGCTCTTATGGGAAAAACAATTGATGAAGCCTACAACTTATTAGAGGATATGGCTTCAAATAGCTATGAGTGGCCATCAAAGAGGATGATGCCTAAGAGAGCGGCTGGAATTCACGAGATTGATGCTATGACCACTTTGACTGCATAAGTATCTGCTTTGGTGAAGAAGATGGATACTCTGGGTGTCCAGTCTATTCAGAGTCCTTTTGTTGCATGTAAAAATTGCAATGGAAAGCATGCTAGTGAGAGGTGTTCTCACAACTCTGAATATGTCAGTTTTGTTTCCAAATACAATAGGAATCAAAACAACCCTTATGCTAACACTTACAATCCAGGTTGGAAAAATCACCCTAATTTTTCTTGGAATAATAATCAAGGTCAATCATCTTCTATAAAGCCTACATATCCTCCAGGTTTTCATAACCAAGCCCCACAACAAGAGAAAAGCCATCATTGGAAGATATGTTTGCTCAATACATGGCTAAGAATGGGACAATTTTCCAGAATCAGGCAGCATCTATTAGAAATCTCGAAGTTCAATTGGGTTAACTAGCTACTGCTGTCAACAATCGCCCTCAAGAAGCTTTACCTAGTGATACTGAAACCAACCCAAAGAGAGAAGGAAAAGAGCATTGTAAGGTAGTTACACTCAAAAGTGGAAAAGATTTGGAAGAAATACAAAAGCCCATTTCTCTGCCACCTATTGTTGAAGCTATTGACCCAGAAAAACAAGAGAAAGCTAAAGAGGGGGTCGAAGAGAATGAAACAACAGAAAAATCCCGTAATAAAACCAATTTTAGATCATCTCAAGCCTTATAATCCACCAATTCCATTTCCTCGGCGCTTCCATAAGCAAAAGCTTGATAAGCAATTCTCCAAGTTTCTTAAAGTATTTAAAAAGCTTCATATTAACATTCCTTTTGCTGATGCCTAGCTATGTGAAATTTATGAATCACATCTTGTCTAAAAAGAGAAGGTTAGGTGATTTTGAGACAGTTGCTTTCACAGAGGAGTGTAGTGTCATCCTTCAGAAGAAGCTACCACCCATTACTACATAAATAGGCATTAAAGTCGGTTCGCTGAACCGACTTTAAATTTAGAGACTTAAAATGTAAAGTCGGTACATTTTATGATTTGATTTTATTTTTATTTTCATTTTTCGTATTATTCAATATATATATATATATAACATAAAAAAACTAAAATATAAATAATAATACAAATAATTAAAAAAATTAATATATTTAATTACTTGATAATTAAATTTATTACAAAAACAAATAATGTATATATAATACATATAGTTAACTTAAATTACAAATAAAATAATGTCGTCAAAGTGTAATTATTATGCGATCGAGTAAGCTTGGTTGGCTTAGAATCTTGATTGGCCTTCACAAGCATTATGATAAAAAAATAGTTGATCCATATAACAATTCATATTCCCCTACATACATGAGCACGTAAAACATCCATCAAAAAAGTAGTCTAAACTTCAGACATACAAATGAAGAAATTAAATCATTATAAATATTACCATAAAAAAAGATTACCACGTACAGCGACATTTGACTAACTCATAGTAGCACTTTATTAATCATTTGTCTATATATATGAAGTTATCTGGAATCTCTACTAGTATTCTATAATGCTATATATAATGAACTATAAGTATGAAATCAATTGTAACTTCGATTTCTTACTTGGCTTGTGTGAGTTTTGGTGCCCTTAAACACATGGAACACGTTCATGGGCACCAAAACTCATACAACCCAAGAAACAAATCAGAGTTACGTACACCTAATTTGTCCATTTAGAGCTCATTATATCATTAAAAATACTAGCAGAGATTCTAGATAAATTCATATTTATAAACAAATGATTAATAAAGTGTTAATATGAGTTCGTAAGGAAAGTAGGAAAGAGAGATGAGACGTAGTTTGAGCCAAAAATAGATCCATAAAACAATGCATTCCCCTAAATACGTGAGCATATGATTAATCATCATCAAACAAGTGATTTTAGACACAGGAATAGATAGAGAAATTAAATCATTAAAATTTTTACTGTTATGTTGTCATATGTTATTCAAGATCATCCGAATCTTCTCCTGATTCTTCTTGTGATGATATAATTTGAACCATGTGTTCTGCCCATTCCTCTCGTAAATCATCAAAAATTTGCTGGTCGTAACCCGTCTTGTTCCAACCAAAGAACTACGTGTATTTAAAATCAAAATAAGAATATAATTTCATTTATTTACAAAAACAAACTCAAATATGTTAAAAACTTTTATGTATATGGGTAAAAGATAGTACCACATCATCAATTGGAATTTTGATATTTGTGATGATTTCGCTCATAAACTTCATGACATAATAACCACACATGACTCCATTATTTTGTTGTGGAACCTACAAAAAAAAGTGCATGTACATGAATTTTCATATTCGAATATCCTTATTATTCAATTGTAAAATTAATAAAATTATTAATATTGAATTGTACATACCATAACTTTTGTCCATATAAGCTTATGAGATTTTTTAAGGGCAATGCTCCTAAACTTGTTCCACAACTTCCATGCCCTATCAAGGTTTAAAACGATTAGTTTTTATTATATTACAAAAAATAATAGAAGAAACTAATATGTAACTATAACTCTTACATTTCAACAACTGTTTTTGTATCTTTACTCAGTTCTATGGAAGCTGAGTCACAGTACCAAGCATGATTATTGAACATATCAATGATTACCAACATCCAATGATCTTGGCCTTGTTCAAACCTTAATGGCCAAGGGATTATCAACTTTTGTTTTCTGTTAAGCGTTAATGCTCTATCACATAATTGTTTAGCTCTGATGCTAACATGCTTCTCTTGATATTGATTGACATACGAAGAATCATAGAACATTGCTAAATGTGATGAGTGATTATGTTGAAGTCGATAATAGCATGCCCTATATAAAAGATATATATATATATATATATATATATATATATATATATAATTAGATAATATAAATATAATTATATATGTTCTGCATAAATAAAAGAAAAATAACTAGATTGAGGACTCACCTTGTCCACACTTGAATTATACTTAAATCGATCATTTGATATTCAAATAGTTGCAATAAGCACTCGATCGATATATAAGTTTAGCCGAGGTCTACACCAGAAATTTCAATAGGAAGTGGCACAGTCCATCCATCATTTATGCTAGATGCCCTCCCAACAATAGTCATCAAAGTGCCAAGATTTCTGCTGAAGTTTAACGTATAAGTATGACTATACTTTTTCCAAGGCTTCTTCTTGAATGACTTGGTGCACGATGATTGGCCACTAGTCATAGATTTAGCACGAGATACTTGCTTCGTATCTCTTAAATGTGCCGCATTTAAGAGTTTTGGTATAATAGACTAACAAAAAAGTATCATATATGTATTTTTTTTAGTAACAATATAAGATATAATTAAATAATAGTAGTAAACAAGTGTTATCTTTTAAGTTAAAAAATAGTACCATGTCAAAATTTAGAACAACTTGAATCGACGTTTAAGCCACATACTGTCCAACCGCCTCTTGGACTGTGGTAGCATTAGAAGGCACAGGTAGTGGACAATCATGAAACAATGATTGATCAATTACTATTCGCCAATGATTAGGCAAATATTGATTATGAATCATCCGATCATCGCTCAATTGTTGTACCGTTTCAATAGCAACATAGTCCGTTGACGAAGGATGTTTCAACAAACATTTCATATTCTGTAAAAAAAATTAAGTGTTATATATAAAAAATAAAACATATAATAAGAATTTAAAAATAATAGATTATATACACCAGAAATTAAAATCTTACCACATATGATTCATCAAATAGAGGAGGACTCTCATGTGGGGTAGCTATTAGATGTACATTCTCACCAAAATGTTCATCTTGGTTTGATTTATGGTAAGAATGTGCAGATTGCATTGGAGAAAATGAACCACTACTTGATTGCATATGCATTCCTGGCATATAGTGAGGACCAATAGGGTGGCTATATCCCATACTGGATGTAGTTTGAGCGCAATGAGATTGTGTGGGTGGCATGCCTGGCATGGATGGTGGCTTGCTTGGCATGGATTGTGGCATGCCTGGCATGGAAGGTGGTATGCCTGGCATGGATAGTTGCATGCTTGGCCAATATGGCATGCCCTGGTTGTAGCATGATGCCATGGCTGACATTTGTTGTGATTGGTGTTATTTTAGAGTGGCAATCTCACTCATCACTGAGGCCTTAAAAGAGTTGAATTCTTCTTTAATTTTAGTGTACTTCTCCTTACTTACCTTCTGAGGCTTTTGTTTTGGAATGTTAAAATACTCCATAGAACCATCATATTGGCTACCTCCCCTAACACGACCAGGATGCTCGCGTCCGAATGCATGATATAAATCATTTCTCCCAGGCTCTTCGATTATTTCACCCTTGGATATTTTTTCTTGAACATCTCTCTACAAATAATAAAGCACACAAACATATCATTCATTATTACATCAATTATTAAATATCATTCAAACTTTTTATGAACCAAAATGACTAACCAACTTATTTAATTATTCTTCTCCTCGCAGACTCATCGGTCTTGCATTCTTCGTTTTGGGAGTCTTTGTTTCTATGTACAATTCAATTCGGGTAACAGGTCTACCCAATTCAGCTTCCTACATAAATTATGAAAATTTTATTAACAATGACATGAAATTAAATTGAGGAAAATAAATATAAAAATATTTATAAATTAAGACAAATTAATAATACCATTCTATATCTAACTTCAGGATTTAAGGACCTCCCAGTACGGTGAGGAAGAATGTTATGCATTTGGACATTCTGATGATCTTCTCTAATAATTTGAAATTCATCTGAACGTCTATAATCCACAAAGTCTTTCCAAACTTGAGGTGTAATCCAGGGGTGTCCTTCGGGGATTTTGTAGATCTCATTCTCATCAAGTGTTTCCAAATATGGAAACACATAATTTTTTGTCAATCTGGAAGTCTTGTATTCCTTCCAAGCCTTATTTGCAATCTTATAACACTTGCCCTTCCAACTGTCATTGACTTTGTAACGATTCTGTAAAAACATAGTACAAAAGATTAGATATAATACACCCAATACAATATATATATTAATTATAAAATATAAGAGATTTACATAAATGGTTATCCATATTTTGAACTTTTCTACATCGTCAACCTCAGACTAATCATTTATATTGATTGGTATACTGGACTTTGCCAATCGACCAATAGAGGATTTCAATTGTTGACCATTTTTCCCTATTGGATTACCAGTAGCATCAAATAGAACATGTATTCTATCATCTGGGTTAAGTGGAGCATCAGGTATATTCACCCAACCTCTTCTTTTCAAATATCCCAATGGATCGTTAATTGAATTCACTTAATGTATTTACAAGGTACCTTATACTGAAGTTCAATACATGTATAAATATAGAATAAAAGGAATCTGCTTTTCTTAAAAGCACTTTTAAGAAAAGATATATTAGTTGCATACAACTAATATACAGCTTATAAAGTATATTAGTTGCATACAACTAATATACCATTTATTAACACTCCCCCTCAAGTTGGCGCGTAGATATCAATCATGCCCAACTTGCTTAGTGAGCCATATAATGACTTCTTGGAGACTCCTTTGGTAAGTATATCTGCAAGTTGCTCTTCTGTGGGAACAAAAGGAAAACTAATAAGTTTGGCATCTAACTTCTCTTTTATAAAGTGACGATCAACCTCTACATGCTTAGTGCGATCATGTTGTACTGGATTTTGTGATATATCAATGGCTGCCCGATTGTCACAATACATCTGCATAGTATTTTTGAGTTCGAAACCCAAATCTAATAACAAAGTTCTTATCCACAGTAATTCACAAACCCCATGAGCCATACCTCTATACTCTGCCTCAGCACTAGATCGTGCCACCACTTTCTGCTTCTTACTTTTCCATGTAACCAAATTTCCTCCCACAAAGGTGAAATAACCCGATGTTGACTTTCTATCTGTAATACTTCCTGCCCAATCTGCATCTGTGAATCCACAGACTTCAAGAGGATTGTTGTGTTTAGAGAACATTACTCCCCTTCCTGGAGCCGATTTCAAATACCTTAAAATTCTCACAACAGCATTCATATGGTTCTCACTTGGATTGTGCATGAACTGACTCACCACACTTACTGCATATGCAATATCTGGTCTAGTATGAGCTAAGTAAATCAAACGTCCAACCAATCTCTGATAGCGGGCTCGATCAGTTGGTATCTGATCTGGATACTCTGCTAAACCATGGTTTTGCTCAATAGGAGTGTCAATAGGTTTGCAATCCAACATACCTGTCTCTGTTAGCAGATCTATAATGTACTTCCTTTGACAAAGATATATTCCTTCTCTTCCCCTGGCTACCTCAATTCCTAAGAAGTACTTTAATTCACCTAAGTCCTTCATTTCGAATTCAGAGGCTAGCTGTCTTTGTAATTTATCCATCTCAATAGTATCATCACCAGTGATTACCATATCATCAACATAAATGATTAGGGCTGTTACCTTCCCTCGTTGATGTTTGAGAAACAGAGTGTGGTCTGAATTACTCTGTCTGTAACCAACCTTTTGCATGAACTGTGAAAACCTTCCAAACCAGGCTCGAGGGGATTGCTTGAGGCCATACAAAGACTTCCTCAATTTGCATACAAAATTACCAGGAGAATCAACTACATACCCAGGTGGAAGACTCATGTACACCTCCTCGGCTAATTCTCCATGAAGAAACGCATTCTTGACATCAAACTGCCGAAGTGGCCAGTTTAGGTTAGCAGCAAGTGAGAGCAGAACCCGAATTGTGTTCATTTTGGCAACAGGAGCAAAAGTCTCATCGTAATCTACACCATACGTTTGAGTAAACCCTTTTGCTACAAGACGAGCTTTATACCGATTTACGGATCCATCACCATTATGTTTTATAGTAAACACCCATCGACAACCAACTGCCTTTTTTCCTTGTGGTGGTGACACAAGTTGCCAAGTATCGTTCTTCTTTAATGCATCCATCTCTTCATCCATTGCCTTCCTCCATATTGGATCTCCCAACGCATCCTGCACTTTGTTAGGTACTGATACACCAGATATTTGATTCACAAATGATTTGTATGACTTAGATAATCTTTTAGTGGACATGAAATTGGCTACTGGGTATTTTGATTTTGCATGAATATTTGGTTCATACCTTTTGGCTGGTTGACCTCGAGTAGACCTATTTGGTAACACATACTGTCCAATATTAGACACGATGTTATTAGTATCAGTAGGTGTACATACCTCAGATGAGTGACCTTCAGTACCAGGGAGTTGTTGATCAAGGGTAGGAGTAATGCCTGAGGGTACAGTTCTGTCTTCAATGTCATTTGCTGTAAGTGAATTTGATGCTTGAATACTTGAAGCATCTGTTTCTGCAATGACTGGATTCAATGAATTAGAAGTCTCATCTGGTCTCATTGAAACATCAGTTGGTGACTCACCTAATGCCTCCCCTTCACCATGATACAGTTCTTCGAAATATGTATTCTCCCCCTGACGAGCAGTATCAGGTGAGGAAAAATAACTCATGTCCTCAAAGAAGGTAACATCCATAGTAACATAATACTTTCTGGTTGGTGGATGAAAGCACTTGTACCCTTTTTGATAACTTCCATAACCAACAAACACACATTTAATTGCCCGAGCATCTAATTTAGAACGTTGATTTTTAGGAACATGCACAAAAACAACACAACCAAAAACTCGAGTAGGAAGATTATGAAAGGATGATAAGGATACGTAAGATGCGAGAATCTGAAATGGGATTTTTCCGTTAAGGACACTAGACGGGAGACGATTGATGAGATGGGCAGAAGCCTGTACAGCATCACCCCAAAGATATTTTGGCATATAAGCACTAAATAAGAGTGCACG
Organism: Hippophae tibetana; assembly: GCA_037013495.1. Lineage (NCBI taxonomy): Eukaryota > Viridiplantae > Streptophyta > Magnoliopsida > Rosales > Elaeagnaceae > Hippophae > Hippophae tibetana. The sequence goes on along the minus strand of CM072804.1, from coordinate 3,814,090 downwards.
AGCCATATCAAGTAAATGACGATTTTTTCTTTCAGACACTCCATTTTGTTCCGGTGTTTGCGGACAAGTAGTTTGGTGAATAATCCCATGTGTTTTGAAAAAATTTTGAAAAACATGATTAACATATTCCCCCCCATTGTCAGAACGGAGGATCCGAATGATGCCATTATATTGTCTCTGAACAAAGGTATGAAAATTTTGAAAAACAGAAAAAACTTCATCTTTTGTTCTAAGAAGAGAAATCCATGATAACCTTGTACAGTCATCGATAAATGAAACAAAATATCTCATACCCGATATAGTGGGTTCTTTAGATGGTCCCCAAACATCAGAATGAATTAATTCAAAAGGAATAGTACTTTTATTAGAAATGCTAGAAGAATAAGTAACACGATGGCTCTTGGCCAAAACACAAGTCTCACAATGCAACACAGTCTCACTAACACCAATAAATAAAGTAGGCATGGTTTTTTTCATAAGACTAAAAGACGGATGCCCTAAGCGGCGATGCCACAACCAAATTTCACTTAGCTTATCAGAACTAGAAGTCAATGCAGTGCTTGCCCGTGCTCCTGGTTTCTCCCCTCCGTAGTTCTGATCCAAGCGGAACAATCTGCCCCTCAGATACCCTCGACCAATTATTTCCCTGGTAAGAAGATCCTGGAAAATCACATACATAGGATAAAAGGTTACAAAGCATTTAGACTCAATATTCAACTGTGGGACAGATATTAAGTGATGAGATAAGTCAGGTACATATAAAACATTATGGAGCTGTAAAGATGGAGTGATATGAACTGACCCCTGTCCTAAGACAGGAAAGGCCTCACCATTAGCATTTGTAACATAAGACACTGGTGGGGGAGATAACTTATTAAAATAAGATTTATCATAAGTCATATGATCAGATGCACCAGAATCAATAATCCAAGTATTAGACCCAACAGAGTGAGAAACATTTAAGGTCATACCAATCTTACCACGACCAGCTATTGAAGCTGTAGGGATACCTCCACATTCCAAAGGATGATTCTGTCCATAGTAGTCTGGTTCTTGGACAATTTGCACTGCAGCTGCTTTTGCTTTAGAACGAGGCACCTGTTGTCGTTTTGGTTTCAAGTGTGGATATAGTTTCCAACAAGTGTCACGGAGATGCCCCTGTTCATTGCAATAAGAGCAGAGAGAACGAGGGCGATTGGTAAAACCTGGTGAAGGGCCCTGCTGATGAGATGAAATTGAATTTTGCTGCTGGAGGAAAGGTGCCTTTGATTTAGCTTGAATGGCTAGGCTTGATACTTCAACATGTGCCTGATGAAGACTCTCTTGCTGAGATTCGTCTTTACGGATGTATGTAAAGGCGGTAGTCAAGCTCGGAGGATCTGACATTCGAAGCAATTCGCCTTTAGCACTATTATGTTTTATATCAAGGCCTCTTAAGAAAGCATACACTCGTTCAAGCTCCTTCTCCTTCTGGTACCACAGAAGATCTTCTGGATTTTTAATTTTGCATGGGCGTTTCTGGTCAATTTCAGCCCATACATTTTTCAGCTTGGTAAAAAAAAGAGATACTGGTTGCCCATTTTGCTGCATGCCAGCAGCTTTGCACATGAGTTCATGAACTTGAATAAAGTCAGACTCATTTGTATAAAGATCGCTTAAGGTATTCCATATACCCTCAGCAGTTTCACATTCCTCCACCATTTGTAATATATCATCAGTGATTGCTCTAAATAGGATTGACATGACAAAGCCATCATCATCTTCCCACCGAGTATAGGCTTCTACATCATCTTGACTAGGAGCCCTGATTGATCCAGATACATGTCCCATCTTATGCATTCCACGAAGATAAACAGACATAACCTTTTTCCATGTTCGAAAATTTGTACCATTAAGTTTAGTACCCCCGAAAGAACCAATTTCTGAACTCTTAACAGAAACTTCAAAATTTGGAACTTCATGAATTCTAGAAACTTGATGTTGTCTTGAATCTTCCATTGAAATAATAATAAAAAGTATATTGTGCAGCGGAATAAAAATTTTGGTTTTTTTTTTTTTTTTTTTTTTTTTTGACGGGTTGGGCTGATAAATGGGCTGTTTGAATGTTTGGGCTGTTTGAATGTTTGGGCTGATGGGCTTGGAGCAGATGGGCTAGGAGTTGATGGGTTTGGATCAGATGGGCTAAGAGTTGATGGGCTAGGAGCTGATGGGTTTAGATCAGATGGGCTAAGAGCTGATGGGCTAGGAGCTGATGGGCTAAGAGCTGATGGGCTAGGAGCTGATGGGCTCGGGTTGGGCTGAACTGGGCTAGGGTTGGGCTGAACTGGGCTAGGGTTTAAAACTCTGAAAAATAAAGAAACTGCAATGGCTGATAATTAACACTCTGAAAAATACAACTGCATCCAAGTTTTGAACTAATTTTTTTTTTTTTAAGAAACTGCACACCAGGTTTCGGCTGGACGCTGTGCAGGGGGCTGGACGGCGCGCAGGGGCTGCGCGGGGCTGAACGGCGCGCAGGGGCTGCGCGGGGCTGAACGGCGCGCAGGGGCTGCGCGGGGCTGAACGGCGCGCAGGGGCTGCGCGGGGCTGAACGGCGCGCAGGGGCTGCGCGGGGCTGAACGGCGCGCAGGGGCGCGGGGCTGAACGACGCGCAGGGGCGCGGGGCTGAACTGCGTGCAGGGGTGCGGGGCTGAACGGCACTTGGGGCTGCACGGGGCTTGAACGTCGCTTGGGGCTGCGCGGGGCTGAACGGCGCGGGGCTTGAGCGACGGCGCTTGGGGCTGCGCGGTGAATGACACCGGTTTGAACAGCGCGGGTGGACGACAGATCTGCACCTGCAGCGCGAGCTAAACAGTGCGAGAATACGGAGGCGCTTGGCGGCGCTTGGCGGCGCTTGGCGGCGCTTCTATTCAGAAACCGGTATAATGTGTTTTTTTTTTGTTTATTTCCTGCTCTGATACCAAATTGAATTCACTTAATGTATTTACAAGGTACCTTATACTGAAGTTCAATACATGTATAAATATAGAATAAAAGGAATCTGCTTTTCTTAAAAGCACTTTTAAGAAAAGATATATTAGTTGCATACAACTAATATACAGCTTATAAAGTATATTAGTTGCATACAACTAATATACCATTTATTAACATCGTTTGGATCTACAAGTTGAATATCCATGAAATATCTACAAACAATGAAGAAATATAAATCAATTGACAATTTTAGGAACACACATATATATAAGAGTTATTACAACAATATAGAACATACGTTATGTTTAATTAGGTTGTTGATCGTATACATATATTCCTTCACAATCACTTCGAGTCCATGTCAAAGAATCATCATCATCAATTAGATCATCACATACATTAGGCAATTTATTTGAGAAATTAATAATATTGGTTAATGTATCAAGCATAGAGTCATCATCTTCTACAGCATCACAATGGTAAAACTATTTTTGTGGAAGTGTTAACACAACAGACCATTTTGGATCAATTTGATCGCTCACGTAAAATACTTGTTTTGCATGAAGTGCTAACGTGAAAGGATCATCAGTGTGACTTGTCCTGGATAAATTTACAAGGGTAAATCCAAAATCATCTATTTTATATCCAACATTGATAACATCTTCGACCCAATCACACAAGAAACTGTTTCATGGAAGACCTCATAATCCAATTCCCACATCTCTTGTATTATACCATAATATGTTCTATCAGAAAGTACAGGATTATCATCTTTTGAATTGGAAAATTGCATAGTTTGTGCAACCATCTTCACCCCACTATTTTGATTTACTCGGACTTTGTCCCTAGCTTGAGTCGTAAACCTCGATCCATTTATTGTGAAACTATAAAATGATTTGACATCGAATTTTGGCCCATGTGCAAGCCATTGTAAACTTTTTGATATTTTATGATTGAGTTTCTTGAGTTCATCTCGAATCTATGTATACAAAAACACAAAATGTGTTTAGAGCAAAGTTTTAAAACATTGAATAGATCTAGGAAGATACATGCATGATTTTTTGTTTGTGACACTTACATGGATGCGAAACCAATTAATAAGCTCTCACTTATGTTCATCATACAACCATTTTTCTTCTCCTTTTTTTTATAACGAGGATCGATCTTCAATAAGTTTAAATGCATCCTGTAATGTTATTAAATATATATTAAGTTATATATCATCATTAATAGTTAAATAAAAAATGATTTTTGCAATCATGAAACAATGAACATCACTTACTCTATGTACGGTTGTGCCTCATTATTATTTATCAAAATGATTCGGTGTGCTTTTTCCCATCGAGTGCGATCAATAAATAATTTCTTACTTCCACCAAGCATAGGGTTACCTACTTGGATCATGTGACGTTCTAAGAACAACTTGTGCGTAAGATTCCCAATTTCAGTGAAACCACTTAAGTATTCAGAACAAAACTCAATGGCCTCTTCAGCAATGTAGCATTCCACCATGCATCCTTCAGGTCGATATCTATTATTTACATATCCTTTAAGGACTTGCATATATCTCTCAAAAGGATACATCCACCTTAAGTAAGTAGGACCACATAATTGAACCACTCAAACTAAATGAACACATAAGTGAATCATTATATCGAAGAAAGAAGGAGGAAAATATTTTTCAATTAGACACAAAGTCTCTACAATTTCTTTCTGTAAAGAATTTAACTCGCCAATTGATATAGATTTCTTGCATATTGTATTGAAGAATGAACAAAGCCGAATTATTGATAATCGAACATGTTTTGGAAGAATTGATCTAATAGCAACTGGTAATAACTGTTGCATTAAGATATGACAGTAATGTGATTTCAATCCATACAGTCTCTTATCGGTGATAGACACAAAATTTCTTAAGTTGGATGAGTAACCATCAGGAACTTTCACACCCTCCAAACATTTACAAAACACATCCTTCTCTTTTGTTGACATTGTATATAATGTTGGTGGTAAGTATGTTCGATTCTTATCATTTTCCACCCTTGGTTCCAATTCAGGTCGTATGCCTAGTTTCTTTAAATCCAATCTTGCTTTAATTACATCCTTTGTTTTTCTAGGTATATTAAGTAAAGTACCAATCAAGCTCTCACATACATTCTTCTCAATGTGCATGACATCTAAGATGTGACGAATGTGTAGGTCTTTCCAATAAGGTAATTCCCAAAATATTGATTTTTTTTCCAACAACCATGGTAAGTCGGTTCAAACTCTTTTTCATTTTCACCCATTTCATTAGTTGACCTCTTTCGTTTCCCTACCTTAGTGAGTTTTTTTTCATCTTTCCATATCGTTTGAATGTCATCCCATTCAATTGCCTTAATATCTCAATACCTCGCAAAGGTCGAGTTGCATGATCATGATCTTCTTCACCATCGAACGGTTTCTTTTGGTATCTAAACTTGTGTCCAGATGGCAAAAATCTTCTATGTCTTCTATAAGACATCTTTCGTCTGTGAACAAGATAAGTTGCAGAAGTTCCATCACTACATATAGGACATCCCTTGTAACCTTTTGTTGCATGTCCTGATAAGTTTCCATAGGCAGGAAAATCATTAATTGTCCATAAAAGGACCCCCTTCAAGTTAAAGTATTCTTTTTTATGTGCATCGTAAACATTTACACCATCATTCCACAACGTCTTTAAATTATCTATCAAAGGCTACAAATATACATCAATATCAACACCGGGTTGTTTCGGTCCTGAGATCAATAATGTTAACATCATGAATTTTCTTTTCATACACAACCAGAGAGGAAGGTTGTATGTTACCATAATTACTGACCAACAGCTATATCTACTACTGAGGGAACTATGTGGATTAATTCCATCAGCAGTAATGGCAAGACGAAGATTGCGTGGATCAGATGAAAATTGAGGAGATAAATTATCTATTACTTTCCAATTTGGAGAATCACAAGGATGACATAGCACCCCATCATCAGATCGATTATTTGAATGCCAAGTCAACATCTTTGATGTATATTTACTATTGAACAACCTTTCAAAGCGAGGAATCGGAGGAAAGTACCAAAGAACCTTTGCAGGCACGCCTTTCTTATGTGTTGTACTCTCATTTTGTACCATGCTTCCATCTCGATTCTTTACACATAGGACAATCATGTAATGTCTCATATTCTTTTCTATAAAGAATGCAATCATTAGGACAAGCGTGAATCTTATGATATTCCATGCCAAACCGACTAATAGATTTCTTCACTTCATACATTGAAGATGACAATTCAATACCCTCAGGAAACATATCGACTAGTAGATTTAGTAATTCTGTGAATCCCTTGTCAGAAAAATCATGTTTTGCCTTCACATTGTACAAATGAACCAATCCCGACATTTTAGTGTATTTTTTGCATTTTGGATACAACGGTTTTTCGGCATCTTCTATAAGTTTATTAAAGGTTTCGGGATCATCCTCGCGTAATTCATTTTCAACACCATGAAACATATTTTTTGTCTATACATTATGATGATAAGATGTATGTAATCCACTCACATTCTTATTTATCTTTTCTCCGTGAATATTATCAATATTTTCTCCATGATAATACCAACATTTATAACTCAATAGAATACCATTACGGATAAGGTGATACTTAACCTCATCAAATTCATGAAATCGCTCATTTTTACATTTAACGCATGAGTATCGAATCATACTACTTCCAGTATTACTATTTCTACAAGCAAATTCCATGAAACTTTCAACTCCAGAAATATAGTCTTGCTCAATTCTACAATTTGACATCCAAGATTTGTCCATTTTCTATTAATGACATTAATTAAACATATTACTTAATTATGTATACAATTAATATATTTCAAGTATTATTATATATAAATTTCCTAATTATTAGAATATATATCAAAACATACATAATGCAAAACAATTATCATTTTAATCATTTTACAAAACTATTTCTATACAAATTAAAAAATAAGCAACATGTTAGCATGAATATATAAAAACCAATCACGCACTTTGATTGATTCTAATTTTTAAGCATGTTACTATATCATAATTAAAAAGTAATATTAATTATACGTATATAAATAAATTTTTCCACGCATAGTAAACCCATAACATTTCAGATATTATTTCCACATAAAATAAGTCAAACATTATTACAAGCAAAATAAAAAACATACCTAAATCAAAAATTTATACAAAATATAAAACAAACTGAATAATAAGTTGTAAAATTCTACTTAATAAAATATAAATAAATTTATCCACGCATAGTAACAATCAAACCCACAACATTTCAGATATTATTTCCACATAAAATAAGTCAAACATAATAACAAATAAAATAAAAAACATACCTAAATCAAAAATTTATACAAAAAATGTGTATAAAACCATGTAGATAGCGTCGGTTCGTCATGTCAACCGACACTATCCACGTGGATAATGTCGGTTCTCCACGTCAACCGACGCTACGTCCAACGTGGATAGCGTCGGTTTTCCACGTCAACCGACGCTACGTCCAACGTGGATAGCGTCGGTTTTCCACGTCAACCGACGCTACGTCCAACGTGGATAGCGTCGGTTTTTCACGTCAACCGACGCTACGTCCAACGTGGATAGTGTCAGTTGTACACCGAACCGACTTTAAATTCATTATAAGTCGGTTTTTTCCAAAAACCGACTTTACACAGCGACTTATATACCTCTTTTTTGTAGTAGTGACCTAAGCTTAAAGATCCATAAAGTTTCACCATTCTTTGTACTATTGGTGAGAAATTATTTGGTAGAGCTCTATGCGATATGGGTGCCAGCATTAATTTGATGCCACTTTCCATCTATTAGAGACTTGGATTAGGAGAAGCACAACCGACCACTGTAACTCTTCAACTTGCAGATAGGTTTTTGAAAAGGCATTATAGAGAATGTGCTTGTAAAGGTAGATAAGTTTATTTTTCCTACAGATTTCATAATTCTTGATATGAAGGAAGATAAAGAGATCCATATTATTCTAGAGAGACCATTTTTAACAATATGAAGGACTTTGATTGATGTTCTCACTGTGAGAGTTCAAGACCAAGAGGTAACTTTCAATGTCTTTAAAGCTATGAAATTTCCAAGAGAATCTGATGATTGCTTTAGAGTTGACATGATGAATGCATTAGTTGAAAGCAACTTCAGGTAAAACTTGACTTCTGATGCTTTGGAAGTTGCGCTTGTGAATGAAAATGTTATTGATAATCTTGAATTTCTTGAATATTTTAAGTTACTTGAATCATCTCCAAGACTTTTTAGTTCTAAAACTAAATATGTGCATCACAAGTTTTGTTTTATTTTTACGCTTTGATTTTATTATTATTTTTATACTTTTAAAGTTTAATTTTTAAGTTAGTTACAAATTTTTAATTAGATATTTGAAATTTGAAAAATATTTTGATTAAATTATAAAAAAATTAATTTAATAGGTTAAAATGTAAAAATAAAAAATAAAAAAGGATTAAATAAAAATCAAAATAATAAGAGATTAGACAAATAAAAAATAAAATAACATTGTAGGTACTATTTATATACTTCAGCCAAAAAAAATCCAAGGAAAAAAAGGGAAATAGAGACTAGAGGGAATCTTTTGCTAGTTTGCCACCGAACTGACTGATTGTTTCCGATCGAACAACCCGTTCGACTAAGCTCTATCGTTCAGCCCCTTTGAATTCTGTCTCTGTGACCACAACGCTAAGAGCCACATTGCAAATGCCGAAGAAGAAAGAGAAAGGAAGATTTTGGATATTGGTCACAACGGCGGTCTTATTGAGGCTCATTCTCATATATTTCCCCAACAACCTCAATCTCTCTTCTCGACCAGAAGTATCAACTCCTCTTACTAGCCTTCGTCGCCGTACTCTTTCTGTCTCTCTCTTAGCTCAGAAGTTAATTCCATGTCCATTTTTCTAAAATCTTACTTTTAATTGTAATCGTTCTTCGCAGTGGCCGAGGGTTACTGGTTGAAACAGTCATCAGTGTCTCCTTATGCAGGTTATTCCATCAAATTTTGTTGAATATGATTTTTTTTCTAATCTTGATTTGTTTCCGTTTTTGTTGTCATTTAGCACTTTAGCTTATGTATTTTGCTCTTCGGGATCTAAGAGAATTTCCTTAATTTTTCAGGATCTATGTACCACGGCTCTCCTTTGTTACTTTCTGTTCTTGGACCTCTCACTGTCAAGAGGTACCCCAAAACTTAACGTAATAACATTTATGTTATAATTAGCACTATGCTATGCTATTTGATTGTGGGTTTCATTTTTTGAGCCCATGGTTATGAATTAGAGACCCACTTGCTGAATTCAAGCTGGGTTGTGCTTCTATTTGGTTGGTTAATGGATTTTAAGTTCGAATCAATGCTATTTATAGAAAAAAATTATTAATTTCTGTAGAAGCAATCTTTTAAGCATAACTGCCTTGCACCACATATGATTTTGAAACTCCATAGCTGCTGATTTCCGTGAAGTGTTAATTTTGATAATTTTATTTTTGGTACCGCAGAATTGAAGGGCAACCTAAACATTTCGTATGCAGGTAATCTTAATTTTCCATTTCATCCCTTGTTCAAAGTGATTCTTTGGACAAATGCTGGGCCAGAGTCATTTACTAACATAAACACCATAAAATTGGGTGCCCATTGCCCAGGAACTTATTTTTCTTGCCATTACTACTAGCACTCATGCATGCATCTGAAGATGGATGAGCAAAGATAAATGCCTTTTATCAAACTTCTCTCTTTTCTTAGGACTCTTCTGGTGTTGCTTTCTCAGGACTCTGATCTTGCTTTCTTTTCTGTCATTGTTTCGTACATATAGTCAGGCAATTGATGTTGGCATGTTTTTGCATACAGTTTGGTATTTGTGATTGCAGATATTGTGAATGCAATGCTTATACGTGCCATTGGTCAGATACTTCAGATAACTTATAATCAGAGTGTGAAATCACTAGACCTTGATACACAATCAAAAAATTCAGGTAAATCATTATTTATAAAGACTAAAGAGCTTCTTTTTAAGAAAAAGAAAGAAAAGTACGATCAATATGCATATCTTGTGTGACTGTTAAAAATGCGAACCCCCAAGCCTTATCACAGCAGTCACCCTTTCTCCCAGCTGAGAAATTTCAGTATCTGTGTTTGACTCAGCAATTCTTCCTTCTCGAGAAATTGCTGCTATTGTCTACTTGTGGAATCCTCTCACCATAGTGGCATGTGTGGGTTTGTCAACCTCACCCATTGAAAATCTGGCTATCTTATCGGCTCTTTATGGAGCTTGTACAAGTAAGCAGCTGATTGCATGTTAGACTATTTTCTTATGCTTTATTCCTAGTTTTGCTGACATTGATTTATTTAATCATGCATATTATATATTATTTAGTCTTTCTTCCTTCTTTAGAAGGACAACAAAATAAAAGCATGCTTCTTTGAAGTTTGGTTAGTACTCTTATACATTTTGTGTTATTATTTGACTTTACATGCTGTCCTTTATTTATGCTATCTGTCAAGTTAATAATTTAGCTTCTGCATGTCTGCTTCTAATATTTAAATCGGTTGTATGCATGTTTTTTGTAAGTATGTTTCTTTCAAAGTCCCCCCGCTATGTTAATTTGATCTTCTTGAAGCATTGATCTGTTTGCTAAAGACTCGTTAAAGACTTTTTTTCTAATAATTTAGGCTTCTGCACATTTACTTCTAATATTTAAACCGGTTGTATGCATGTTTTTTATTAGTATGTTTCTTTCGAAGTCCCCCCATTATGTTAATGTGATCTTCTTGAAGCATTGATCTGTTACACATAAATTATACTTTTGTTGGAATGATGTAATGAAGTTGAAAGCCTTCATTACCCAAACAAATTTTGGAAGAATAATTTTATAGATCCAGTTTCAGTCTGAGGCTGTAGTGGTAAATTAAGTTTTTTAAGCGTTGCATTTTATGAGACTTGCCTGTTATGTTTTTTAGTGAGATATTAGGATTGGTTTATGAACTGACAAAGACAACTTTGAAAGGATGAAGACTGCTCTTTTAAGTTTTAGTGACATTGGAAATTAAATACTGTCATTCTGATCATCTGCAGGAAGAGTTTCCTTGGCAGCTTTTGGTTGGGTCATGGCAACTCATCTGTCTCTTTATCCTGTTATTCTAATTGTTCCAGTAAGCCTCAATTATTTCATGTTAGACATGATTACATCATTGTATCCCAATATTTAATTTAAATATTAATCATAAGCAATATCCATTTTTGTCCCAGGTCGTTCTTTTATTAGGATATGGTCCTGATTCTCCTACCGGAAAAATTTCACTGCAGGGGAGATATAAAATTGAAGATAGACCCCCAACTGATAGTTCTGAAAAAGGGGAAGCAATGCAACAACCCGAAATAGCACCCAGAGTTTTCTCTTGGAGACTAGCTGTACAGTTTTTAATGTGGGCTATTGTATGGTCAGTCTATGTGTTAGCTCTCTGTGGCTTGTGTACTAAAGAGTATGGTGGCCTTCAAGAGATGTTTAACAGGTACTGGAAGAATATTATAAGTTCATGCCCAAGTATGTCGTTTCATCTTGCAGCCTATGAATTCTCAACTTTTTGCTTGTATTGTAAACAATTAAATGGAATTTTAATAGAAATGGTAGTGCATAGCAGATTGATTGTTGTCCAAGATGATTGACGAGATATGATCCTCCAAGTGTGTAGAAGTTATGGCATACTTCTTTAAGTCCATTAAATCTTTTTGCAGTTAGTTAATTAGAAATCGATTCTTCACATGGCAATAAATTGTGATGTCTTTTGGACCTTATATAAAATCTATTGAGAAGTTTTAATCTCATGGTTTGTTTATTAAGTTATCTCAAACAGTTTCCCTATTTCTGTCTGTTTTGCAGAACATATGGATTCATCCTCACTGTACAAGATCTGTCTCCAAATATAGGTGTATTATGGTAAGCTCCATATTACCATTGTTGGAACAACATATTCTACTTTTGAGGTGTAGAACTGATATATTCATCATCATTTTGGTATAGGTACTTCTTTGCAGAAGTTTTTGATTTCTTCAGAAATTTCTTTCTGATTGTTTTCCATATAAATATTTTGTTTATGGTACTTCCATTGGCTATACGGCTGAACCATCGCCCCTGCTTTCTGGCTTTTGTCTACATCGCAATATCTTCAATGTTCAAATCATATCCTTCGGTAAGTATTTTGCTTTCTTTCAGAAAGTTTTCTATGCAGATTCTTATCTGTTCTATATTGAATAAGTCATAATCTTCTTTTTTTCAGAGGAGAATATAAGTAAATATTGAAATTCATTGAGAATCATGATCCATGAACTAGAACTTCCATATGCAAAACTTAACTGTCTTAATACTTGTAACCTTATGTTCAAATCATATACCTCCAGTAAGTTCTTGCTTTCTTTCAGAAATTTTTCTATGCAGACTCTTATATGTTCTATATTGAACAAGTTATAATCTTTACTTTTTCGGAGGAGAATATATGTAAATATTGAAATTCATTGGGAGTCATGATCCAAGAACTAGAACTTCCGTATGCAAAACTTTATTGTCCTAATATTTGTGCAATTTTGTAACCTACATAACTTTCTCAAGAAAGAGTCGATTCTTTTTTACAACTGAAGTTTATATATCCTTGTCAGCCTCAATCCTCATAGTAAATACTTCTTTGCGGTGACTTCTTTTTGATATTTATCATTATGAATCTACAGAGAAGTTGAAAACCTTAATTTTTCCCTTTATTCTTTTTCATTTTTGCTTATAGGTGGGAGATGCAGCTCTTTACTTGGGTTTGCTGGGGTTATTCGTTAATGAACTAGCAGGCAAGTTGGTTCCATTCTATCACAAACAGAGTTTGACAGGATCTGGCATCTTCTTACCTTTCTACTCTCTCATGCTATGCAGATATGCAGTTCTCATTCTTCCTATTTTGTGTTTATCTTGGGGTTTCCCTTCTTAGTCCTGTGATGCACAACCTATGGATATGGCGGGTATGCTAATGTCTGAAGTTTATGAAACAGTTAGAAATCATTTGTTTTACATTGTGTCTGAATTAAATGAAATGTGCAGGGTACTGGGAATGCAAATTTTTATTTTGCAACAGCAATGGCCTATGCTTGCTTGCAGGTTTGCTAATTTCAGTCAATCATAGTAGTTTTTCATATTAATTTGAAACTAGAGTAATTTGATGGTCATTAATCATGATCAAGGTTCATAAAGGCAAAAATGGGTACTTAGGTAGTTTCCCGAATTAGGCAAGATGCACGCCTTGGGTGGTGAAGGGGTAAGCGTCATTAAAGATAGATAATCTATTTCTCATGGTAAGCATAATTATTATAGAGCTAAAGGAATGAAAGCAGTTAAGACATTAACCATCAGATGTATGAAAAACTCAACCAGTTCACGAACAAAAGCAAACAAATTTCTATTGAGGCTACCTTCAGGCACACCACACATGTGGCAGTGATGTAAGCCTCATCTGAACACCTTTAGACAGCCTCTTGGCACCTTGTCTAAAGGTGGCATCTTAGTGTCTTTTTTTGGACCTTGATTCTAGGTTGTAGAGGGGTAAAGTGGCTTGTATAATCGCATTCCAGAAAATGCTTTGGAGACATGACATATAATAATCAACTCATAACTCTAGAAATTATTACTAATGTTGTTCCAGTAGATGCACTGGTATATCTACCAAGTTATGATTCTTCATCTACTTTGTCTGGATATCCACAAGGTGTTACTAATCTAGATATATAAGATACTGATATTGAAAAGAAAAAAAAGGTTATTCCTGAAAAATATTTATATTGTTCAGCAAAAAAGATGACTTTCAAAAAAGATAATTTTTTTTATCTACTTGACATAGATAACCTTCGGGGTTTCTTAAAAAAAGAAGATAGACTTTTGGAAAATCCAATGATTAATTTAAAAGCTAACCTTCTCTTGAACCAAAATAATTTTAAGCCTAATCGCTCTGCTAATGTATGCCATGGTCGTGCAGATTGTGTTGGTGGCTGAGAGTGTCAGTGCAACTCTCAATCACGATAGGAAGCTGGAAAGGCTATATATTGCAAAGCTTCAAGAGAGCAAGTCTTAAGCTCATATATACAGCCTCAGCCATAGTTTCCGCATTTTCAGCTTATCTTGTTTTCTTGATGGACTGAACCTTGGAAGTTGGAGAATTGTGCTGTCAATGGATTTTCTATTGCTAACTTTTCAATGCACTCAAGTAGCAAAAACCTATCTGAAATCCGAAGGCTAATACATCTTTTGTTTTCCTGATCATTGTTTTAGATGGGGTTTTCACTGTCACTAAAAAATAGGGGATTGTAACAATCAATTAGCTGTGTAACAAATGTTTTATTTGGGGGTCGGTTGGTGCCAATTGCTATTGATCAATGTTGTAGGAGACAGACGGAAGAAAGAAGCAATGACGAGGAGAGGGGATTGGAACACACTTTAACATTGTCTGGTAGCGTATTAATAGGCTTGATCAAACAGATTCAATTTTTCTTGTGCTTATTCTAAGTTGATAGTTGAAGAATAATTTGCCTTTGCCTTAAATCTTAAACTCTATATAACTTCCATCTACAATTAGCTTGTGGTCAAAATAAAAAATTTAAACGCTTTGCCTAGTCATAAGTATCTTACCAAACGATGGGTTAACTTGAGCTTTGTGGTCTCAAAGTGTTCATCTCATCATTTTAACATCGTTGATGTCTTTCTGGTAACAAAGTTACAAAAAGGAACGTGAACAAGACCACATAGCCACATTTTCTAAGGAAATAAACGATTTTTGCTGAAATTTGTCGACTTTCATTATCCATGCTTGGTAGCATCCGATGGAAACATGCACACGTTAACTGGTCGACTCCATTTCCCTATTTTGCTGTTAGTAAAGGTTTGTGATTAGACTAATTCTGGATACATCAAGAAGAAACTCCACCCCTATCCAGATTTTCTCTTTGTGGTTAGTCACTGTTGACTTAACAAAACGATAGCCTTCCACAATGGATTATGCCTACATGGTCAACATGTTGACCTTGGTTACTGGGTATTCTGTATTCACTCTTTCGAGGAGATGGGTCATACACTGTTATTTTACTTGTTAGTTGTTATAATGTTTCAGTCTTTTACCTTGTCGCCAGAGTTACAGTCCCATATTCATTGCATTTGAAGTACTCGAGTCCCTTGCTTAAAAATAAAGGACCAAATTCTAATTTACGTTCAATAGAGTACTTAACTCTTACCATTTAATACTATATCAAATAATTTAATGTGAATTTATTTTTTCAATGACAACTTTAAACCTCCCTCCAAAGTGTACGGGAGAGATCTTGCAATTCGTGGGTGCCCAAAGTTTACAGATAATTCTGTGGGATGGTTCAATTGAGTCTCTTCTTATCAACCCAACCCACTAACAACAAAGTAGGTATTTGATAGTTACATCTACTGTGTTTTTTTGGACAAATAGTTCTAAATATCAACCAATCTTTGTTTAATTTTTGGACTCAAGGGCGTGATAATGGAACTCATATTCCCCATCATAAGTTTGGTATCAACCCAGGTATTCCTTATCAACCTCGTGTTACTATCTAACATTTTCCATCGACGAGACACAACATAAGTACTCTTTTCGGTTCTTCTCATTCTCATGGAGGATCGTGTTTATGCCTCGCTCCTACTTGACTGACATATAGATCCTCCTCGTGTATGTGGGATTTTACTTTAATACATATGCTTCATAAAACTCAGGCATTTTCAACTTAACCTTGAGCTCTTGGCATATGAGAGTAAGATAAAACAGGTAACTTCACCCATTTGGCATCGGTTGTCTTAGTGCAAGTTACATTCTAGTCAAAAACTTTCTTACAGTGGGAATCTGACCCTTAGCACAAGGCCTTTCATGAAAGGCTATCCACCCCAACTGGAGTTGGATCGCTATTAAGAACACCTGACTTGAGGATCATTATATGAACCAAGGAAGAAATATTGTACATCTTTCTTAGCCTTTCTTTGTCCTGGGGAGATAAACATTTAGGTTTGACCTTGGCTTCCCAACTTTTGGTTCGACCTATGGGTTCACCGGTGCTTTTCCTCTTGAATTTTTTTCTTCGTAATCTGGAGACTGGTATATGGGTTTGAGACACATTCGATCTAATCATAGTTGTGTCTATGAGCAAGACATAAGCATAAGAGGAGGAGGCTTATACGTTTTCTTTTCGCTCGAAGTGCTTACTTCACTAGAAGACCTAGTGTATCACTTTCTACCTAACTTGAGAAGCTGGGGTATTGAGGACTCTCCTAAAGAAGAAGAGCCTGAGGAGCACAAGGGTGGGACTACATTGCTAGTAGCCCGCGACGATAACTCTCTATGCATATGTTCCTTACCAAATATTACAGAACACAAAATGGTAAGGTATGAAGAGATAAAAATTACCTAAGGATGAGTTTTCAAAGTAAAATGGGAGTAAATTTAGAGCCGATTTGAAAAGAAATGAGAAAAACTGTTGGACTCAAGGAGTGATCCCTAAAAGCCTGAGCAAAAGTAAGTATGTACTGAATTGTTTTTCTTACCACCCGAGCAGAGAAGTTATATAGCGCCAGTTGAAAAGAAGGAGCGTTATTGTTCCAATTTCTATTTGATATCTTGGAAATGATGAAATGAATAACGCCTTGGCTCCTCTTTATATAAATATGTATATCTTCTCTCTCCAATTAGCTGACAAGTATTTATTAAAGTGTACTGAACGTTTTAAGTTTGCTATCATGTTGTTACTCTTCCACCCCAGTTGAAGAATTGAGTTGAAATAATATAAGGACTTGATGTTTGAACATATTAATCGACATGGAGCTCGACCTATGCCCACAATGATACTCATAGGATATCTCTGTCCATGCATAATAACTTTGGGTATTGAAAGACCGACTGTCAGATCGAGCCATAAAATGGTCAACCTCAAGATCAGATTGTGTTTTTACATATGTAACATCTTGACAACGCTGCGACGTGTACCTCTATATGATTAATACGTATACATGTAATGTCATATATATATATATATATATATATATATGTATGTATGAACTTTATAAGAGAATCGCAATTTTTTTTAATTCTGTGATCTCTCTATAAATCGGATCATCTTAACATATTAATTTCTTAAAATTATATTTGAAAATTTATAAAATAAAACTATCATTTATAGTGTTATATATATACACACGCACCTTACTATGAATGATCACTACTACAAAAAATGGTATTTAAGTCAATATGTAAAGTCATTTTTTTGGAAAAAACTGACTTATAATGAATTTAAAGTCAGTTCGGTGTAGAACCGACGCTATCCACATAGGATGTAGCGTTGATTTCAGGTGTTAACCGACGCTATGCTATGTGGATAAATTCTTTTCTTTTCTTTCTTTCCCAAACAAAAACTATTAATTCTACACACTTATTATTTATATTTTTTCTGTTATTATGTGTTATTATTTATGTGTATAAATTTTTGTATTATATATGTAGATTTGTATTATAACATCAGGAGAAAAATATATTGATATTAAATAACATAGAACAACATCATGATAATTTTTATGCTATTAATTAATATTTTATTTTTCAATTATTTGTATTATTTAAACTATTTGTTAAATAGATTTTTTTTCCTGTTATTATTTAGTAATCGAATATAAGTTTTAATTTGAGGATAATAGAAAATGAATAAATTTTGTAAAAAAAAAAAATTAAAATCAATCACGGGTTGAATCGACTTTAAATTTTAAATTATTTCATTTAAAGTCGAACGAACCAATTTCCAAATTTAATATTTTTTTTTTTGTAACAATGGATAGTTTTATTATGCCACCACGTTACTGTGAATGATAGTCTTATTGGAACACCTGTGCTGGGTGGATTATGTCACCATTATCCAAGACTCTGGAAGTAGCACTTCATAGATTTTTCTTCTTTATTTGCTGAATTTCACTTGCCCTCCCTAACGACTTCAAACGTTAACGGGCAAGTTTTTGCTTTCACCAAAAACATTGAATTACATATATTTAAATATAAGAAATGATAGATATATATTTCTATTGTATTAATTATAATGTGTAAAGTTATTTCGTAACATACCACAATGTAATCATTGTATGTATATTTATATGCTATAAATATTTTTTATTTAAATAATATTTAACATATTTAATAATAAAAATAATATATTTAAAATTTGTAACTATAAAAATAATACAACTTATATACACTTCGTACATTTTTACTATTTAAAAAATATTATATTTCATTTCATTTTGAATATTTCATTTAAATATTTTCAAATCAAATTATAACCTCTTTAAATATTAAACATTATTCAATCCAATATGAACGTTATTTTTATAAATTTAAAAAAATTTACTAAAAATAAGTCTAGTCGAACTTTGGGAAGAAAAAAAACAAAAATACCAACCTTATAATACCTCTTAAACTTCTTTTATATATTTTTATTATTTAAAAAAATACGTTAAATCATTTAATTTTAAATATCATTTAATTAGACGATATTCAAATTGAATTATTGTTATTTAAATTATTTAATTGAACGTTATCTAATTCAAAATTATTGTTATAAATTTTAAAAATATAATTTTTTTTAATTTATCTTGAGTTTCTTATTTGCTTTAAAATAATATGTATTTTTTTATATAAAAGAATTCATTGTATTCATAAAACAGATACAGACTTAAAATCACAATTTAAATGTAATACATCACAAACAATAAATGGAGTATCCTTTAATAAAAAAAATAACCAATATTCTCCAAAGTTATCTTAATCAAACTATAAGTCACTCTATTAAGACCTCCTCTTAAAATGGATACGGAAACCAATAATTTTAAGGATAAGTTTTGACTTTTGGGTCTCAACTTTATTAATAAGAGACACTACGTTGAGATAATCAATTAATAAAATCTTTACTTTTAGTTAAGACATCAATTTTATAGATAACCATCAATTCAGCGATCAAAGAGAATTTTTTTTGTATAATTTAATAGCAAACAATACAACATAGCCTACTTCATCTCCTTCGAAGGTATCCCGCTTGCTAAGTTACTTTATTTCCAGATAAGCCAATGGGGGCAAGGATATTTTTGTAATTTACAGACTAAACTAATGGCAAAAACATTAAAACCATAACTCTGGAAGACCAATATCAAATTTGATCCAGAAATTCTCAAACAAAGCAAACCAATGCGCAGCCAAAAGTCACTTTATCTATTCGTTCTTATTTTTGCCAGAATTTAACACCTGATTACATCTGATAGCTTCCCCATGCGTGCCGAACATACGTGGCAAGCACCCACCCTATAGCCTCAGTACATAAAAAAGATTAACATATTACCAAAATGTCAGATAGAAAACTAAACCGATCACCTTGATAATCAAGACGCCTCAAGATTCGAGTATGCATTGCTCATTGAGCATGCTTACGCCGGAGTCGGATATGACGAGAAAAGAGTCTCTAGAGGTTCTGTACAGATTTATCGTGGATCGGTGTCAGAGTTTAGAGGCTAACCAGACAAGACTTGCAGAACAGCTTTGTGAGCTGGCGCAGCACAAGCAAAAGGAAGAAGATGACGTTGTGACGTCAGATTCCGACGAGACTCAGCTCGAGAATTTTCACCAGGGATTTATTCCGGGATACTTCTCGTCGGGGAATCCTTATAGGAGCGTATTAGATTCGATGGGTCTTGCTGTTCATGTTCGTAGAGCTTCTTCCGGAGAGATCATATACTGGTATGTATTTCAATAATTCAGAACTTGTAATTTGGCTTCTTTATTTATGTCGGTTACCTATGTTTGAAGAAAGTTGGGATTTGGTTCATGGGTGCTGCATTTTTTTTTAAGGGAACATTGGCTTATTGTTATTACCAATAAGCTCAAGCATCAAATATTCTTGTAATTGGGTTTTTGACAAGGTTTTAGCTTCATTGGATTTTCAAGTGGAAGTTTTTGTTTCATTAAAGAATCTAATGGGATGATCAAAATCTGTCATTCATTTCAATGTGGTGAAGATTGTATCTTCCGGAACGAATTGAATTTTGAGCTCGGAGTTCAATTGATAAGAGAATAGAAGTAATTCATGAATGTGATTAGTGTTTTTAATTTTCCCCACCGGGTGAGTAACCGTGAATAAAATCTGAATTTTTCACTGAAAATGCGTTGGTGTTGCGTCAGGGGATTACACTACTCCATCAAATCCTTGAACCCAATTTTCTTACAATTTTATATAAATTTTCATATATTTTTTGTTTAGTTATGAACTCAGCGTTCTTAATTGATAAAATTTATTCTCAATATATCATTACAAAAATACACTTTATTTTGATTAATTAACAACAGTCAAAATAAACAATCTAATCATATCTATAATTTGTACACATTTAATATCTATCAAACCTAAATTTAAAAAAAAATTCAACATTAACTTTGTTAATTTGGAACATAAAACGTATAATTAAATATATATTATTCGTTAGTAAAAATCAATAACCCACCCCACAATTTTTTCATAACTCCGGTGGGGATGGGATGTCAAAACCTCCGTCTCATTGACAACTCTAAATGTGAAGTCAATACTAATCTTTATGTTTACTTAGTTTTGTTCTGTTTTGGTACAAATACAATGTCTGGAATTAATATTGGTAACACTAAAGGCAAAAATAACTGTAAGCTTCGAGTGTTGAGCCTAGGGGTGTCCATAAACCGGACCGGACTGGATTAAACCGTAAAACCGGATCGGACCGGACCAAACCGAACGGTTTTACTAATCAAACGGTCCGGTCCGGTTTGTATTAATTTTAAACCGTTCAAACCGGACCGGACCGGTTTAATAATATATTAATTTTTTTATATTATTCTTCATTAAATTATAAAAAAATCGAACCAAACCGAGAAACGGTCCGGTCCGGTCCGGTGCGAGTAATATGAACGGTCCGGTCTGGTTAATTTTTTTTTAGGAAAAACCGGCCCAAATCGGACCATGGACACCCCTAGTTGAGCCATCTCAGAATTTGATGGCTAAGTAGTATTTTAGCTCAAGTCAAGAGCACATTTACTCTTTCTTGGTTTCAACTATAGAATTTGTAGAGCTGAAAGCAATATCTCAGGAACTTTGTAAACTATATCTTCAGTACGTAGAACTATTAAATTCATCTTGAAACCACACTTGAGGCTCAGATGGTTGGATGATGACTCTATGAGAATAAATTCATTAGCGTACCTTTTCACTTAATATTTATTTGTTTCATTTAATAAATTGTATTTTTGTGACTAAAAAAAATTAAAATATAAACTTTTTAGTGAAAAAGGATGAAAATATAATTTTTGATTTTTTTTAAGATTTTTCTGGAATTTTTATGATTTTTTAACGCAGGATCAATCAGAAGATGTCACATGGCATGCCACGCAAGCATAGGAGCTGATTGAGCAAACCACGTGGACGTCACGCAAGCACGGAGAGTGAATCACATTGCACCGCGTGTGAGGAGGAGAAACACGTATCACGTGTCAGCATGACGTTCAATCAGAGTTCGAAAATCAGTCAATGCGATATGACACGTGTCACCACGTTATTGCTCGAAGCGTTCTACCTGTGCGCCACGTCATCCGTTCCTGCGAATCACGTCACGCCACATGGTGTTGACTCGGCGAACGTTGACTCTGATCGGTCTCCCCTGCCACGCGTCGCTCTCTAATTCGCCCAATGAACTTCTGATCCCATGTGTTACGCTATGATTGGCTAAAATTGTCAGTTTTGCTTGTTTTGATCGTAGCCCTTGATTTGAAGCTGATTGAACGGTCCAAATAGCACCTGAGCTTTATTTAAGTCCCTAATCACTCCATAAACCCTAATTTGTTTCCATTAGCATAATTTTGGTCAATTTTTAGAGCTAAAAAGAGAAAAAAAATCAAGAAACGACACAATTTTGGTGGAGATTCAAGAGGAAATTAATTATACAATTCAAGAGATTGATTGTATTTCTTTTTCTACTCTTTTCTTTATTAATTCTACGTCTTCCTTTATGAAAAATATGAGCTTTACGAACACAATTATGTGTAATTAATTTATTAATCTAAGGATCTTATGAATCCAATTTTCAACATGTGATGATCTAATATTTTTTTTCTCAATTATATTATTTAATCTGATTTTTATGTTATTAATTGTTTGGCCAACAATTTATCTATAGAGGCAATTACATAGATTTGAGAAAATTATTTAATTGTTTGTCTTGATTAAATAACATGCATAGTTTCTAGTCAGAGATGTATGATTCTTATATATGTGATCCATAATTGATGAACTTAATGAGTAGTATGCAATTTAATTGGCATGAGAGTGTGATTAAATTAATTACTATATAGTGTGTAGTTTAATTGAAAGAGAAATACATGTTAGGTTAGATTCAATTAATCGTGTAATTAATTGATATTATATTGGGGGAATTTTAGTGATTCATATGTTTAAAAAATTGTGGGATTAAGTATTCCTAGATATTTTCTCATATTTTTTTAGTCACAAAATCTGATTTAATTAATTATTGCTATTTATTTTTAGTTATTTTAATTTTGTTTTCTTAAGATATAAAAACACCAAATAAATTGATTTTTATTATTTTTAGTTTAAAAAATTAGTTTCTAAAAAAATAATCTCCGTGGGAACGATCTTTATTTATCATTATATTACTTGTTACAACACATATATTTGTGTATTTTTTGCATACACAATTTGTGTGGCTATCATTGGACTCTAGCTCATTCTGCTTCAATATGCTAAAGTTTGATATTCTTCTGTCTAATTATTTGAGTATGCATGTTTCTTCTGTGATACATTTAACATGAACATTCTTGAATTTGATAGAATGTCATTTATAAAATCAGCTTTGTTCATTAAAATCAAAAGGTTACATCTGAACATGTGTTCCCACCATAGTGTTAGTAACTATTTCTTATGCACAATACAGTGAAAGGCATATACTTTTTATGTTCACAGAAAGACATCAGTTCACTAGGTGATGTACACGATACCTTTGATTATGTTTATAAAAATGCAAATTTGTGCCTGATACCTTGTTACAGCCACTGTCAATCTTTTTAAGTTTTAGGAAATTATTACAACTACATCTTCTGCCGTAGTATTGCATACTTAAACCCCTTAAGCTTGTCCAGTCTCTTGCTTTAGCAAAAAAAAAATAAAAAAAAATAAACGCACTCCCCAACCTAACCCCTTAAACTAAGTAATTTCAGTAGCAACTATATACATGGCCACCTAAAATGGAGGGAAAAAACTGTTTTATTATTATGTATTTTTTTCTTATGCGCACACAACATGATTTTGAGTCCAGAATTCTGTAAAATTTTCAGGAATCGTCCTGCTGAAAATCTGTACGGATGGAAGGATTATGAAGTTGTTGAACGAAGTATTGCTGTAATCCTTGTCAATGAAGAATATTGTTTGCGTCTTCAGAAAATCACGGAAAAGTTGTACTTCGGACAATCATGGTCAGGTCAGTTCCCCTTTAAGAAGAGATCTGGTGAAATATTCATGGCAATGATGACCAAGAGTCTATTATATGAGAATGATGAGATTGTTGGTGTTATCACTGTTGCAAGTGATGCCACATTCTTTAATAGTACTGAAGTAGAAAGCCTTAAAACTTACAACAATGCTGTCAGTGGCCGAAATAGAACATGGCGAATGAACTTGAAAAAGATCCAATGGCACCCACAGACACCAATTGTACCAGTGCCAGAAATTGCATCATCTGTTTCCCATCTGGTGCATTGCTATACCACTACAGTTCTCCCTGCTTCTCTATTTACCTTTCCATATTTCCTTCTAATAATTGAAGTGAGCTTTGTTCACTTTATCATTGAACTCATCAGGCCTCAAAGTTTTGCTTGCGAAGACAGGGAGATAATACAGTTAGCACATCTGAAGATAGAGAGGACTGTGTGACAGATACCAAGCATAGCATAGAGAGACCTGTTAGACTGGTGAGTCTCTGTCTAATGCTTCATGGCTTATATTTTAGATATTTTATTTTATTTTTGCCCTGAAAGTCTCTTGAATGATAGTGGAAAACTTGGTACCTTATTAAGAATTATTTTTAGCTGTAAACTGTATGTTTATTCATTGTTATATAATTGTTTGATTCCATATCTACCCAATAATTTACTGGAATTATGTGTTGAAGAAGATGGATTGAAGGTTTTCCTCTTGCATTGCCTTCTCTTAGCAATTTCATTAATTGATAAAGAGCTTATAGGCCATACAAGTGAGCCTTAGACATTAAATTTTAACTTCATTTTTCAGTTAACTTGTATGTCTTCATAGACCAACGTACATTTAGTTACCCTTTTGTCAAACTGTTTGCTGTTTAAACTCATGAGCCTGGTTATTGTAACCTAGCAATGATGATATAACCTACGAATGTAATTTTTTTTACATTATACTATGTACATGGTATTCTCTTAATTTCTATTGACTATTAGAGTGGGATGGATGTAGGCAGCAAAATTCCTGGCAAAGCTGCACATTAGGCAAACTGGCAATGTTGGGAGTGGAGATGATGGAGGTTCTCGACAATATGGTGCAGATGATAATTCACAACTGAGCAATGAAGTAACAAATGAGACTACTTCTACAAGAGATTCAAAGGCATCAACCTCGTATCAATGCTTTGTTGATACGGAAAGTAAAGGACAAAGGTTACATGGAAGAAAATATTCTTTTGGCACTAAGGGAGTTCGTTCATATGTACGTCTATGCGAAGTACCAAATGCTTCTGAAGGAACTCTTTTGGCCCCTTCAAGTGAGAGCATGGAGTGTTGTGGATCATCCAGTTGTGCAATTCCATTGTCAAGATTAAGCTGCCATGTAAATGTAAAGAAAGTAGAACAAGAAGTATCCAATTTGGATGCTATGAAGGTAGAAAGGCAAGGACAGCCAGATGGTAAACAGGTCCAAAGTTCTGGAGAGACCTTTGGCAGCCACGGTAGTTCACCTGGCAAAAAAGATACTGAGACCAACTTAAGAGTAGAATGTGAGATTAAGTGGGAGGAGCTGCATCTGGGAGAAGAGATTGGACAAGGTAATCCTGTGTTTCTAGTCTATTTATATTTACACCATATTTATGCTCAAAATAAAACCCTTATTGGACCAGGTTTTACTGATAAAGATATAAACCTAGATTCTCAGGAATTACAAGCTGATAGCATAGTCAAATGGATATTCATTTATAAAAAAAATTTGTGTTACAGGTTCCTATGCCACTGTATATCATGGAATTTGGAATGGATCGGTATGATTCTAATTAGAAGGACCCTCAATTTCTTACCCAGTGTTAGCATGCCAAATAAATGTGACCATGAAATATGTTTATCAGGATGTTACCATAAAGGTTTACACAGGAAATGAATATACCGAAGAAACTTTCCTGGACCACAAGAAAGAGGTACCTTAAATTCGTAGTTAAGTTTGAATTTTTTGCTACTATTGTTGGCAAAAGAGGTACTTGATCTGGAATCCCATCCTTGTATAACTTCAGATTGATATAATGAAGCGATTGAGACATCCAAATGTGCTGTTATATATGGGATGTGTATATTCACAGGCAAGGCTGGCCGTTGTCACAGAGTTCTTACCCAGGTAAAAGAGAATACATATTTCTAAAGTGGTGCTGTTGCAATTGATAACCTTGCTAATAACTTTTCATTTTACTTATATTTAGAAGTCCTTTTACTCTCTTCTGGGTTAAATACTGTTTAATATTATTGCACTATTAGTTTCCATGCCAAACAATATGATGTCATGTGTATATTAACTTTACTATGATTTTGCTTTGCATTATCAGGGGAAGCCTTTTTAAAGCACTTCACCAGAACAGTCAGTCCTTAGACAACAGACGGCGTCTAAGAATGGCTATTGACGTCGTAAGTATATGCTTCTCCGATACGTTCAGATACACAATTCAAGCTAGAAACTAGGTCGTTAATCCTATCAACTGCTAAATTAACCGATAACTTGCTTGTTCCTTACACTTCAGGCTAAAGGAATGAATTATTTGCATCACAGAAATCCACCTATAGTGCATGGAGACCTTAAATCTTCTAACCTCTTAGTTGACAAGAATTGGACTGTCAAGGTAACATTTCCAATCTTAAAACTTCAAATGACATCATAAAGAATGACAAATACCATTTGCTTAAGCAATTTACGTAGCCAGGTTGGAGATTTCGGCTTGTCGTGGCTGAAACATGCTACCCTCTTGAGTGCAAAATCTGGAAGAGGAACGGTAATGATTTTTCCCTCGCTCATTCTTCTCATGAAGCTCTTTTAAGCTTCAGTGATGTTAAAAGTAAATGGCATCTGCTATCTGCGTCAATGTTTACTCAGTTGCTACATTTAATCTTGTCATAACTGTGGCATCCCTGTGGCCTTTGTATTTTGCAGCCTCAGTGGATGGCTCCTGAAGTCCTTCGGAGTGAACCTTCAAACGAGAAGTAATGCCTCTAAACCGAGTTTACCTGAATGCCTTACAACTTCTATTTAATTTAGAATTGGAGCTTCAAATGTTCATTTAGTGATTTAGCTACTAATATTATTTTTAAAAAATAAATTTAGTACTTTATAGTATTTTTTTTTGTTTCAATTTATTACTTTTATTATTGGAATATGTTTTTCAATCAACTACTTCCGTCAAAATTTTGCCAATTTGATCGAAATATTGAAATCATCTACAAGACACTTAAAGTTATGAATGATGTGCAGTGAATAATATAATGAAGTTAAAAAATCACATTTCATACAAGTGATTTAATTTTTCCAATCAAATTGTTGACTATAATAATTGATTGAATGAGATTTTAATAATAATATGATACAAGTAGTATATTGAAATAAAAAATATTAAAAATAGTAAATTAAATTTTTTTGTAAACATTAGTAGTAGTTAAATGGTCGTTTATCCAACTTAACATGAGATTCTTAAATCTCTATGTACTAAATTAGATTGATGTCCTACCACCAATGCCGATTTTGTGGTCCAACGAAAATGTAATGAAGGCCAACATTTTCCGCTTTCAACTTTGGTTTTTTGGAGTAGTTAGGTTCATGAATGGCTTATGGCTTCTCCTCTTGGCAGGTCTGATGTGTTCAGTTATGGTGTTATTCTCTGGGAACTAATGACTCGGTCCATTCCATGGAGTAATTTAAATTCTCTACAGGTGTCTCTCTCTCCAATACATATGCACACATTTATCGCCCATTCACAAAATCATTTAAAACTCTAAAATATGGAGTATATTACCATTTATTGCTTCATGTAATAGGTGGTAGGAGTTGTAGGATTCATGGATAGAAGACTAGAATTACCTGATGGCCTTGATCCCCAAGTAGCAACCATCATCGACGAATGTTGGCGCAGGTAGTACATTGCATTTTCATGCAACTCTTTCTTTCTTGGACAAACTTATAAGTTGCACTAAAAGCTTTTTCTATAAAACAAGCAGTGACCCACAACAACGTCCATCATTTGAAGAGATAATCCAGAAAATGATGACCGTGGTCCAGAAAATTGTGCCGGTGCCTACTCAGAGAAGTTAAGAGGCTTATATGTTTGTGATTTCGGTAGTTTAGTCTATACAACACTATAGCTAGCTGCATGCCAATTATAAGGTAGTCGAGATCATTTTTGAAGGAAGCTATCTCCGATGTATATTTTAGGAAAGCAGGCACGTGCACACACCACAACCCTCCCCTTTCATTAGAAATATGTTGTTTAATTAGTGCCTACCCTCATGTACCAGGGTAATAATACGGCATGATGGTGTCATTTGAAACCAAGGTAATAAAGTTGCAAAGGAGCAACATCAAGTTACCTTTTTATTAGGGAAAGCAGAAGATTTTTTATTTCCACCAACTTTGGTATCATTAGTTGCGTTCATTACTTCATTATTATCTTGCTGGCGATAAGATGCGTCAAGTTCATCCGTGATCTGTGAGGAATTATCAAGTCACAAAGACACTTTTAGCTTTTGAGATTTGAAGCTTATCTTTAGTACGAGGAAAAACGTTTTGAGTAAATAGATAAATATATCAGTTAAATAATTTTTAAATATATATATATCTAATTTTATCAAGTAATAAAAATAATCATTTTGATTGGCTGTTAAATATTAATGAAAATAATCACATAATCATGCCCTTAACCCATCTTTCTCTCTCTTCATCTTTTTTTCAATTATTAAATGTTATCAACGAATGTGGCCACGCGGATATGTAGTAGAGGAGAATATTTTTTAAAAAAAATAGTAACTTGATCGAGTTTTAAAATATAGTACGGAATTATACATTTACAAATATTGTATCAAATTATTACTTTAAAAACCTAACATTAAATTATTACACATTACAATTTTCTTAGTATTTATTCATCAATTAATAGAGATTGTGATATTGTGTTGACCAATTATATTTAAGTTTATTTATTCACATGAAAAAATTAAATAATATGTTTAATTTTTTTTCATAAGTTGTTAATAAGGATATAAATTCGGATAAAACAAGTTAATCGAGTTCAAAATTTTAGATTTGATCTAATTAGATTGATTTTTTTAAATTAAATGTAAGTTAAAATTTAATCTCCAAAACATTCAATAGTTTTTAGCCTGATTTTTTAAAAATATTAAATTGACTTTAAATTAGTATATATGATTATATATGCCAAAAATTATAAAATAATAAGATATGATAATTAAAAGTATATATTTTATAAAAACTATCTTATATTGACTAGTGTGTGACACAGTGTTAATATTATCCAAATACAACTAATAATATTTCATAAAGAAAAAAAAGGGTCTTAATAGGTTTATTATTATTATTATTATTATTATTATTATTATGTGAAAAATATATTTTAATTTCATGATTTCTAATTAAATATATTTTATCTTATTATTTATAAAAATAAAGTATTTTAATATAAAAAATATACTTTAATTTAAAAATTATATTACATATTTTAATAATTATGAAATTAAATATTTTTTTAATAATATTAACTCTAAAAATTATTGGATTAAACGATATTTTTTTAAAAGGAACATTTTATGATTCTCACCGTGACATTTCACAAAGGAATCTAAGAAAGTTCGTAATTATTTAATTTAAACAATTTAATTTTATAATTATTATATTAAATATCATATTATTAATAATTTACTCAAATATTATATAGTTATATTTTTAAAAAATAATTGTATTAATATATTTTATTAGCATATATTACCAATAATATTATTATTATAACAAAAAATATATAAAATATTTTCTTAATTCTATAAATAATTATTTTATTATCAATAATATTATTATAAATAAAATAATATTAACAATAAAAATTTAAATGTAATATAGATACCCTTTTATATTGGTGGGTTGTAATATTGACAAAAAAGTATTTTATTATAATTCACCGTTAATAATTTAATTTATTAAAGTATAATTAATATTAAAATATAAATAAATATTTTATATATTTTTATTGTTATAATAATTAATATTATTATAACGTAAATTCTTAATATCTTCGGAATATTTAATTTATAATAAATTTATTTAAAAATAATAACATTAATATGTAATCAATGTTATACATAAAATAAATATATTTTTTATATTTTTAACCCTTTATATTTTTCTTAATATTTTACGTTATTAACTCAATAAAAATATATAAAATATCTATATCATTCGTAATATTAATTATATTTTAGTGTTATTATTAATTAAAAATATATTTATCATGATAATAATATTTAATTATAGATAATTTTAAAAAAAAAATAAAAAATAAATGTATATTTTTTTTAGAATTAAAAATAACATTATTTAATTATTTATATTAAAAAAAAAATCACACTTTTTAACTAAGCAGCGAAGTTTGATCACAAGTCAAAGTTTCACACGAGGACATAAAATCAAAAGAATTTGTCGGTCCGCCTAATGGAAACACGTTGAACGGACATCAATGTGCACAAAAAATGGTCAACGTAGAAAATTTAAGTAAATAGCTTTGTTGAAAATACACGTGTCAAGATCGAATTGACTGAGAGGAAATGATAAGATAGCCGTCCGCATGCGCTGCAACTGGAATTTATCAACATCTGAGAATATTTTGGTCGATTCTGTACGTTAAATTCATGTCAGATTTAATTTAAGCCTTATTTGACCGAATAGATTATGCTATTAATTTGAACACAATAAAAATGTAACTTCTTTGATTGTATGTGTACCGTCCAATTAATGATTAGCACCACCGACAATTATAAATAATTTTCTTTCATTAATTCTCAAACAAAAAGCCTTGATATTAAATTAATGGTATTTGGGAATTTTTTAATTATTCTGTTAAAGTTTTATAATTTTTTAAAATAATTATTTTAATATCATAATTTTTAAATTTAATAACTATAAATTTATTATTTATTAAAATTAAGTATTATAAATCATCGTGATTATACTTTTGATATATTAAAAATATCAGTTTTAATAAATTATATAATTAAAATGATTACTATTAATTCAATTAAAAATACTTATTTTTAAAAAATTATAAAATATTTAATATAATAAAATTTTCTCTTAAAATAACTGTGTTCATTAAATATTTAGATATTATATAATTTATTTTTAACGTAGATATAACATGGATGTAATTTTAGCGGAGAAGTAAAAATTTTGGTGGATTCTTGACCATGTGATAGTCACTGTGAGTGTTCTACCAAATCCTATATCAAGAAAGGAAAGGCAAGCTAGGTTAAAAGACCCGGTCAAACTCACTGCTGATATGCCAAATCGTCAGCTGATATTATATATATATATATATATATAATGTTTTCTCTTCAAATTTTAATAAAATTTAAAAAATAAATATTTAATAAAAATATGAATAAAGAAAAAATATATTTTAAAAATAACCAGTAAATAATTGAAGTAATTTGGATTATCTATCTCTGTCCGTTTTCTGTCTCGAGAGTACTGGTTTGGGAATATATTCCGGATACGATTCAATCTCTCATCAGTCAGTCCAGTCACTCAGAAGGTTGCTTACTCTAATTGAATCTCTCTACTATCAACAGTATTATTATACAGTATTATTTGTCTTTACTTCTCAAATAAAGTGCTCCAACTCCAGTCTGTTAGATGTATTTTGGAGGCTTATGTAATTTACATTTTTAGGTTTTAACGTATAAGTTTCCCCTCCCATATTATATTTAATTCTTTTATAAATTTTAATTATTATTAAAATAATCGTGTATATTTACTACATTTTGAGTTTGACTTACATCATGTCCCATCCCAAATAATCAAGTTATCTTCTAAAAATAAAAATAATATTATTTATAATTTTTATATTTATTTTATATATTTTATTATTAAAAAATATAAAATATATCATTTAAATTTAAATATGATTAAATTATTTAATTTTAAACATAATTTAATTTAAATCTATCTAATATTATTTTTATTATTATAAATTTAAAAAAAATTATTTAAAAAAAAATTCTAATAAATCTTCCCTTCTTCTAATTGTTTATTATCTACTTTTTTTATTTACTTGAATTTAGTATTAGTAAAATAATTTATTTAAAGAAAAAGGATTCAAATAGTATCTTTTTTAATTTAATCCAATTATTTTTAAAAAGTGTTATTTATTCATTTTAAATATATAATTCGTGCCGATTAAAGATTAAGATATTTTATATTAAAATAATAAAAATTTAAATCTAAGTAATATTTTGAGGGTTAGTTTTTTTATTAAAAAATAATAAATTAAAATTACTAAAATAACCTTACAAATAAATTTTAAAAAACACTTATTCTTAAAAATTATTAAAATAATAAAATTTATCATTTTTAAGCCTTTTTGTACAAGTAAAAAAACTAATTAATACTAAATTTAAAATCAAGTGTAATAAAATGACATTTAATCTTTTTATTTAATTTGAAATAACTCATTAAATCCACACAAAATTAGTTTAAAATGAATTGGATATGTTTTGGGTGTTAAAATTTATATATGAATCTGTAACATACATATAATTAGTATTTCATTTATTTTTAGTGTTTATATTATCAATTCGTTAAATAAAATTTAAAAGTCTAATTGTGTTATGTTGGTTGTAATTGGTTAAGTTTTTTTTTTAATAAAACTTATTTCATAATCTCTAACTATTTTTATCACTTAGATGTATAAATAAAACTTAATTGAGATACGTTTTTTATATATTGTTGTCTTGTAGACGAGGGATTCAGAGTAAGAATTTTGGTTCTCTTTGACCTCTATATCGAATTAAGTTACAATCATATTGTTAATATTAAATTGATAATTTTATAATTATATATGATGTAAGAGGCCTAAAATTATCCTTAATTTTGATGACTTTTTTATTAGAAAAAAAATATGTAAATGAAACATAAATCTCTACGTGAATCTTTTGTTTTTATTGTTGTATGGTATTCAACTTAGTTTCTTACAGGAGTTTTCCTCCGTTAATTATTAAAATATAAAATTTAAGAAAAGAACTTTGTTGTTAAAAACAATTTAATAAACAAAAATTAACAATTAAAAAAAAGCTATTTATCCAACCAAGCAAAAGCGTTCCATTTAAATTTATTTTTTAAGATGCATTTTATCGATTGGATTATCATAATTTACTTCAAAGTCTCAACCAATCATATGCACATCCTGGTGAATGTGAATCAACAATTGCTTTTTTTTTAACTGCATAGGGTTTCTTAATTACTGAGATTATATCAAGATGTTTTAAACAACGTTTTTCAAAAAGAAAAATATAAAAGAATTAGCCGACAGGGACCCTACTGCATGTAAATCTCCAAATACGATAGTAAATATAAAGAAATACGATATGACTCATAGTTTTTTATAGTCTAAAATCACCTTTAGATCTTTTCATCAAACCTTCTGTATTTATACCGCGTTAATTTTATATCTGTTATGGGTATTTTTAACCCTAAATTTTACTTTATTTTACATTAAAAATTATTAAATTTTTACTTTTTTAACCCACAATATATAATATTATACTATAAAATATATTATTTTATAAAATAAAACTTTTATCTATTATTATATCCAATCAATTAAATAATTATATATTATTATTAATTAATTAAAAAATTAATAATTCACTAAATAACATATTATATTTATTATTTGAATTAAAAATCATTTAATTAACATTTAATTAAAACACAATTAAAAATACATATAATTAAATATTATTTAAAGATTTAAATTTCATATATAATCTAAGTTTACATGAATTTATTCGAAGTAAAAAAGTAAAAATTATGTAAAAAAATATCTCAATAACAAGTACATGTATCCGAACAAGAAAAATGATCTTAAAGTTAACAAACAGGATTTCAAAATAATACAAATATTTTTTATTCATATTTTAATAACATTGAAAGATCCTAAAATGATTTACCAAATTCTTAAATCATTGTTTTAATTTATATTGTATTAATATTTTTTAGTTATTTTGTATTATATACTTAATTTTAATTTATTATATGTAACAATAAATTTAACTATATTTTTAGAATTTTATTAAATCATTGTTTTATTTAATACTAAATATTTAGCTTTATGTTATATTATAGTATTTTTTTTTAAAAAAACTGTACCATATACTTAATTTTATTTTATTTATATGTAATAAAAAATTTAACAATATTTTTAAAATTAAAGAAAAGTAATATGAATAGTATTTACAACAATGAACAATATTGTGTTAAATTTGATACAATACATATTAAATTTGGTGTAAGTTTTACTTTAAGGTTGTAGCAATTTTGTACCAATTTTTTTACAAAATATAAAGATTTAAAGTAGGATTGTAAATGGTCTAAGTGTCATATACCAAAATGTTAATCTTAATAACGATAACAAGAATACAACTCATGACATTATATATTAATAGTTTCGGAGGGTTTTGGTGCATTATAGAGATTTATTTTAATATGTTGATATCTTCGTATTATATGTTATTAAAATATTGTGCTTAGTATCTTAATTAAAATACTGATATACTTTTAAAAAACATCCAAAATTACTAAATTTTAACAAATATCTTCCGAAGTTTCCTATCAAGGAAATCATAATAGAAATTAAATTATTACCAAAGGAATTAACCTTTGATTATTATGAATATTAAGGATATGAGTAATCATTTAATCGGTTATTTACTTATTTTATAAGCCTTATATTGATAGTTTTGAAAGAACAAAACCTCAATAAATATACAAAATTTCAAAAACTTACATTTAAGACGACATCTACGTGTCATACTTTGAATAAAAAATACTATTAAAAATAACTAGAAAGAATATCAATACTTAAATTAATATATTAAAATAAAATATTTTAATAACATAAAAAATATAAATATAAATAAATTAAAATAAATACTTATAGTATTATAGGAATATAATTCACATCCAATTACATACTTGACTTTGTTTTGCTTTTTTAAGTATGTAATTTCTTTTCTCAACAAAAAAAAACAAATGTATTAATAAAAACACATAGTATGAAATTTATAATATTTTAAGAGTAATAAATAATATTTATAAAATTTATAATAATATCAAACAAAATTCAATTAAAACTCATTAACATTAAAAGTGTTTAATGTTAACGAGATTCAATAGAATATTGTTTAAATAATTATATTTCAATTCACGTTTAATTAGATATTTTAAATAAAATGATATATAAGATTTTTTTTAATAATAAAAAAATATATATTTAATATATGTTGTATAATTATTTTTATAATTATAAATTTAAAAATGTTATTTTTGTTATTTTTTTTAATTTTTTTCAATATAAGTAAAAATATTACATTAATATCATTTTTAAAATAATATAAAACATTATATTTTATAGCCTGACCTTCACTTTAAATGTGTATTTTGTTACGATTTTATATGTATCCTAGCATAGTTTAATTACTAATCACATTTACTGTACTTAAAAAAATATATATATATTTTCTTTAATATATGAAAAGAAGTGTATTTTTTTACCAACAACTACCATTATAAGGCTACAAACTGTACAAAGTATTTTTGTGTCATGATCGGTGGTAGGTACGTTGTTGGGTTTCGAAGCTGATTATTCTTGTTTGGGGACCTTAGTCTATATATATGTAGTGTAGAAAAAGTAGATAAGTAGCAATAAAAAAAACTTGTTTTTTCGATGACTAAAAATTGGGTACTTACATTACTAAGACGAGGCAAGGCATCGCCCTGCTTTTCAGCCTTTAGCTGCCAAGTATAAAAAAGTAGAAGCTAGTAACTAGCATAGCTTTTTCAGGTGGGGAAGTCTTCCTAAGTCCTAATTCTAAAATAGCTTTGCTAATTATTTTGTTATGTCCCATCCACAAAACAAATACTTTTTTTTTAATTATAAAAAGTATTATTTTTAAAAACTATAATAATAATTTAATAATATTAAATATATTTAAATAATTATTGTTAAAATGTAAATATAATAAATATTATTTTTGTTATTATAAATTTTTAATATATTCTTTTTTTCTACTCTTTTATTATATTATTATAATAATAAAAAAATTAGTTTTAGTGATAAATATTTTTCAAAATATATAATTTATTTTGATAATAATATTTATTATGAATTTTTTTAAAAATATATGTGTACATACTTGGCAATTCTTGGAAACTGAAACTGCAGGGGTCCAGTCCATACTGTAATTTATAAGAGGTAGCTGTTTATTTTTCTTTTAATCGAAAGTCGAATATGACATTTTATCACGAAAATAGATCTTGACATAACCAAGATCGTTTTGTTTCGCACAGTATTGATTTGTATCGTAATGTAATATATTTTACATAGGTAGGTCGAGAATATGGATTTAAATTTTGCTTAATATAAATAAGTGTGCATGTATAAATAATTTATTTTGTTTTTTTTATAAATATTTCTATCAGTGAAAGCTATTTCATCCTTTAATTTAAGGCAAATATTTTATTTGGTAGTAAAATTATTATTTAATTTCACTGTATTATTAAAGTTGGAAATTATTATTAATAATTTTAAGTTTTATTTAAGGTATATACTATTTAAATTTTATTTGCTTGAGCGTATGGACAAATTTTTAGATAATTTTATAATTCTATGTAAACCAACCACGTGACGATGAATACTAAATATTGAGAAATATATCTATGGTTTAAATACTATAATTTATTTATATTTAAAGTTTTATTTTTATCAATAAAAAATTATTAAAAAACTAATATCTTAAAAATTATAATAACAAAAATAATATTCTAACAACATTTAATTTAATTTAATTAAACGATGTTAAATATTAAAAGTAATTATGATTTAACGTGTTTGATTTATATACAACTTTTTTATAATTTAATTTTTGTTTAATTATATTGGTTTATAATTAATCTACCATGCAAAAGTATCTTATTTGATATACGTTTCAAAAGAATACATATTAAAAAATTGAGATTTTTTTATACGAAAAATAATAATAATATATGAAAATAGGTATTTTAATAAGTAAATAAAACCTTTTTTTTTTTTACCAAAATCATAAATTTTTATATAATAACGAGAGTAGTTGTCAATCCGAACTCTAAATAACTAAGTAAATCACTGTATACAAATAAATCAAATATATATTAAAATATTTTTTACATGCTATCCAAGAATTTATTTCTTATAAAAATTTCTCAAAAATGAATTGACAGACGTCTCATAATTCTCAATGATAGATTAATGTAAGTTTTGTGTGATTTAACAATTACATTAATAAATAATTATTTAGTTAAAACTTCATCATACACACCATGCATAAATATATATTGCTTAATTTTATAGTTTATACTATACTATACTATACTATACTGTACTATACTATACTATACTATACTATACTATACTATACTATACTATACTATACTATACTATACTATACTATACTATACTATACTATACTATACTATACTATACTATACTATACTATACTATACTATACTATACTATACTATACTATACTATACTATACTATACAGTACAATTGATCTAGATGGTTTTACTTTTGGTGGACAATAACATTAGAAAAAGAAATTGCACAAAACCAGATTTAACTCTTAAAGCTAACAATTTGCTTCTTTCCACCAACCCAAACAAATTGTTCTTAGTAAAAAAATAAAATAAAAACTTACTCAGTTCCTCCTCAGTAAAGGGACTCACTTCCATGAGTATTCTTACAATTTACCCATGTGCTATGAGACAATTGGTTAATTTGAAAATTGAAGATTACCATAACAAAATAAAACAAATACTAAATTGAAATTGAACTAATAATTTTAATATCAAATGAAACATTTGCCCAGAATTTTAAGGTTACGTAACATTTTTCTACATCTAATT
The DNA here is from genome assembly GCA_037013495.1 of Hippophae tibetana. Classification (NCBI taxonomy): domain Eukaryota; kingdom Viridiplantae; phylum Streptophyta; class Magnoliopsida; order Rosales; family Elaeagnaceae; genus Hippophae; species Hippophae tibetana. Next base: position 3,776,447 of record CM072804.1, on the reverse strand, counting down.
AGCAAAAATTGAGTATTGTATTGTTTTTAAATAAATATACTATTTATCTAGATTACAAATTTACAGTGGTGTATGATATAACGTAGTTGATCGGTGTCCTTAGTTTTGGGATATCTTTATTTTTAGTTTGATATTTTTTTATCTTTATTTTAAATGTTATATTTTTTGATTAATCTTAACAATAATATATTACATATATTAAAAATATTTAACAAACATATGAACAAAAGTAATATAAATAAATCGTAATTAAAATGATTAAATATAAATATTTTTATTTACACATTTATCAAACATTAATTAATTGAACGCATAGAATTATAGTAGAATATGTTCTGCAAAAATATTTCTAAAATATATATAATGTATTCAAAAATATTTCATATATTTAACTTTAATTTATGATAATAAAATAATAACACTATCAAACTTTATAAAAATTAAAATAAAAAAGAAGTATTATGATAAACTTAAAAATAACTATTAAGATTTTTCATTCATATATTTAAAAAAATCATATTTTATTTAAATTTAAATTTAAATTTTTCTTTTTCTAATATTATATTATTTCATATTATATGTTATTAATTTTTTATTTTATTTTATTTTATTTAATAATTTTCGTTTATTCTTATCACTACTATAAAATTTGGTTCATTTGATTGGTTAAAGAAAACATATATAATAAATACATTCAAAAAAATATTTATATTTATTATTCTTTTATTTTTTAACAATATATATTTTTACATATATTTACAAGATTAAAATCATAAATTAAATTTTATTCTTTATATTTTAATATATTTCTTTTAGTTTTAGTTTTAGTTTTTAACACTTATATTAATGTTTATTAAATTATTATATTTTTAAAATTTTATTATAAGTTACAATGTATTAAATATACATCTCTCTTGGAATATAACATGAAAGGTTCATCTTTACATGATTTTTTTTTTACCACAACTCTTAGTTTTTTTACTAAATTTATATTATGATATATTTTTTACTCTTAAATATTTAAATATAATTTTTTATTTTATTTAAAATAATTATACTCTAGTTCTCTTATAATATTTTTCTAGCTCTCTAAACTAACCTAATTTATTGAAATTATAATTAAAATTAATCAAAATAAGTATAGTGATATAAATAAAGATAATCTAAAGATGTATTAATTCTCTTATTTTTTATAATTTATAATTATTATTTTTACATATATTAACTTTTTGATTATATTGCTTTATAAACCATTTACAGTTGTGAAATTATATTATTAATATATGTGTTAAAAGAATAAATATAAGAAGACGGTGATTTTTTTATAATATGAGGTAGGTGATGAATAATCATATTTTTAAAATAATATTATTTATTAATAAAATTGAATATATTAAGTACCAATAAATTAAGGATAATCTTATTGATAGATTATATTTTATTAATGTCATAATAATATTTTTATTTTCAAAAAATCTTTAAATATTAAAATATAAGATAATTTTTTTAATTATTTTAACATTAATATTTTTAATTCTAAAAATATCAGTTCTCATAAATCAAATATGCATTAAAATACTTATACATTTTCATCGAAGAACTTATTTCATATAAAAATTTCTCGAGAATGAATTGGTGGACGTCTCATAATTCTCAATGAAAGATTAATGTAAGTTTTGTGTGATTTAACGATACATTAATAAATAATTATTTAGTTAAAACTTCATCATACACACCATGCATAAATATACATTGCGTACTTTTCAACTTTATCATTGATATGATAGGCATACTATACTATACAGTACAATTGATCTGGATGGTTTTACTGTTGGTGGACAATAACATTAGAAAAATAAATCGCACAAAACCAGATTTAACTATTAAAGCTAACAATTTGCTTCTTTCCACCAACCCAAACAAATTGTTCTTAGTAATTAAGAAAAAATACTCAGTTCATCCTCAGCAAAGGAACTATACGCTGGAATACACGCGTCTTGAAGCGAGTGGGCTAGGGATATCTGTAATATACAGTTGTATAATAATCAAAATTACAATTCCAATCTAGACCGTATAAATTCCATTATTTATATAATATCCTCATCAACCCTTCACTATATCTATTCATAGTCTCATCGAGTCTTCCTCAAACCACGCACTCTCTGTATCTCTATCTGTCACAAAAAAAATGCAGCTCCTTAACCAAACCCATTCCAAAAAACTAAGGGCGAAGTGAAGCTCGAAAAAATGGGCAGAGCCACCAAATGGTTTCGCGGACTCTTCGGTCTTAAAAAGTCCGACCCAGCACTCTCAGCTACTAAACTTTCAAAAGAAAAGCGTAGATGGAGTTTCGTCAAATCATACAGAGAAAAAGACAACCACCACAACCACGTATCTGGACCCATTAACGACAGTGTTAATGCCCTCGACTTGTGCGATGAAGCTGAGGAATCTCAGCAAACGACGTTCTCTGACGGTGTCGTTGACCCAAACAAGCGTGCAATTGCAGTGGCAGCAGCAACAGCCGCCGTGGCTGAGGCTGCTGTTGTGGCTGCTCAAGCCGCTGCAGCAGTGGTGAGACTGACCAACAGTGGGCGGTGCGCTAGCAATCCCATGGCGTACGTTAGCGGCAACTGTGTTGGGGTTCGTGAGAAATGTGCTGCTATTAGAATACAAGCTGCTTTCCGAGGCTGTTTGGTTCGTTTTCTCTCAACCTTTATTATTATTTTAATACTTTATCCTCAACTCTTGCTTATTTAAATAAGCCGTTAATTCTGAATTTCTAGAATTATCGGGATTAATTAAAACTGTTTTAACGTTTCCACTCCCCGTTTCTGGCTACTACTGAGACGCGTACCAAATATCCTCTGGATTTGGTTTCTGGTTTGTCGTCAAAATTGCATATAATTGGGTTCTGTTTTCGTTGATTTAAAGCATTAAGATAGAAAGAATATATATATATATATATATACAAATCATATATTGGTAAATCAGATAGAAAGAATACTTAATTTCGTTAGTTTTCTTTTTTAACATAGCCAGTGTCAGACGCCATCGTTTACCACTTTGTTGTCTCTATAGATAAACATTCTTCGTTATCAATTTCAAAAGTCCACATGGATAATGCTTTTTTTCTTCCTCCGATCCAAATTGTTAAAAATCCCGTCACTAACCAGTAGCCCATTTATTCGTTTATCTTACATGAAATAATATCAAGTACTATTCAGAGAAACCGTGTGGTCCTAGAATTTTTTGACACCCTTTTGATACGCGAGACATGTTCAAGTCTTCCCAATTTTGTTGTGATGGCGTTTTGAGGGAATTTTTAAAGGCCAGAATCTCTCAATGAGAATGTTCAAATCTTACATCGATTTGAGATTAAGTTAGGCCCAAATTTAACATTGTATCAAATTAATTTTATTAAGTTGGTAAGTTATTTCGCCACTAGTAAGTGATTGCATTCTGATACTTGGGTTCTATAAGCTCAATATCCCCGTCGGTCTCAAGGGTATAGACCCTTGACGATGGGTTCTATAAACTCAACATCCCCGTCGGTCTCAAGGGGATAGACCCTGACCGATGGGTTCTATAAGCTCAACATCTCCAACGGTCTCGAGGGAACAGACTTTTACCGATGTGTGAGGAGTGTTAAAGTCTCACATCAACTGAAGATCGTATTTACGTTGTGCATATAAACAATTGTAGTCCTCCATATCTCCAATCACATTTCTTTATTTATCTATTAAATATTGGGTATTTGTTTAAAAAATTGTACTAATCTTGAATTTTATATATACTCCAATAACAATGAACAATTTATCTTGTTTCATTTATTTCCATTTTATAGGATTCTTTTGGTAATTATATGATCTCAGCTGCCTAGTTTAGCTAATTAATTAAATATTCTTTCTTCAATTAATGCAATATGGGTCTTAATGTTTCATGTAATCATGGGTCTAGAGACTTTTGTTTACCTGAAATTGTGCATTGCTCCTGTATTATTGTCTTGATGATATGATGATTCAGGTTAATTGAAAGATAAATGCAGTATTTTTGTTTTTGAAAAACATATGTCCATTACTTTTTTGAGTAATTATTCATTAGTTCGGTCACTATTAATTGTCAATTACAATCATTTATTTTTATTTCAACGTAAATTATCCTATGTTTTTTTTAACTTAGTACGAAAATAAACATTTTTTTTATTTTTACATAAATGTGGTTAAAAGTAAAAACATATTTATAACTAAGTCATTAATCAACAAATATTTTTCTACTACACAAGGACCACTTCAGTTAATATGTACTGATGTATAAGTCTGTTTACTGAAGCTGCAGTTATAAAATGGTACTTAAAGTTAGAAAAAGAATGATGTAGTTGACAACCCCTTGGTAAAAATGATGCATTTCTAGGGAAGTGTATGCGAAACTCAATTCCATGCTTATTGACAAGTTTTGACATTTGGGTTAGTAAAGGCTCGAGGGTCCATGGATTAGTTGTTGGTGAGTCTTAAACCGCGGAAAGTTTTGTGTTTGGTGGTGGGGTACTATTCCTTTATAAAAAAATTCGTAGCTGACTTTTATAGAGTCGATGTCAAAGAAGTTGGGTTTGTTGAGTACTTCAATATTGTATTAAAGTGAAAACTCGGCAAGAAAGGTATTTGAAGCACTTTTTTTCTTCTAAGTGGGGCTGCTCCTGAAATGTCCTTGTCTTCTTGATGACAGTCACTCATTCAATTCATAATGCGTCATAAATGACTTATTTTAGGCGCCTTTTACTTTCAAAATTATCTCCATGTTAGTCTGAGAAATGTTCTTCATTGGTTCCTTTTCTTAAATTGAATTTGGGTTCTAGTTACTAATAAAAAATAAATTGGTACCTTTGGTGTACTAAAACAAAAAATAGTCTCTTATATGGGTTGGGTTGTTCTTTTATCATGTCGTTATAAGATTGACTCTTGTTAATTTGACTATGTAAGTCTTTTGAAGGCAAGGAGAGCTTTACGAGCGTTAAAAGGACTGGTAAGACTACAAGCCTTAGTAAGAGGTCACATAGAGAGGAAAAGGACTGCTGAATGGCTTCGTCGAATGCAAGCTTTGTTGCAAGCACAAAAGATAGCACGTGCAATGCGTTCCCAGGTTTCAGATTCGTCAAATTCAAATAGCAAGTCTTCTCAATTTCATCAACCTGTAAGCAATCACCTTTTCCCTCCATTATTTGAATTTTCCATTCCTTTTGAAATGTCTTGGTTAAAGTTGTATTATTTATGGAGTTTGTCACTGTAGAGTCCTTCCTTTTCATAATTGCTGTAGACTTTTCAGTACATGATAGTACATCCATCAGGACCATGAGAGATACTGCTTGGTCGGGAACTAGCAATTTGTCTTTAATGCAAAAGATGTTCACTAGTTACTGTTTTTGGATTTAAATATTAGATATTCAATTTAATCGTTGAACCAACTTGTCCAATTTAATAAAGTAAAAACTAATATGATATTGAAATCTAGTGTTGGTACCAGTTAGTGGTAAAAGATCTGCGGTAACAGGCTTTGGGCTCCCATTAGAACGACCTTTTACATCAATTTTTAGATGCCCTGAGTTATTGTTTTTTTTCCTTCAAATATGCAGACCCACATAAACAGTGACGCGGATTCGAACCATTGGTGACAATAAGTATATAACATTACATTACAAAGCAATTAATCCCCTATTTATCACACATTTTGTTTTGTCTAAAAAAGAATGATAAAAGAATTACCGAAATGACAAATTAAAAAACCGAAGTATCTTTGGTGATTTGATGACCTTAAAAGTTGCCAAATTTTGTGAAAAATTGTTTTAATGCCATCCATGTTGGACATTGTAGAAAGTGTAGAAGATTTTGAAGATATATATTTCTTCAACAAGCTTAACTGTCTGAAGTTTATCTCTACTGCGTGCAGGGACCAGAAACCCCTGAGAAATTTGAACATGCTATCAGATCTAAGAGTATGAAACATGACCAATCGTCCTTGGTGAGTATGTTCTTAACTTATCCTCTGTTTAAAATAAAATTAACTACAGGAATTCCCTAATTGAATATCCTTTTCTGTTTGTACATGTGTTCCAAATTTAATTATCGCAAAAAAAATGCAGAAAAGTGGTTCAAAAGCAATCTGTAGAAACATTAGTTATCAAGACAAAGCACATTCAGGTTTGAGTCAGTCAGATGGTTGGTTGGATGAAAAATCAGCTGACCAGCTATGTTCATCGTCCAAGCACACCCCATCAGTCGATGAAAAGAGCGACATAATTGTGGAAATGGATACCAGAAGATCGAGGAGAAGAAACCTTTTTCACAATAAAAACAATGGCATGACTTCTGATCAAAGCTTTTCTACTTCTAAAGACTCTGCTAACAACCATCAAACAGATCCAAGTCCACCATCTTGCGAAGTACAATCCCCGAGTCTTTTGAAACTTGTTGGTCATGAGATTGAAGAAAACTCATTTTGGACAACACATAGCCCACAATTCTACTCTGCCTCTTTAAGGTGTGATGGTACAAGAAAAAATCCATTTACCCCAACAAAGAGTGATGGCTCTAGAAGTTTCTTAAGTGGATATTCAGATTATCCAAACTACATGGCTTACACTGAATCTTCAAAGGCTAAGGTGAGATCTCTTAGTGTACCAAAGCAGAGGCCTCAGTATGAGAGGTCTAGTTCAGCAAAGAGATGCTCTATTGGCTCTGTTGAATCAAAGTTAAGTGGACAGAAGATGTATACTTTGCATGAAAATTTCACAAACAAAGCCTATCCGGGATCTGGCCGTTTGGACAGCATGGGAATGCCAGTAGGTTATACCTACTGATTGGATCAAGTGGCACGCTCAGCTGTGTTTTAATTTTGTTTCTTCTAATATTTGCTAACTTGTATTTTCTGTCCAAAAGTACTCGGTTATCCAAGTAACAATACGTAACCTTATATTATAATCAACTGTAACATCAGTGTGCTTAGAGTGTCTTTATGTTGTTTACTGGTTGAAGGTGAAATGTCTTAGTTAATGTGCGTTCTTTCTTCTGGCCTCCTATTTATTTTTAATATTTCCCTCGTTTTTTTTCCCCAGATCAAATTGGAAAGTATTTTCATTAACTGTAAACTTGTAAATATTATATCTATCGATCAAACTTAGAAGCTTATAACAATAAAAACACACTGAACAACACTTAAATTGAAGAGAACTACCTAAAGTTTACTTGTGTACTTTATCAATGAAAACCACATGCACCAAAGAAATCTCGGAGGAATGGAGATAGTTTTAACACAAGCTCTGGTTGTTGTAGCAGGAAAAGGACATAGATATGAGACTAAACATTTTTCTAAAGAATTTCACCAAATTCATTCTTCCCAAAGAAGGAACATAGATACAAGAAAAATAAAGATGAAAAACAACAAAAACGAAAATAAAAATAGAAGAACAACCAAGGTTTCAAGCCTATATAACAAAGAATAACACCAAAGAGATTACCCAAAGCTATGTCCTTTGAGCAACCCATACCGGAAAGGCAAAGAGCAAAGAAAAATGAAGTAACAAATAACCTGTTTCAAAACAAAAAAAATTAAAAGAACAAAAAAAATAAAAAATCTCTCGGTCTCACTCTTCTTTCTCGAGCTTTCAGTATAAGATATATTTTGCCGCCACAGACAGCGTCAGGTGTCGTGGTGTAGTTGGTTATCACGTCAGTCTAACACACTGAAGGTCTCTCCGGTTCAAGTCCGGGCGACGCCAATTTTAAATTTTGTTTTTGTTTTTACTTGTTTCGTAAGTATTTTTATTTCCATTGCTAATTACTCCAATTTAATAATCTTACTTCAAAAGTAGCCTTGTATGTCTTTGACTAGCGTTAATCCATTCAAATTATTTTTCTGCATTTCTGAAAACCCACACTAAACATGATACGATGTCTCGTTCAAATTGCATAATCATTCAACATAAGCCACAAAGAGATTTTTAAGTTACCGGTGAGTAAAATGAACTGTTAAATTATGAATGCAAATGAAAATGATTTTATCAGCTTACCCTACAATCAGTAATACAAGGGAAACGAAGCACATCACATATTGAGTAAGCCTTGTGCTTTGGTTCTCAATCCAACCATACTGAGGGCGTAGTAGAAAAATGAAACCAAGGAGAAAACCTGTCAATAGTCCTCCAATGTGAACAAAATTGTCAACATGGGGAAGGATTCCAATTGCTAAGTTCAAGATGATGATGAATACAAGCGTAAGTAGAGCTGCAGCCTACAAGAGCAAGCAAACCAAGAAGAATTAAAAACAATAATGATTGACAAGATGTGCATCATGTATAACACAAAACTGTGACGTGCATGAAAAACATCAAACTCCGCCTAATTATTTTTGTTATTCCTTCCTAGAAGGTCCATTTAAAGCATATTAAGTAATTTCACAGAAACCTAAAATAGGTAGCGGACCTTGTTGGAATATATAGTTCAATTAATAAGAAGTTCAGATAGCATTGCTCCTAGAAGACCAAACAGAGCACCGGAAGCACCAACTGATATACTGTTTTGGAGAAAAAGGGCAGATAATATGTTCCCACCGAATCCAGACAATAGGTAAATTAACCCCACTCGCACTGCCAATTTAAAACCGAAAGTTGATTTTGGAAATGCATCGAAATAGGACTAAAACATGCATATCTTAGAGTATGGCTAGAATGTCCAAAATAATAAATATCCAACATACGGAAGAAAAAGAGAGGGATTTAATATTGTCTTTAAGTGCACCGAATAAAAGGTCATACAAAACGATAAAGATGTATGTAAGTTCAAATATTATGCTTTTGAGTTTTGACAACAAACTAAACTCCAAGTAGACATAATTGTGAAAGAATGAAGTTATCTAGGTCATTGTTCTGCTTATTCAATACTTATGCTCACTTTGATTGAAACATATCAAAAGACGTGGTATACCAAAACCAAATTCCTGTTCAAGGCGGATGCCAATAAAGACCAAGCTCAACATGTTTGCAAGTAGATGACTCACACCGGCATGCAACCATACAGATGAGATAAGTCTCCATCCTTGATGCTCGTGCACGACCTTGTGCCACTCTAATTCTCCCATTTTCTCCAATCTGAGCAAGTAGGCGCAAAATTAAACATGACACAAACAAAGAGCACGAGAATAATTGCACCTTCAAGACGCTAAGTTGTACGGGTTTTCCCTAAATGTCTAATGAGACCAAACCAAATCACTTTTTCTATTTGTTGCTGAAGCTATATTGAAATTAAATAATGTAATGCACATAAAATCAATAGCCTCCTATGACAAACAATCAACTCAATCCCATGGATTCTGAATCTCACATCAAGCAGCTAAGAAAGCTGTAATAGCTCATATACTCATTCGCAGAAACTAAATTTCACAAACTGACTTACAATTCCAGACTTAACAAGCGAACAGCACCAAACCCACATCAAATAAAAAGGAAAAGATTCAAAATCACTTGGAAGATGAGGGACCAAAGAGAGGGTTTTCCTTCAGAGGTTGAAACGAAAGCCTACCAAGAAATTTAGCCACACAATCTCCATAAAGCCCGTTATTGTTCTTGGGGCAGTTGTTAACGTACATAAGCACTATAAAAGCTGCAATATTGGCGACTACGATTGAAGGAACCAGCCACGAAGTCCATAGCCGCTCTGAGTTGTCCACTGAATATTGATTTGCATAATACCCAGATGAGTTAGAGTTTGCTCTAGCCTTTGTCTCTCCTCGCTCCAGATATTCGTTAGCCATATTCTCTGGTTCTCTCCGGAATGTCAAATCTTGTATGAATGTCTCAGGGAATTTTATATTGAAGCAGTGTGACTATTTATGCGAATAAAAAACAGAGGTTGAGAAGTTGCTTGGAAGAGAATAGAAGTGTTTCAATTAAGGAAAGAAAGAACAACCAGAACAAAAGGGAAGAATAGCCTTTTCGCAGAATTTAGATTTAATTTAACCTGTGAGGGAGGGTAATCAATTTGAGTAGTGTCTCTACCTCTGAAATAAGCTTCTTCTTCTTTTTTGGCTTAAAAATGCTATCTTTGTGATTTCTTTCAAACATGTTTGGCCGTGCGGCAACTAACTATAAGCTTCTTCTTCTTTTTCTTTGCTCTCTTTAAAGAATAAATGACAATAATGCATGAATGCTAAATACATTTATTTATGCGCTAATAGATTTATTTTTTGTTTTTGTTTTTTTGTTATGTTTAATAAAATTATTATAATTTGTAGTATATTTTTTATCTAAATTTTAATTTAAATAAATTTATTTCCCCATATAAAATTATTTTAATTCAATTTTTAATATGTTTTTCAATTTAGTTTTTTTATTGGATTTTTTTAATTTATAAGTTAAAGACATAAAATTAAATAGATTGATTGAATAACAATTTAGATAAATAAATAAAAATTAAAAAAATGATTATTGTTAACATTATCATTGTAATAATTAAAAATAATGATTATTTGTTTGTGTATTAATGTATTTTTCTAATTTTATTTACTTTTATATTGTAATTGAATTAATGATATATTAAAATTTAAATGAATTAATACAAAGCTTTGTCTCAAAAAAACATAATGAGGTGATAAAGGACAATGCCTTCTTTGTTATTACAACTAAGATTCAATGGAAAAGACAATATTACATTAATCGGACAAATAGTAGGGAATATTAGAGAGAGAAAAATATTGAATAAAGTTTATGAAATATTGATGCAAGACTAATATGAACTTAATACAAAGCTTTGATGTTTCAAGAGTAAACAAAACTTTGCTTGGGGGGAAATTTTGAAATTCCAACATTTTTTTTTCCTCCCATTTTTATCGAAAACTTCAAATTTCAACCGAACAAACTAATTTCAATTATAGTTAGAAGGGGAAAACAAAAATAGAGTGTGTGATTAGAGGAGAAGGGTAATTTTGTGATTCTCTGGAACTGAGAAGTTGACGGGAGGTGAGAGCGATTAATACACTAACAGAGTAAGTGGGCTCCGCTTTTGGGCTGATGTTTGTGGAATATGAAGGAATAGATTTGAGGTACCATTTCAGAATTTACTTATGAAAGAAAATTTTATTTATTATAAATTATAATATTATCTTAATTAATATCTTAAATATAAATTTTATTATTTTAATTAATATTTATTTATCATATTAATTATTATTAAAATATAACTGGTATTATAAAAAAAATTCTCAAACCCATGTCATAAACACTAATTTTCAGATATAGCAAGTACTTTAGAATCTCTAGCATACATAAAGTTCTATATGAAAAGGAGCATATCAGGTTTTGACTGAGTTCGTTTTAATTAAAATATAAATAATATTATCTTGAAATAAACTCAGTCAAACGATAATATTATCTTCAAATTTTCAAACCATAACGGCTTAGTGAGATGTAAGGGGTGTAATTTAAACTTATTGATTAAAGGTATTGTTATAATTGACAGTGAGATGTATGTTTTTTAAAACTTGAGAATGTGAGAAAGAAAATTCTAAATATTATAAACTTACGATAGATATTAAATGATATGGTATAATTTTATTTATAAAAATGTGTTAAATTAATTAATATTTATGATATATTTTTAATATATATTTAGTAAATTGTTTTCTTGCAAGCCACTTCCCCCTACGTTTGCCATCTGTTATCTCACTTCCTAATCATTTTCGAACATTTGGGCAGCCCAGGAACCGAGGAAGGTATAGTGTCTAATTCATTACAGAAATGCCAAAAGTTAGAAAGGGTGAAGTTCAGATGAAAATTTATTTATTATAAATAATATTAATGTGATATAGTTATTTGTTAATTATAATTGAAATATAAGTATGAATCAGATAGCTGCTTGTCTAACAATAGAAAAGTCACCACTTTTCTATTGTTTTTCTTAACAGTAGACACCATGACATCAACAATACATAACAAATTTGATAATTCAGTAATCCTTCTTTAAATCAAAAATAAAATATATAAGTTTATAATTTTAAAAATAATGTAATAATTGTTCTTTAGTTTACTCCCGAATTATTCAATCTTATTTTTTAAATTAAAATTTTCATTATATATTTAAAATGCATGATATAAATAAAACATTGAAAAGATTTGATACACTAATAATATTCCTATTTAACAAAAGATTTATATCAATGTTCTAGTAGTTCTTACATTTAATTTTAGATATACAATTGGTTCAAAATGAATTTTTTTAACACTTATCATACACAATAACAAAAAATTAAAGACAAATTCATATTTAAAATAATTAAAGAATACAAAAATTCATTATAAAATTATTAACAAAAAAGAATAATTTAACCCCAAAATCAAACTAAATCACAAAGAGTCAAGAGTTTTTAAAAATCTTTAAAAAATTTAATCATATTCAAGATTATGGGTTTGTGAGAAAAAAAAAAGTTGATGATTATGCGATAAAAACTTAGGACTTTTATTTGATACTAAAATATCAAAATAAAGTAGAAAAGTTGGGTTTTAAAATTAAAAGGATGAACAAACTAAACCAATAAAAATATTAATTAAATATATTAATCTAGTTACAATAATGTATGTAAATCAAGAGTACTAAAATTATATAAATAATCTATATGACATAAAAATACATATGATAAACGTTAATGAGAAACACGTACATGGAAAAGATAGCCAACACTCAAGTATTTAAGTTTGAAAAACAGAACTAAATATTTTCAAAAAAAAATTTCTAAAGAAAAATATAAAAAAAAATATGTAAAAACTGTATACTAAAGAGCAAAAGACAAACTAATAACAAACACAAGAAATATTATGTAACAGAGAAAATATAATAAATAACATGATTGTAAAAAAAATATCTTAATACTTTAACACTTCATGTTTATGGATTAAAGATTGAGAAGTGGTTCATTGGTAAAAAAAAGAACTTAATTTACCCTTAAGTTTTCTCGAGCATAATACATTTTGAAATTTTTAATTAAATCTTAATTTTAAACCATTGATATATTCAAAATTAAATGTAATGATTACTAACCTAATAATATGAAAATATAGATCCATATATGTACCTTTTATTAAACATGTATACTATTAAATTACCAAAAAATTATCACTCTTTCTAAATAACATAATTATCTTCACTTATATCATATACCAAGCATGAAATAAAATTTCCAATTTAAAACATAAAATTAAAATATTTGTATCTTCAAGTAAATAAAATGACTATCATTATGCTACTTTCAGAATATGAATCCATGTATTTATCTTTTGCATAAAAGAGGTACAAGAACCTACATTAAGGAGAATTTTTTATAAAAGCAATTCGATATTTCTTACAATAATTAAAAAATTTAAGATAGTTAACTTCCTAACAACTTATGATATAATATCAAAACTATAAATCCTATATTTACAGTCAAATAACTCTGATCGTTAAATTATAAGAATTTGACCCATACTACAGATAAAACATCACTTATATAAGAAAATGTGATGTACAAAAATAAAGTGTTAACACATTGCCACATAGATTGAATTTTCGTAATTACGATAATACTACTTCTCGCAGCATTAACTGATCCACCATCATTTCCCCCTCTCTGCCCCTCTCATTCTCATTGCTCCCCAGGAGAAAAACGGTGAAACAAAGTCACACCCTTCTGCTCGGATCAAAGGGTGTGATTATTTGTAATATAAATAGTAGCAGTTCGAGAAAGCAACCAATATTAACATTACTCTAGGAAATTCCACTCGTAGATTCATTTTGTTCCTTGTTTTACAATAAAGAGAACTTCCACTACCAATTCTCATTGGCCTGATTGTTATCTCTTAGTAGACAGACTACAAGTTCGAGCTTTGATAATCACAAATGATAACCTCCACTAGCAAGTCCTTCACAACATAAGTCGCGTTAACTTTCCTCAACATAGTTAAGATCGATTTTTTTTTCTTTCAAATAAAACATACCATGAGAACATAGACACAAATGCTTACACTAGCCCTCTCTACCCTAAAGCAATGCAAATCCTGGCAGTTCGTAGCTATTTATGCCGCTTTAGCAGTTAGTCGGACATGCGAAAGCTTAGCCAGATAACCACATAACTGAAGATAAGAACCAACTCCATCACATATTCTCATATGAGCAAACCCAGTTTCCTGCAAAGTCAGACAAATTGAAGGGAAAAATACGAAACAAAAAGAGGGAAAAAATATGTTCTGAAAACAGAATGTGGAAAGTCAATAATGTACCTTCATAAATTCCAACTTCAAGTACTCGGCCATGTCGTAATTTTTAATGATGCGGAAAAATGTAGTGATGATATCAGTGGGGGAATAACCCAAATCATACAGCTGCTTGAGACCAGCACATGCATCATCAAATTTCCCTTCAAGTACATGGCGCACCATATTCTTCACATGCAACGGATGAGGTTGGTCACAGACCTAAAAACCAAAACAAGCTCTTGTCAAGTAAGGTGCCATAAAAATATATAACAAAGTTATAGGGGTGTACTTCAGAGATGTGACCTTAAAAACGTTTTCTTGGTTGACAAATCGGAAACCGCTGTATGTAGCTTGCAAGTTGTTCAATGCCTGCCTCATGTCACCATCAGCAGTGAAAATGATGGCTTCAAGACCTTCCGGAACATAGGGAACCTTTATTTTACAAACAAAACAACCAGAATGTTCACATGAAATTGATTTAATGTTTAGAAAACTCATCCTAGCAATTAAGTTTTCATCAAAAACATTGATACCTGGAAATTTTTTAAAACCCTACAACTATCTTTGTCAGCTTGCAGATAAAACAATCCATTATTATATCGTCAAGCAAAAAGAGTATTTGTGGTACCTTTTCTGCATCAACAACCACCATTATGCGACCAAGTATCTCTTGATCAGATAGTCTAGAAAATCGAACAAGGGCACATCTACTCTGGATGGGCTCAATAATTTTAGAAGAAGTATTGCATGCAAGAGCAAAGCGAGTGGTGTTTGAATATATTTCCATCGTCCGCCGCAATGCTTGTTGCGCTCCAGATGTCATGCTGATTTTATCCAATATGGACAAAGGACCATCTCACTTAAGAGCTTGAATTTCGAAAATCAATTAAGTAAAATATTGTCAACAGTATTTACCTGTCAGCTTCATCCAATATTACTACCTTGTGACGCCCAGGGGGCAATGTCACTTTCTTTTGGGCGAACATTTTAATTTTGTTCCTAACGACATCTATACCCCTAAAAAGAAAGAAATGATAGTGAATCAGTCAAAGACAAAAGAACAACATTCAAGGTTGAATAACCAGAGGTCACAAAGCTACCCCACCTGTCATCTGAAGCATTTAGCTCTAACACAGCCTCTTTATAATTTGGTCCCAACAGCTCATGAGCAAGAGCCAGTATGCTTGTGGTTTTTCCAGTTCCTGGAGGACCCTGAAAGATTGAACAGTGATCATTGACGGAAGCTAGCCAGAAAACACACAAAGAAACACTACCCATCAAAATCTGCGCATGAAATACTCACTCCACTTATACCAAATCATCCACATGCTCATTATACAGATAACCAAGTCCATCCAAACATAAACACCGCTTCCAATGAGTCTGATACAGCTATCTGACTCCATCTAGACATCTTTCGATCTTTCAAACAGAAATTACGATAACAAGTGACCTCAATTTTACATTTTAACATCAAACTAAAGTATATACTAATGTTACATTTATCAATAGTAACTTCATGCGTATGAACTCCCGAACAGGTGATTAAGAAAAAGGAATTAGATTTTACTATTTTTCCCAAAAATATTAAAAACGAAACTGACCCCAAATCTTTAAAGTATAAATAGAAGCAATCCAGACCCCCTCCCCAAAAAAAAATTTGATTAAGAAAACCCTAAGAAAGTAAAGGCTTTTATATAAAATGTGAGTTGGTAGGATTTCTTACGGCTAGTATAAGGTTGGGCATATTGCCATCGCGAGCGATAACCTGGAGCCTCGAGACTGCATCTTCGTTACCAACGATGTCAACGACCTTGGTGGGCCTGTACTTCTCTACCCACGGCATGTCGTAATTGTTGCTGTTTCCAGTTCCAGATGAAGAAGACGACGCCATTGCTCTAATCGTGGCTGTTAGCTGTGGATTCAAGGGGCTGATAGGCGAGAGGATGATAAAACCCTGACCCGAACGGCAAAACAATTCTTTTGAAATCAAACGATACGTCGTTCGAACATCTCTTTTAGCAATTAATATTAGTATAATTCGAACATCTTACGGACATTAAAATCATAAAATTATTGTTAATAATATTTTTAAGTTTAAAATAATTTATTTTTTTAATATTATGAGTTTTAAATATTCTATTTTAAGAAATTTCTCTAAAAAGATAGTGACTGTACACATGTGTTATTTTTTTATGTTTTTTCTATTGTTTGATTTATTTTTTAATTCTTTATATTATAATTTATTCAAGTTAAAATCATATTTATCTTTTCATGTATAGAAAAAAATTAATTTTTTTCTATATAATTAATTTCTAATAATAATATAATTAAATTATTTAAAAAATATAAATACAATAACCACTTACTATAAGTTCATACGAAATTATATTTAAATAATTTTTTATTATAATATTTATTAATGTTGATTTTTTAAAATAATGTATACGATATTTATTTTTTATTAATAATTTATATTATATTTTATTTTAATCACTTTAAATAATAAAAAATTATTTTAATAATTAAATTATTAAAATAATGTTATTGATTTTTAATAAATATATTTTCTCAAAACTAATTACCTAAAAAATATCTTTTTAAATTATAATAGATTTAATTTCGCCAACTTTTATTACCCCTCTTTTTAAATAATGAGCATTCAATATATATTATTACATGATTCATAATTCTAAATCTATAATTATATTTAAAGGTTTTAAATGAATTAGATTGATTCAATTGGTTAAAATTCTATTAATTTTAAGTGAGTTATAATTTAATTTAATTTATCTATTTTTTAAATTAATTTAGATTAACAGAACTAATTTACATGGAGTTGAATTATGTAATTCATGGGCATACCATTTAAATAAAACTATTAAATTTATTTAAATATTTAAGTCATGTAGTTTTAAAATTATATTTTTAATTTTAAAATATTTTGAAAAAATAAAACTAGTAAATAATAAATTTTTAATTTTAATTATGAAAAGTGAAAATTAAAAATTAAATATTACTTATTTCAAAATTAATTCATAATTTTCAATTTAACCTTTTTAAGCTCACTTAAATTCTGCTACACATAACTTTTTATATTAAATTCAAAATCATAAATGTAATTTTTTTATAAATTATAATTTTATAATTTTATAATAGTATATGAAATTATTCATAATATTTATGAGGTATCGTAGTTTATATTTTAAAAACGAGTCAAAATATTATATCAATTTTGAATTATCATTAGTAAAATTAATATAATTTTTTATAAAAAACTCGAAATCACAGAGTTTAGAATTTATTAGAAAGTAAAATCCTCTAACTTTTTTATTGAAGTATGAAATAATTAATAAAAATTTGTAAATTAATACATTTTATATTTTAAAAATATGTAAAAATATTATTTTGAATACGAACAATCATTATTAAAACGTGTATAATTTTCTATAAAAAATTCAAAATCACAAATAATAAAATTTATTAAAAACAATATTTTTAAAAGTTTATAA
Organism: Hippophae tibetana; assembly: GCA_037013495.1. Classification (NCBI taxonomy): domain Eukaryota; kingdom Viridiplantae; phylum Streptophyta; class Magnoliopsida; order Rosales; family Elaeagnaceae; genus Hippophae; species Hippophae tibetana. The sequence continues at coordinate 3,758,663 of CM072804.1, read as the reverse complement.
TGATATATGAAATTATTCATAAAATTTTATGATTTAATACAATTCATATTTTTAAAATGAGTAAAAAAATATTATTCTAAATTTAAATAATAATTAGTAAAATGTACATAATTTTATATATAAAACTTTAAATTATAGAGAGTACATTTATTTTTTACGAACAAGACTTATAAGGATCTCTAATAATATATGGAATGAGTATAATATTTTTTTGAATTACTTTATTATATATTTAAAAAATATTTAATAGAATATGAATAATATTTAACAAAATTAACATAATTTTTTTTAAAAATTTAAAAATTTAAAATGTTATAGTTCTTATAAAATAAGGTATTTGATATTTTCAATGATATATAAATTATTATAAATTAATACAATTTAAATTTCAAAACGAGTTAATGATCATCTTTTCAACTTCAATTATATTATATGTATTTTATAAGTTACTATTTGTATTGAAAATTTTATATTTATTTAAATAATTTAATATAAATTTAATTTAATTTAATTTTTTATTTTATAAAAAAATATTATTTTTATTTATTAATTTGACTAATATTATCATTTTTGTTAACTTTATAATAATAATTAACATTTACATTTTAACGATTTCTTCATTTTTTCTATTAGCTGTTATTTTTTTAATTTAACATGTATTTATCAAATGAATTAGTGAATTAATGAGTTATTTATTTAAGTCTATGAGTTAATGAAGTTAAACTTTTGTTAGCTAATGGGTTAAATATAATAATTTTAAATAAATTGAGTTGAATTGAAAATCTCTTTTTATATCTCTAGTCCATATATCTATATTTTCATTTATTTTCATTTCATGATTAAATTAATGTTAAAGAATCCCATCCATTTAATCATGTCAAAGGAAATTGCATAGTACTCTATATCCATTATTTTTACATAAGTGGTGTGATTTACATTACAATTATGTAACATATAATTTTTCATTTGGTTATTATTATCACACCAAACAATCAAAATATTAATTATTTTTATATAAATAGTGTGATATACGTTACAATTAATGTAACATATAAATTTTCATTTAGTCATTATTATCACACCAAACAATCAAAATTATTAAAATATGGTAAGTAAAATTAGCTACCTAATTAGTAGCTATTAGGTGGAGAAGATTAGTTGGTGGAAGATTAGTTACTAGTTATATAACATATATTAATAACTGACTGAGCCAAATTCACCATAAGAAAACTGATTCTTGATATGTAGTCAATTGCGAAAATGTTTTCAAAAATCTCAAGGGTACTGCAATAAATAGTTATTATTTTATTTATCCATATATCATAATATAATAAACTTATTATTATATTATCCAAAATACTCGAGCATTCGATAACTTAATAAATATAGGTGATATAGATAGGAGATAAAAATATGATAGAGAATGATGTAATGGGAGGAAGGTAAAGGAATTAGGGTTATAGATTTAGAAAAATAAGAAATTGAAAAAATAATATATATATATATTCAATATATTTTGATCTGAAAGTAGAATGTTAAATCCTATCTATATTATTAAAATAATAGTGGATAAATATAAAATAAATAGTAGATTAGTTATAAAGTAATATATTAATAATCAAAATTTCATAAATTATAATAATTGGTGGATTATATTTAAATAATTAAAAAAAAATACTATTAGTTGAAGTTATAAGTTTGATTTGAGTGGTTTGAAGAATTAATAAAAAAAATTTATAACATTAAATTTTATTAATATTTGAATAAAATGATAGCTAAGATAATTATTTTTTAATATAAGGAAGCATCACAAGTGTAGAAACTTGCTCAAAGGGTTTTGGTGGGATAATAATCTCCAAATATCATTTTTGTTTCTCGGTTTAGAATCATAATTTCTAAACTTAAAATATTATTCTTTATCTTCTTATATTTTGTAAATATGATAGTAAGGTTTGATTATTGTTTTGAATTCATGATAATTTCTATTTTTTTATTTTATTGTGGTAAAGATTACATTTATTTAATAAAAGCAATCATTTTGGACTTTAATTTTGATGTTTCCATGTGATCAATTTTTTTCTAAATTTGATTGGAAGGTAAGATATTTTTGTTTAAGTTCTTGAATAATCATAGTAATAACATAAATTGTTAACATATGAAAAAAAAAGAGAGAATAAAATGCAAAAATAAATTTTTAGAAACGATTTTTAATATTTGTTTCCTTTAACATCGAATTATGATGTTGATAGTCAACGACTCAGTGGAAATCTAGGTGGCACCGGAAGGACAAGATGATGTGTGGATAGTGCAACTAGAATCAACTACTATGATGGCGAGAAATCACATAAATCTGAGTTGCTTGGAGGTCTAACTACCGTTGCAGGGCTTGTTTGAATTTCCTGTGATGATAATAAGGGCTATGGCTCACAGGAGTTATGTGAAGGGTTGATTTTTTTATCCCTTTTCTTTTCAAATTCGAAAAAGTTTTTTTTTTTGGATAAATAAAGATATGATATGATTTTGTTTTGAAAAATAAAATCTGATTGTTTTGATATAAAATTAATGTAAAACATAAAAAAAAATGATAAATAATGAAAAAAGAGAAATAATAGTTATAAATTTAGACAAATAAAAAATGACCATGTGTTCCATATGATTATTAATTAATCAAAATAAAATTAATTGAACAACTATTTAATTATTAGTAAACCAAATTTTAAACTATTCAATAATTATCGATTTAATCAAAATCTTATTAATTAAACCATTATTTAAATGTTTATTAATTAACTAAATATTCTCACTGATTACTTAGACATCACTTTGATTTTGAATTATTAAATTAAATAAATATTTAATTATAATTTATCAGGATGAAATTATAAATAATTTTTTTGCTAAATTGAAATTTTCATAGTTTATAACCCTAATTTTTATATTTTTCATGTAACACTAAAGTTAAAATATCATTAATTTTTTTTTTTAAAATCAACTACAATTTTCGTCATCGGCATCTATCTCCAGCCTTCCATTCTCGCAGAGCTTGAAACCACCGTTTCAATCCGTCCAAAATTTCATTCACATCCCTCTATTTTCTCATTATTTTCCATTCCTATATTTTTCGTCAGATTAATTAATGAACTCGCCGTGTTCCACGGTTTCGTTAATTTGAATGGGCTGAAGTGATTTGAATCCCCGAGCTTGGGTTCAGTACGAGGTGAAAATTTTGAGAATTTGATTCTTTGAAATGGCCTCGACAAGGTCACCGACCCGATCCTCTGAGGATATCATGGATTCAACGCCGTTGTTAGGTAGTTCGGGTGGATCATCCGATGAGAGCAATTCGGGGCGACGATTCGTTCAGAGACAAAGCTTACGCCAAGCGGCGAGGTTTTTACGCCAAGCCAGCAGCAGAAGGATTATGCGCGAGCCTTCGATGCTCGTTCGTGAGACAGCGGCAGAGCAATTGGAGGAGAGGCAGAGCGATTGGGCGTATTCGAAGCCGGTGGTGATTTTGGACATCATATGGAACTTTGCTTTTGTGGTTGTGGCTGCGACTGTGTTGGTTCTTAGCCGGTCTGAATCGCCAGACATGCCCTTGAGGCTGTGGATTGTAGGGTATTCTTTGCAGTGCGTTCTGCATATGGCTTGTGTTTGTATTGAGTATCGGCGACGTCAGAGGCGTCAAAATCATCTGCATCGACGGTCGAATGTGGCGGAAGAAGGGGTTGTTAGTGCTGGAAATTTGAGTCAAGGGACTAGAGGGAATTCGCAATATGTATCATTAGCAGAATTGGAGGAGGAGAGTACCAGGTGAGTTTCGTTGCTTTTATTTGATTGGATTCAAAGGCTAAGTTATATCTTGTTTGATACTTAATGGTTATCAATTATTAATTGATTACTTGTATGCTGAAATTCGTCTCTTTTTCTGTTTTTGCTGAATAATATACATGTTAATTAGTTTTGTTGGTCGATTGGGATGGTTGAAGCTATTGATTTATGTGGAAGACCACAATTTACGAGGATTATAGATTTTTGATTTGTCATGTGTGATCTTTCTACTGTCATTTTGTATGTCATTAGTCCATAGGGAGTATTTGATTCCTCGTACATGATCAACCTATGATATACATGTAAAAAATCTGTAATATAGTGCTGAAGGTGGCCCATAAGAAATCTCTTGCCTTGTATTATATCAGTTTATCATCGTCTCATCATCATTGTTACCCCAGTGATCATTAGCCTCATGATACGCTGATTCTTAGCTCTCTTTTCTGGTTGGTATATAATTTGCTTTAGGCTATAATGTGAGACAGCGAGAGCCATTTACACGCTCTTTAATTTTTGTTTTTTATTTATTACATATTTCCCGCATTTATTTTTCAGTAGTGTACCACAGCACCTAGAATCTGCAAATACGATGTTTTCATATATCTAGTGGATTATCAGATTCTATTGGATTCTACAAAATGAGACAGCTAGAGGCATTTACACACTCTTGAATCTTTGTTTTTTATTTAATACATATTTTCCTCTTTTATTTTTCAGTAGTATACCAAAGCACCTAGAATCTGCAAATACAATGTTTTCATTCATCTGGTGGATCATTGGATTCTATTGGGTATCTGCTGGCGGTCAATCATTGGCGCATTCTTCCCCCAAGCTTTACTGGTTTGTACAATCTGCTGCCTCTCCATATGAAATTAAAACATTAATCTAGAATCAACTAATAACTTTGCATGTGATATTTTTTGCAGGCTTTGTATAGTTTTCCTCGGCTTTGATGTCTTCTTTGTGGTTTTCTGTGTTGCCCTGGCATGCGTTATTGGCATAGCTGTTTGCTGCTGCCTTCCATGCATTATTGCGCTCTTATATGCCGTGGCAGACCAGGTAGGTTTGACTTACACCTGTATGTGCTTGTGTAAACTGTCAATTGTGTTTGTTACCATCAGTTCCTTTGTTTACAGACTCCTTTTCTTGGACTATGATCTGATATACTGATCAGAAATCTCAAAATGAATTGAATATATGAAAGCCAGTCCCTCATGTAAACCTAGATAGTATTAACAAGTATGCTTCTGGGCCACCATTGCCATGGCATGAAGGTTGAACCTCATAGTGTCCTATGTCCTTCACTGTTTGGGCAATGATGGAAGCATACGCTGATGTCAAACAATTTTTTCAGAACAATATCAAATTATGTCTTTGTTTATCATTTCAAGCTGGCACCTCTCCTATTGTTGCTGCAATTGAATTACTTATTGTTTATAATAATAATATATTTTCTCTTCGAGAGATTCGGTTATGGGATTTTCAACCGTGAATGATAGCATGAGTACTTGAATTCCTTTTCTTGTTAAACTGAATAAATTAGGATTTAAACAGGAAGCATCATTTTGGTATCATGAATATGGATATTTCAGGTGGAGAGCATTATAATACATGTAATTTATGTTTTTGTGCCCCCAATTCCGCTTTATGAACCATTGTGAAAACAGGAAGGAGCATCCAAAGAAGACATTGAACAGCTGACAAAATTCAAATTCCGAAGAGTGGAAGACAATGAGAAACTTGATGGTGAGGCACAAAACCCTGGTGGAGGAATAATGACGGAGTGTGGTGTGGATACTCCCATTGAACATGTTCTCTCGCAAGAAGATGCGGTATGTTGACAGTTGCCACTAGTCCCTCTTTTTGTGCATGCTCGTGATATACTGAGATTCTATGGTTTTTCATGTTTACCAACTGTTTATATCAGTTTAGTAGATAAGAAAACTCTGCAGCCTGTTTAAAACATGCTATGCACCTGATGTGACCCCTTAATTTGTTAATCTGTAGGAGTGTTGCATATGCTTATCTGCTTACGAAGATGGAGTGGAGCTAAGGCAACTTCCATGTGGGCACCATTTTCACTGTTCCTGTGTAGATAAGTGGCTTTTCATAAATGCTACCTGCCCTTTATGCAAGTACAACATTTTGAAGAGTACTAGCCACGGTGATGATGAAGTTTAAACAGTTCATGCCTCCGTTATGCATATGCATCCTCTCCATATATCATTGCTCAACTTAATTAAATGCAGAGCTTACCCCTCGAGTCAGTGCATGGTTCTTTGTTCATCGTTATAGATGGACGTACCATTATTGTTTTTTGTTGACTTAGGTGTAGCTGCTTCTGTATTATTGATAATGACAAAAACAACTATGGCTTTCTGTTTTGATGTGACATGCTGGAAGTGCTTGTGTAGAATGGGGGACTCCAGGACATTTCTCGGCTTGGCGGTGGTTTTTACAATGTTAGTAGTTTGTTTGCATCTCTTTTGTATTTAATTGTTTCGTCTATTTCTGCCCTGAGGAGCACTTACATCTTTCTTTTCTTTCTTTAATGTAAACTGTAAAGGGGTTGTAATCTGAAATAATTTAGGCGGATTCCCTTCTGATAAATACTTTATGCATTCTAAAGGAAGTTTGTCTCCGACCAAGGCTTAGATTTTTGCTTGACCTTCATTTTCACAAAAATAAAATAAAATTATAACAACCTGATGTATACATCTTACATAGTTGAATCTAGTTAGTCTCTCTCTCACAATTATTTCATCATTTTAAATGTTCAATTTTACATTTATATGTGATTTGATGTCACTTATATATATAACAACTTATGCATATAGTATTTATTTTTATTTTTAATCATCTAAGCCTCGTCCCTTTTTTGGATATTTTCCTTCCACTTTTGAAACTCATTTAGTTATGGAATGTGTGTATTTTATCTACTTCGAAGGTCAAATAAAAGAGTTGAGAATATGTTTGTAAAAGTTAGATGGAATAGGATACTTTTCACTCTTGTTATTTTTAACATATTCCCTCTTAATTATTAGTAGAAGATTTTTCTTCAATCGGCAAGTGTTATGAACATTTTTGGGATCAATGCCGAGATGACATATTTAATATTATTGTTAGTTTTTTTTTAACACATAATCATGAGATATTTCAACAAAACATAGTTTTATTGTATAAAAAGACAAATGTATAGATGTTTTAAGCTCTTGGACTTATATAATATGTTACAATACTCTGTACTATTTAATGAAGAACCAAAATATACTTTTAATCCATATAGTGTCTTAAACAAATAGATCCATTATCTCCTTATCTATTCTGATTGTTAATTTAATTTCTGATGCTCTTAACAACGCGATTCTGGAAGGACGATTAAAGGATTTAAGACTCAATCAATATTGTTAACAAATTATACGTCTTTTAATTGTCTACTGGAGGGACGATTAAAGGGTTTAAGACTCAATCGTTATTGCTAGTAAATTATACGTCTTTTAATTACATATAATTATCTTCTTCTTTTTTGTCAATGTTAACTCTAATTTTTATGCTTGATAATATATTCATTGGTAGTTATTTTTATAATTATTCTTTCTACTACAATTATTATTATTATTATTAATATAATATAATTGTAACTATTATTTACTATCAGTATTGTTATTGTTAATTTTATTTCTTCCGGTTAATTTTCTTATTCTTATCAGTACCACTTTTACTATCAATATTCCTGTTAGTATTATTCCTTACTTTTGTACATCTTGCAATTAATATCACTTCTAATATATCTTCTGTTACTATTATTATTATTATTATTATTATTATTATTATAATTATTATTATTACCATCATCATTATTACAATTTTTGTACTACTATTATAATTATTGACACTATATCTATTGTTGTTATCATCGTCAATGTGTACTTATTATTTCTTTTATTATTATTATTGTCATTTTTACTATATATCGTTATTATTATTATTGTTAAATTTACTATTATTACTATTATTATAATTGGTATTACAACTACATGATTCATTATTATTATTATTATTACTATTAATTTCTTTTTACTGTTATAATATAAGTTATTATTATTCTGTTTATTAATATTATGATCTTTATTCTTATTACTATTATTTTCGCTATTTTCATTAACATTGTTATTATTCTTTCTACTATTAATTATAACTACTACTACTACTATTTCTACTAATATAGTTATTATCATTATTAATATTTAAAAAAATATGTCATTATTATTATTATTATTATTATTTAACACTAGCCATGTTAGTCCAATTAATATTAACATTCTTAATATTACAATTAATACAAATATTATTATTATTATATTACTCATTGTTGTTATATAATTTATTACCATCAATTTTATTATTATCATTGCAGCTAATTTTATTTTCACTAACTATCACAATTATTATTATCACTAATTTACTATCATTATTTTTTTACAACTTTTAATATTAAAATTGATATTATTATCACTAATGCTATCTTCATCGACTAATATTACGAATATTATTATTAATGCTATTATTACAATGTTTATTATTGTATTGCTTTTATAACTATTGTTAGTACGTATTGTAAATATTATTATTGTTACAATACTTTTTCCATTTATATTTTCACGCCTAAAAAAAAGCATTTTTTGTTATTTATTTGTATCACATCATCTTACTTATATGCATATTCATATTATTAATGTGCTCTCTCTACATGTGAGTATAGGACACTAATGAAGACCATGTCAGACTACTTACTACATGGTATTGGCACAACTTATAAATAAGGTAAAATCTTCTTTGATTTTTAGCGCTAATATCCTTCAATAATTACAGCTTCAAATATAGGAAGAATTGAAGTTCCACTAGGATCTCACATTTAATCTTACTTTTCAGAAAGAAATAAGTATAGACTTTTCTCTTTTATTGTAAAAAGTGTGTGACGCCCCTAGAAGAGTGGTAGTTTCAATCCTTACCTCAAGCTAGTAAAAAAGTGTTATTGAAATTGGTTCTACAAGCATGTCTCTATTTTATTATGTTAATTTTTAAACTGTCAACTATTTTCTATTAATTTTTAAACTTTCAACTATTTTCTACTAGCAATTAATCTCATCAATGATTTTATTTTGATGAAATAAATATGATGATAGTAGAGGTATTAACCGGATGTTATTCTCACTTTCTACTAGCAATTAATCTCATCAATTAATGATTTTATTTTGATGGGATAAGTATGATATGATGGTAGTAGAGGTATATATTAACTGAATGTTATTATTCTTAACAATGACTAAACAAAAAGACAAATCGTGGTATTGGTATAAAAGATATACAATCCTTCGACTCTAATTTCTTAGTTAAATTGGCTTAATGTTTATTTCATACTCGTAACAATTTTATTGGGTCTTTATTTAATAAATTATTCTTTTTGGAACGTCCAGGCAACACAAACTTCGTAATAGATATGAAAGTAAAATTTACTGTATGAAAATAATATTTTATTTAGATATGATGGCTGTTGTGTTAGCAATGGTTTACATATTAGAATGTGAAAAGATAAATGACTCATTGACTATGTCTTTACTACACAGTATGCAAACCATTACATCCAATTTATTTTGGACCTACTTTATAATGCAAAAAATGATTGAAATTTGAGTGCTTTTAAAGAGCTTTTTCATATATGTTATTGATGAAATTATTCAAATCCTCTCAGGACTATGTAATGATATTTATTTGAACATATATTAACAATGAATTTTTTAATATTAAAAGTTATTACCATGAAATTTAACATAAACACACACTTAAAATTATAGTTATTGAGCTTTCTGCTTACTTAGAATATAAAAAAGTATAAAGATAAATTTAGAGAGGGCATATACCTTCAAAGTTTCGCGTCTTTATGTGAATTTTTTTTAACCACGTTTTTATTACAAGAGAATCATTTTACAAAAGAAACACAATCAACTCTACTAATTGCTCACGTTGTGGATAAGGTGTGAAATCCTTATAACATATATTCCTATAATATCAATAGATACGTGCAATTTGGTTGGCAAATCATTCCTTCGTTTGGTTATAAATCTATTGAAAATTGGTTACTTTTTTAAATAAATAAATAAAATAGAAGAATAATATTGTGGTCTGAATATTCAATCTTCTTTGGTTTACTATTTATGATTTATTTGAAAATATACGTGTGTTTAGTCTTTGAACAAGTTCTATTCATCCAATCAAGACCAATATATTGGTCATCATTAGCTGTCAAGAATATGGTGTTTTACACACCCTTGATAACCATCATTTTAAGATTTTATTTTTTGATTTCTTTATCAACATATATCACTATCAATTATGTTCATAAAATATAATTTTAAAACAAAATAATATCGTGATTGTGAAAATATATCAAAATAAAAACATTTAATTGTTGCTAATAAACGAAGATTTAGAGGCTCTATATACATTGAATTTAGTAAAAAGCTACGTATATATAATAACTTTTAAAGGAAGAATGAATTGAAGCTATTAACTTCTTAACAAATAATATTTCAATTATTTCATGAAAATTGTCAAACATAATAATTAATTTAAAAAAAAAAGCCTACGAGATGTACAAGTAGAACATGGAAGATGCCAATAAAATTGAAAATTATGTAAAATGCTAATAAAATTAAAAATTAAATTGCTAGTAATTTTAAAATTCTACGTATAATATTATATTTATTTGTTTTTGAAATTATTTTTATATTGAGAAAAAATAATATCATATAACACTCAATTCTACGTAAATTGCTAGTAATTTATTATCAGAAGATAAAATTTTATATAGTATTATCTTTATTTGTTTTTGAAATTATTTTTATAGAGAAAAAAAAAAATCTTCCTCTAAAATCGCCTACGTATGATATCATATAATCGTAAAAGTTCTCGAGCATTGAATCGCACCGAGTTTTTCTTTAAAGAAAGCGGGAGATCAAAATTGTTGAGTTTTTGACTAAAAAAATAAAAAATAAAAATTGTCGAGTTTGTTTCTTTAACCTTTCCTGGCCGTTTCGCGCTCTTTGAAATGTGTAATTTCTTAGAACTCTCTATGATAATCAGCGATTAGCTGTGATGGAGCAAACTTCTCTTTTACATCGATATCGCCGTGATCGTCAGAAACTCTAGGAGTTTCTATTGTCGTCGTCAACTGGTCTGGTAACGGAGATCCGAGCTCCGTCTGGCGTCACCGCCTCTCTCTCCAACATCAAATTTGATTATCTCAGTGTCGATTATGTTCTCGATTGCCTCGCTTCTGGCAAGTAGTTTTTTTCTTTTGCTTCCCTGAAACATTGGATGTGAAAATTCAAAAAAAGTTCTCTTTCTAACTTTCCTTTTTTTCATTTAATTTCAATATTTTATGTTTTTCCCATTCTGTAAATTTAATTTGTACTTATTTTATGGCTGAACAAACGGAAATTTCGGTTTGCTTCAGCTTTAGTATTATTTGTATCCATGAACTGTGAGTGTTAAATATTAGTCTTTATTGTACCACGCCTTTATTATTTGAAAGCGTCAAATTAACTGCAATAACCACACACATCATCTTGAACCAGAAAAAAAAACAATCACTCACATTATCAATTTCTAGTTCCCAGATAATTTATACCTGTTGTGTTATTCTCAACTAAGTGAAGTTTCTCGTCTTTATCTCTTTAGTTTTTGCTTTATTTGTTTTCCTCATCTTTCCTAGATGTGGGTTGGGTTCTCACTTGGTGAATCGCGCGTCATTTCTTGTTATTAGGTCGCGTGGTTGATTTATCAGAAGCGTATAAGAAGTACACGCACGAATCTGCTTACCCTTTTATGGCAATAGTCACACTCAATCTCTTTCATGGTTTTATGAGTTTACAATGCTAAATGCTCACAAATTTATATACATATTTGCGGTCAGAATTTTCTTGAAAAATGAGTAGCTTTGTATTTACGAACTTATTTTGTCACATGACATATAATAATTGGTGTGATTGCAAATGTGGACACATCGTAATTGTGTGATTGCAAATGTGTGTACTTAGTAGTTTGATTCATATAATTGAAAAGTAACGAGAATGTAAATGAAAAGTAAACAATATTAATATTCTATTATTTGGTTTGATAATTAGAATTAAAGAAATAATTAATATTATATTATTTATTTTACAACTTAAATGGAATGAAAAGTATTGTATATTATTTTAATACTCTTATATTAAGTAAAAAAAAATCTTTAGATAAAATACATTATTAAAATTATTATTTTTTTAAATAAGATTTAATGTTTACAGTTTACGGTTTAAAATTTAAGATTATATTTGTGGGTTTCTCAGAGTATCTCTCTTTCTAATAAGTGGGTTTGACTCGCTCGAAAGTGGTTTACATGGTTATGAGAGAAACGGGTAACTCGTGAGATATAGTAGTAGAAAGTCTCCTTACTGGTTGATGGTAAGAAGTTAAGCAGAAACCCTTCTCGTAGGATAAAATTGTAGGGAAATGAAATCATGATTTCTAATAGGATTGATCCCATTCCATTTCCAATTTATAGCACAAATAAACATAAAATTGTAAAGAATCAATTTTTATTCCATTATATTCCTACTAACTAAACATGACATTAGGGTATTAGTTTTGCCTGTCTATTAGTCATTTTGTTTTATGCTTTCCTCTGCTTGCCTTTCCTTCTTTATTTTGAGGAAAATTTGGTAGAGATAATGGTCAAGCATTTGGTTCAAATATTAAACCTTCCTTTGTTACCTGATTTATCACCTTTCTTTCATCAAGCGTTTAGTATTTACTTTCTCGATAATTTCTGTCACACATTATTTCAACAATGTTTTGTATTTTGATATGTTGAAATTCAATGGGGGAATTCTTATTTTCGAATAACCGATCCAAAGTCTACTGAATCACCTCCTAGGCACTGTTGGAGATTGTTATAAAGCTCCTTAATTTAAGGAGCAAAACATGGAGCAAAACAAAGAGTAAAATATGGAGCAAAACAAGGAGCAAAACATGGAGCTTAATTCAAGGAATCATTAATTTAAGGAGTAATTCAAGGAGTGAATTTTCCTATAAATAGATGTGTAATTGTAATGAATTAATCATCCAAAGTGTTCATTCCAATTGAGAGAAAAACTTTTCTGAGAGACAATTAAGAGTAATTTTCTTAGGTGCAATTGGGTTGTGAGTTGTGAGTGTTGTAAACACCTTGTGTAATTTCTTCTATTTCAGTAAAAAGATCTGCAGCATGTCCGGAGACGTAAACAAGATTGGCCGAACTCCGTTATCAAATTTGTGTGTTATTTTCATTCTTACTTTCTCATAAATCTGGCTTATCGGGAATTTGCGTAATTTCCCAACAGGCACGTGCGTCCACCTATTGATGTGAAGCAAAATATTGATGAAGCATCATCATCATCTTAAGGATTGGATGGTTTAAATAGAGAAGTGTGACTAATGGGAATGAACATGGTCATCAGTGTGGAGCTACTGCTGTTAAAAGTACATATAATGTAGAACAAATCATAATTCCTCCATTAGGGTTACGTAAACTGAATACAGGTATCATTGATTTGCCCATTCGCATGTGAAATACAAGGTTGCTTCTATTTATGATTTTTTTGTAACCGTAGTGAAGTTAAATAAAGAATTTGTCATTAGCATTGATGGAAAAGGTGGGGTAGGATGGCTTCGTGATTTTAAAAATCCATTGAATTATTTTGGCACATTCAGGCATATTTGCAACAAATAATATCTGATGTTAGTGGATTTTATTATCATAGTAATTGTTGGTTTGATTTCTATAGTCTTATATAAGCTTAGCATAGTCAAGGTTGAAGAACTGGGCACAGCTTCTGGTTTTTAAAACATCTTGCGAAGTATTCACATTTCTTACTTATATATCCAATAGTCGCGAACTATGAGTATTTTAAGTGCTTCTTTCAATTTTGAATAAACTGATACATAGCTTCAGGATTCTTGAAGGACTGTCTGATGATGATTTGCAAGAATCAGCTTATGAAATATTGCTGGCATCTTTGTTATCTTCTGGGTAATGTTTATCTCAACTCCCCCCAGCCTCTATTTATTCGTGCTTGCACTATCCTGCTTGTATTCATCTTTTTTATTTTTATATCAATACACAACATTTGATACTCTTGTTTAATGCAGGACATCTCTTTTTTATTTTTATTTACGATGCTGTTATAGTCTCTTATTTTTTAATTGTTGCTTAGGGTTGAAATATGTTCGGTTGAGGGAAAAAAAGAAAGAAAAGAGCACAAAGTTCTTATTAAGGTTGAAAAGTAAGAGAGAGAAAGCATACATACAGACCAAACCTTCAGAAAGGCATTCAGCAGTCATTAATACCATCCGTGTACAAATGCAGGCAAGTTATAATATCAATTTCTGAAGCGATTTTACCTTTAACTAATTCACTTCCACGTGTTTGATATGAAACATGGAGGCTTTGATTTCATCATTGAATAATAATGCCCTCATTCAACAATTTTTTTTTCTGTTTCTTTTACCTTAAAAGGTATCATATCGGTTCTTCCATTGCTTAATCGAAATGCTTAAGAATGATCTTCTTATCTTTAGGTTATTCAGCATAGCTTCAGCTGGTTGCTTCTATAGAAACTTCCATGTTGTGCTTAGCTACACTGTGGAACTAACATATTGACAAGTGACAATTTGCTAACTTTAGAAGTGCATGATGTTGTCTTCAATAGATTTCAGAAGCATTAGATGCATGCATCAGGCAAAGGTTGACGCAGTTAACTACGAGGAGAACATTGGAGCAAATTGACATTCTTCAAATTTCTCTTGGACTTTTGAATAGCATTTCTAAGTCTGATATCTTACATGAGAAATCTTATGTGCAATGGAAAAGTAGACAGGGACTACTTATTTTGGGTATTTTATTTCAATTTTTTTAATCAATCATTGTGTTATGCTGTTTGGCATGAAGAATTCCATGATTTTGTAAATTTATTAAGACATCTTATACATGCCATAATTTGGAATACAACGGATAAGAAAAGACTTGTTTTGGATGAGAGCTGAGATAACTCTGTGTTCATGCCAAACAAAAATTATGGCTGGAACCTAATGGGTATTTTTAAGCTTGAACTTAACATGATGATCAACAATAAATTTTTAGGCCAATATCTTGGAAGAACTTCTCTAGTATTCTACGATTGTCGGAGCACCTGAGCATCTCTCCATAAAGCATTCTCTTTCTAAAGTCCGAAATACAAAGGTATCCCCTTCTTTTGATCCTGTCACAGACTCAGAGATAGGAGAGTGAATCTTATGATTTGCTGTAATAGCTTCCATCCCGTTTTATTTAATTTTTCAGAAATCTGATATTAGACCTGTTGGGTTTTGTGGATCTCACAGGAATGGGACATGGCAATGTCTTCTTCTGAGCATGCTGCCATTGTGTCAACTATCAAACATGTAGTTCTGAAGTTGTCATCTCTTCCTGGAAGATTTGGCATCCCAAATGAGACTCACTATTGGACTGCTGGGTACTATTTGAATGTCAGGCTCTATGAGAAACTACTTTTTAGCGTGTTTGATGTTCTTGATGAAAGGCATCTAATTGAGGTATATGGTTCTTTATGCCATATTAAAAAGTTCCCAGCACTACTTGTACTATTTTGAATGATTTTCTATTTTTCTGTTATATGAATTTGTGTTTATAAGGAAGCTGATGAAGACCTGATGCTTATCAAGTTGACCTGGTCTGTAGAAAATGCATAATGCAATTTTTGGGTGGGTTCTTTTTCAACAGATAATATATTATATTGATAATGCTTAGCAGTCACACTGCTTGTTTGTTGATGTAATAATTTTAAAAAAATATTTTACCACAATATTGCTTATTAGTGGGGTTCATTATTGCCATACAATCATGCTTCTGCTAGCTGGTTGTCCATTGGGGTTTTGCCTCTTGATTGATGTAAGCGTTAAGTAGTAGATAATAATAACCAATAAAAGTGCGGTGTCAGTGGTGCTATGCATATAAACTCTTTCCAAGTGACCTCGAGAATGACTAATTGATAGCAGCAAAATAATCACACTGCTGTACATATTAGTATTATTATTTTTGCTGAATATGCCATGTGTGTGTATTATTGTTTAATATCTTGGACCTGTAGTCATATGGAATTTGGTTGAGCAAATATATCACCTTGACCGTGTATTTAATATTATTGTGGGAATGCTTTCATCTTTGTTTAGTTTATCTTTGACCTTGATAAGGAGCTTCTATTCAAAATGATACTTCATTACTACTACTAATCATTTATCTAATGAACTCTTTCGTAATAGTTTGTTGGGACAGATGAAGCTACACTGGTGGAATATTCAGTCCTTGAGTTGCAGAAAGTCTTATCAGAAGGAGATGACAAACGGAAGAAAGTTTGCATGAAAAGCGTAGTATGTAAAGTGCAATTTAGAGGTACTGAAGTAAAATCAAGTTTGGCACAAGCTATATTCTATTCAATAAGTTTTTGGCGTGACAGTAAGCTGCTAGACTATCATCTGCACTTTAGTCAGGTCAATATATTCTTTGTTAGTTCCACTCTGTTTCTGATATATAATTTCATTATTTCTGGTCATACAGTTCCCCTTTGTTCCATCCAAAAGAAAATATTATTCTTTAATTCTGTCAGGTCATTTATCATTTATTATTTTTTAAAATTTAAAAGCTTTATGGAGCTTGTGTCTCTACTTGGTTAACTAAAATTTGCTGTTTTTGGTAAACTTCGCATAGATGGATCCTCTTTACCACTAACAAATGCATTATTTATTTCAGCAACCTAGTAACTTTAGGAGGGTGATGACCTTGTTGTCAGCAGTTGGAATTTTGACATCTGACAGTTTTGGTGATACTAAGGTTAGCCTTGATGTACTTGAACTTATATGAAATCTACCATCCCCTCATGACTCATGAATTACCCATTTAACTTTCATCGTATTTGATAGTAGGAAAAAAATAGATCAAGCACATTAAAGAACATGATTGGGTCTAAAGTTAACATCATCCCCTTTCTTCTTTCCTTTACTTTTTAATGATGTTCATGCTTACAGTTAACCTGATTGGAATTATTACATGAAGATGCTACTAAGATGCTTAAAGTCTATATGAAGCTTGCGGTTGGGTATTGTCTCTGATTTTACCCTCATATAATTGCTAAACTGTTGTGTTATTGCTAGATGATGCTATTATTTTCATTCTAGGTAGCAAGTACCGTAGATATAGAGTCAAAGTTGGAAAGAGAACATCCTCTGGCTCTGCTTGCTGATAAACTTAGGCAGATTATGGAGAGAGAGAGAGATCATTGTGTTCTCTCCTGTATTACGACATTGATATCCTGAATCGGGGATGACTGCTGCTATAGCATTACACCAGATTTATGGGGAAAGACTGGTTAGTTTACCTATGGAAGTGATATCTATCCCCTTAGCAGATCTTTTATAATTTATTGTGTCAATATGTAGGAAATATTTCTCAATGGAGTGTCATACCTTCACGAAGATGCGACATTGGTGCTTTCAGCTGCTGATTTGTTGGATCATGACTTAACTCAGCTATATACTACTGCTTGTGGGGAAAATTATCAGGATCTGCATCATTATCCACTTAGCTTATTATTCTCGTGACTCATCAGTTATCTGAGCTTTCTAATTACAATTTCACATTTGTATGATCATGTTATTCTGAGGAAAATATCTGCTATAACATTTCTATTCGCTTCTAGTGTGGTCAACATGATGCGTTGCATGCATTAGCAATATATTAGATTTTCTAATGACTAAACCTCTGTCTCCTGCAGATCGCAGAAGTTGCAAAACCTATAATTCTTGAATGGGTGATTGCTCGGCCTTCACTTATCTTGGAATGGACTGGACGGGTATTTGATATTGAGGTTGGTTGATATGGTGGGTTATTTATTTGAGAGTAGAGTTCTGTAACTCCCATGTTTGTTTAAATACTACATTATTTAAGCTGACTAAGAAAACAATTGATTTGAGTAGTCTGGGCTGTAAAACTTTTAATGCTGTTTCTCCTATGACAGTATCCCCTCAAATTATTGATCCTCTTCAATTCTCAGTGGAAGCAAAGGGTGAATGGGGAATAAATGTCCTTTCTCTTTGATGTATTCTATAAAAGGAATCAAAATCACACTATTTTTGGGTTTTGGATGTGCAGGATCGGGAACCTCTGTTATTGCATCAAAAACAGGCAGCATCTATAGTTGAAGTCTTTAGAATCGTAGAGGAGGTATACTTTTGCTGAAAGATATGAGTTGTATTTTTCTCAAACCAAAAAGTTCAGTTATTACAGTATTTTCTGGTACTTTTAAATTTTATTCTTAAGATAGCTTTTATTTAGGTGGGACTCCAAAGAGAATGCTAGTTGCTGTTATGTTCTCTTTCTCTTATAAATCCTTTGTAAAGTACCTTGATCGTATTGTTTTTCTATTTGGTTATATTTAATTGGTAAAAATACCTAAGGAAACAGAGTGAGTGAATGCTAATTATATCTATAGATATGTCTTATCAGATTATGCGTTTTCCTTTTAGTTGTGTCTTATAAGTTTATTAATATATGTATACCAGCTTGTTTATTCTCAAATTCATTTCTTGTAAATCTAATTTTGCCTGCAGACTGTTCATCAATTCTTATAAGCTGTACTGTCTATGATCTTCCACACCATGGATACCTATTTGCAGAAAATGCTCAAGCAGTTTGGTATTACACACTTTGTTTTTAGCATATTAAAGTTGGATGTAGTGATTGATATATTACTTTGACTTTTATTTGTAAACAAATAATACAACTTCAGGGATTACTTTTGTTTTGATACTTATTTTACTATTTCCTTGCCAACCGTCCTCTAGTAGATTAGTTAAGGTCTTGTGTCTCCCGCCCAAGTATGTTTGGCAAGAAAGAAAAAAATACCATTTCCTCGTGAGAAGACCGTGAGTGTATGGGAAAGAGAGATTCTCAGGCCTTTGGACATGGTCAGGGACAGTTTATGTGGCCTTATCAAATGTTTCTATGTGGTCTATTCCTTTCATATGTACGCACCTTGTGTATTTTTTTTCAGCAATTTACATAATGCTGTGATATAAAGGGGTCTCATTCTGAAGGTGCTTATGGGTAATTTGTTTATCCTTTTGTGGTTATCAACTATCACACATGTATTTTCTTCACCCCTTAATCAAAGCATATCTTTTGATAGGAGTTCATCTGATATTTTCTAATAGCCTGTAACTGTTGAGTAGTTTGTTTGTTTGCTTCTTCTTCTTCTTATCATTATTATTATTATTTCTGCAGTAGATCATTAATGTTTTATTTCTTTGAACTCTTAGTTTAGTCAAAGATTTTTGTCATTATTGCAGTTGAAAAGAATTACCTGTATCCATCAACTCCTCCCTTGACTCATTACAAAGAGATGTCCCATTCTGTAATGGAAAAAAAGAAAGAAAGATGCTTGAGCGTATACCTTTGGATGAAACTGTTATGAAACTGTTGAATCAATTGACAGTACCCAAGCTTTGTATCAGGTTGAACACTCTACAAGTAAGTGTATTGGTTTGACTAAATCTTAATCAAAGTATTAAAATATGATATATTGAAACTTCAATGTTACAGAAATGTCGAAGAAATATCAAAGATATTATCATACCATAAAAATTTATGGTAAAACTGAAAAACAAAAATAATTATTGAAAATTAAATAATCATGATATAACTCTATAATATTGAGTAAACATTTTTTTTTACATTTAACAAAATATTTATTTTTTTGAACATTTTAACAATTTTATTCCAAAATTTGACATTTTGAAGATATTTTACAAAATATATTTTGGGTGGCACGACAATTTGGTTATTTTACTATCATAAATTGGGCCCATTGGTTACGTTTCTTAAAGTTGACTAGCATAGGTTGGTAGATGTTTGAAGAGAAAGATGTCTCAAAAAGTTGAAAAAAAATGATTAAAATAATCAAAATTGGCCTAAAATGACTAAAGTGTTCACAAATATTATAGTAAGATGACTAAAATGCATCAGTTTAAAGTAAAGTGACCAATGTATTAAATTTATGAAAATAAAGTGATCTAGGTGCACTTTTCCATATATTTTATCTGTTTTCCTTATCGATACTATTTATGAATGTATTAGGGATTTATCGATATTACTGTCCATCTTATCGATACTATTTATGAATGTATTGGGGATTTATCGATATTACTGTCCATGGTCTTCATTGATTGTGTAATATTTTGAATGCTTCAGGAGTACTATAAATTCAAGTTGGTATGACCTCAAATAGGGTTTATATAATTTTGTTGCTAATGATTACTTGGAAAGCTTAGTGTTTGGTGGAACTTGAAAGCATTTTTTACTAGTGTAATGAAACTGATATAATATAGGACAATTAGTAGCCTAAATTTTTTGACCTGAAATATGATTGATCAAAGAGTGAATATTTTCTCTCTCTAATCTGATTTGCACCCCAAATTTCTTCTTCTTCCACATTGGAGACATTATTTTACTTTTCACATAGTGTAGCAATAAATATTTAGTTTTCTTTCTATGTAGCAATGATTGTTTCTTGATGCAGTATATTCAGAAACAACTTGACACGCTAGAGAACATGGAATACAAAAATCATGGGAACCTGCCGTACAATCTGATAATAGAAAACGTGGTAAGACATTTCTAGATATTAGATATTGCAAAGGTGCAAAAGAGTAGACCCAAGGGAGAACTACCATTCAAACAAGAATTTGGTATTTCGATCTTATATATGTATCAGTTTGTTTCATCATGTACTATGTTATTCTTTGTATTTTATCTTACTGGTTTTTTCAGGTAGGAAGTATCTATATTCTCGTAGTGAACATTATATCAGGACATTAATTAATTGTGTTATGACAAGACTCAAGAGGAATTTTTTTTTTACTGAAAACATATTTCTTTGTAACTTGACCTAATCTTTCTATCGTATTTCCTTTTGGGCAGTTATTACTAGCGTGCTGGTATTTCATATTCTGTATTATATTTTCAATCTTTTTGGGTTTTTATTTATTTAATTAATGTTACCTCATGTGCAAAGGCTTGTATGTTTTGATGAGCTTAGACTTATCTTTAGTTCAATTAGCCAAAGAAGATCCTCATGAAATTGCATCCAGTGAAGATGTTGATGAGCTGTTACCTTTGACATCAGCAGAAATGCTGCATCAATTGCCAGGAACAAAATCTGTGACTTTCTAGGCAAGTTAGTTGGTTTAATCTACAATTTAATAATCCTTTCTCGACTAATAACTGATCTGGCTGTTTAGTTCAGAGCTCTAATAGCCTGGCCTGACCATGTGGATCTAATTACATGGACCCGACTTGATTTTATTGAACGAAAAGAGCATTTTCCTTGGTTGGAAAGTATTCCGTTACCCATATTGCAATACATACGCACTTAAGTATTGTATGTGGTACATCATATTGTGATCTCAAAACCTTGATGGTGTTGCATACTTGCATTCACATCCGTTGAGTTTCTTAAAACAAGATATATGCTTTTCTGGCGGTCAGAAAGTACTTTATGGCATTGGCAAACATCCTTGCATAATTCTTGAGCTCATGATTGTCTAACTTAAAACCTTAATGATTGACTTGGGTGTTTGTATCTTGACCTGAGCATAATGTAATATATTTAGTAACATACTTGGAAAACAATCTGGCATTATACAAGTATTGTATGTGTTATATCCATATTGTGATCTTGAAACCTTGATGGTGCTGCATTCATATAGCCTTGAGTTTCTTTACATTCATTGACAAGCATCCTTGCATAGTCTTGAGCTCATGATTAAAGATTAACTTAGGTGTTCATATCTTCAACTGAACATAACGTATTATATTTAATAACTGACTTGAAAAGCAATCTTTAATTATACTTTATTGAATTCAATATCAGGTGCAAGAGTTGTGTTTTGGGATCTCAGGGGCACATATCTTTCTTGCTTATATCGTGGTAATGTTGAAGCTGCTCGTTTGGACAGTATTCTTCCCCATGTTGTACTGTAAGACATTAAATTATAGTAAAATATTACTCTCTCCCTCCACCTCTTGATATCTTTGTGAGTGCAATCACATTTTAAGAGGGTATTAGATATCAATGTAAATTGCAATAACTATACATATTGTTCTTTTCTTTGTCAATATTTCATTAAGTGAATTATTTAATCCAAGATGCACTGTGTAGGTCCTAAACCGTGTATGTGGTCTAACCGATGACTCTCAGAGATCCTGGGGTTGTAAGCATTTTTCGAGCATCACTGGTATCATTCATCATTGAACCTAAATATTTTGGTGAGGTATGCTCTGGCAGTATTAATGTTGCATGAGTGTGGTCCAGGAAGGTTACTTATGGGTGGTTCTTGATGGGGTCCTTCTCGTGCATATTCAAATTCACATATTCTACTGATGGAGGATGACCTTATGGTGTTGAAGGTATCTATTTTTCTCATTCTTGTATGTATCAATGAAACTAAATAACCTTTCAGTTAAATAATTTTGTTAATTCTATTTGAAAACTGTATCTGTATTCTTCTTGAGACCAGCATTATCAGCATAGAAGCAAAAGTTCAAAATACAGAGCTGTCTTTTGAACAAATGCTTTGTCATCCCTTCTCTGATTGTACAAATGGGGTTTTCCTTTTTCCTGTGAGATTGGACCAATGTTTACAGCTCCTTAAAAATGCAACCTCTTCTCTTTTAGTCTTGAAAGTTCCCCATGCATATTATATGACGCTTTCTTCAAGACAATTGTTTACCTTAGATTAATAATTCATTTGATTATACAAAAAAAAGTGTTTAAAAAGTTTTGGTCCGTTTTATTTTATGTTGCACGTTGGGTTCTCAAAGTTCAAAATGTTACAATAGTATCCTTGAAAGGATATCTGCTTTATTTTCTTCTCTGGGTTGGATGATGATTTTCCTTACATATTGCATGAAAATTAATTATCAGCATCACTTTCTAGATTTTATATTGAATTAGTGTTAATTAACGTTTTGATAGTATATAATTGCAGTGATTGAACCTTTACGACTAAATTGTTTCTGATCAAATTTAATGTTACATCCAAATACAAGAATTACAGGGATGTTAAAGGTTTGGATATTAGAGAAAACACTCAGAAAGAAGTCCTTGACCTGGCAATACTCTTGGAAAATTCAATGATCCATGGAGTAAAGTTCACAAGTATCTTTTCTACAAATTTTACCATGTCAATGCACCTTTGCGTCCTGTAGATGTTGCTCCGAGTTATTGTTATTATCAGGCTGTGCATGGACGTATCATGGATGCATGCTCTGTATTCAGTTGAGGGTTAATATAATGGCATGCAGAAATATCCGTACTGATGAAAATAGTTACATATGTGGTTGCTGACAATGTAACACACACTTTAGAGATTGCTTAGTTGCTATACAATATTCCACATTTTGACTTGTTTCAGATTAATTGTTAGATATTATCAACATTTATGACTATGTTGCTTCCTAGGAATTCTTTGTAGTTGAGGGGGAAGGGCAATCATGTTCTCTAGTTGAGAAAGAGGCAAAGTTTGTTGAACAAGTCCTGGGCCTGTATTCAGGTCAGGTTTGCTCCCATGGGATTGAGAATTCCTGCTATATGTCGAACACCTGAAACTGACAGTTTGATCGACTTTTGTTTATGCAGATTGAAATCATTATCCAAATGCTGATGACTGCAAGTGAACAAGATTTATTGGGCTTAGATTCTCAGGATCATGGCTAGAAGCAAATAATTAATGTCCACACTTTAATACGTGTTCTATGCCACAAAAAAGATAGAGAGGCCTCAAGGTTCTTAAGGAGATAATATCAGCTTCCTACTTCAGGTGATATTTCCCTTTTTGGTTTTAGCTTCTCATGTCACCTGTCCATCTGGGTACGTTTCTATTGAATTTTTTTTTATTGATATTGAATGTTTTAATTGGATGAACGTCTTTGGTTCTTGCTTTCAAAAAGACCCAAGTTTTGAAATACTAGTACCAGCATGCTTGTCGCCTTTTAAAGGAATATTCTACTTTTCATTGATAGTTTCATCATTGTTTTACATCTAATGATTATCTCTTTTACTTAAATAGCAAATAATATTTTATCGGTCCATTTGTTAGTCTTATCAGTTCAGGAGAGGAATTTATAAAGTCACGTGCTCGCATTCACCTACCATTCACTGTGCTCTAACTGCCAACGTTCCTCTCTTTGTTCTGTCGAGGTAAGTGTGACATTTGTAAGTGTCATATACTCCTGGGAAGCAAGCTATATTCAACCAAACTCATAATCTCAATTATAAATTTAAAGATTCTTTAGCCAAATGCAAATCACATCCACGCGATCCAACTTTTTATTAATTGAATTATGGGAGGGTTATGCCAAGTCATTGTTGAAAATATATATTTTAGGTTTTAGTCCTAGAAGCTATTTTATTAATCATATGAGCCTAAATAATACTAAAAAGGGGAAAGGTGAACTTGGGTTTCACTTGATGGTTAAATTCTCTGCCCTGTGCATCGTTCGTTAGAAGCTCTTTTTTTTTCCCCTTTTGGATAAATTTTTACACGTTGAAAATATCTAAAAAAGAATTGAAAGTATTTCCATTTATGAGCATTGTTTAGAAAAAGCTTCAATGATGAACCTATTTAAAGCGATAAAGGATGGTCCATAGTTAACCGTCTTAGAGAGTTTAGATGCTCAGTATTGTGTTCGTAATAGCTAGAGATACGCATCACTATATTTTATTGAAATTACTGAACCCTTCCATTGGGTCAACAATGATTTATTCTTGATACGACTATTATAAGTTATAATGCAAGTAGATAAAAACAGTGGAACAATTACGAAATAGGAAAGGAACAGATCCAAAATCCTCAACTACATGTTCGCAATTACAAGCAGAATATTATATAGCCAAACATGACTTGATAAAGCTTTTATTAGTATCGCAACCGATTGGGGAAGGGATACACTGTTGTCCCACAGCATTTACAAATTTTTGAGTCAAACACTTTCGCGATTTCACCATCTATAGATCAAAGGAATTATGCAATGCAATGACCCATCCAAGTCCAACCACCGCTTACTTTACTTTTCGGTGGCCGCATCGCACGTGCGCGCTCATACAACAATGTGTGATCGCCTCTATCATCGAAATTAACTAATCAGATATATATCATGATTTGCCAAGTTCGAGCCATCTAGAATCGTCATCACACACTGTTTTTTCATCCAACAGCTCTAATTTCACTTCAGGTCCATGATGAACCTCATCTTGCGACTCTTCTTTATTCTGCTCCTGCGGGTCCTCTTCCTCTTCCATTTCCTCACTCCTCACGCGCTTTGCACCAATTGATACTCCAAAAAGCTTCGGCGTCATCTCGTATGCGCAACCGATGGCGACAGCTTCTTGCGGCGGCGATACTTGCTTTCCCGGCAATAGCTCCAGAGGCTTCTCTCCCTGAGGTCCAACCTTTTCTAATTGATTAGATGCGTAGTTCGTCATAAGAGTCAGTATATTGTTACATAAGCCTCTTAAATGAGTCAACTCGTGATTCATCTGCATATTCTCCTTTCTCAATCGCTCGTTTTCTTCTAAAATCTCTGGTGTAGTTGTAGCCCGCGGAACTGTAACGGTTGCACCAGCTGGCGACGAGTTTGAGGATATCACTTGCTCATCGCCGGAGTTCGTCGGAGATACCACATGCGCTACAGCCGGAACCGCTGCAACTGTTACAGTTGCTGATGTCGCGGCAGTGGCTACGACAACAGACGGTAAGATTTTACGGCGTTGTATGTCTCGCAGAAGACTTTTCTCGCCTCTCCGGAAACAATCGTTAGCGAACTCCCATCGATCTGGCACAACCTTTCGAAATCCCTATAAATATTAAATACAAATGTAAGAAAACTTAGATAAGACAAACTGGTTTCAAATAATTAATTTTATAGACTGCTTGAATACCGGGGAAAAAAATCAGCAAACAAGAGATTTTCGAGAGAGAGAGACTTACGTAAGTGTTGAGTTGCCGAACGAAGCTAGAGAAGTTATTGTGCTTGAAGTACTTAGGGAGCAAATCTCTGGCGAATTCAGCTGGTCGCCAAACAATGAAAGCTGATCCATCTTCGTTCCAGGAGATTAGATCGTCAACAGATGGATCATCGACAAGTTGGTAGGTCTTCGTCAAAAACGGCGTCGGAATGGATCTCTGAGATTCTCCACCTCCGACACTACCTCCTCCGCCTCCACTTCCACTCCCCCCAGAATCGCCAGTCTGTTCGACCGGTAATGGAGCCATGGGACTTGGTCACTCGCAGATCTGTGACCTAGTGGCAAACTGGAACCTTCTGGAAAAATTCGAAGTTCTAAATCTCGTAACAAAAAAGTTTCATAACCAAACCAAACCAAATAAAAAAGATGATTTTATAGAACCGTTAATTAACCATAAATAAAAAATAAAAAAATGAATATTCTCTTCTTAATAATTTATAGAAAAGGATTTTGCATAGATTTGCTATCTGATTATTTCATATTGTTCATTATAATTTAGTTTCTAAAGCGTGCAAAGAATGAATGAAAGAGAAATCTAATCGTATACGAGATTAATACCTGGAAGGCCAAAACATTCCCTGTTGAGAACAACCAATTTTTTGTTTTGTTTTGGAACTGAATGAGAACTAACAAATTAATCGCTGAAGTTCTCAACAACAATAAAGAACTGGAAGATCGAATGACTAATCATGAAGAACAAATCTTCAGCTTCGATCACAACTCAGACAAGCACACGAACTCGCGATAGAGGAGAGAGGGAGAAAGCGCGATTGGATTTTGGTGTTTCTAGAAGGTTCCTGGGTTGTGGAGTTAAATAATAAGAGGGGAGAGAGAAAATAATAATTCGTGGGTTCCAGAAGAAAATAGAAGTTAGTTGTAGTAAAATGGTACCATCAGTAAAAGGGTAAAAAAAAATGGTGGGGGCCAACAGAGAGAATATGGATCGAAGGCGCGAGAAGTATCATCTTCTTTGGTCTTCTCCTACGTCTCTTTCGGAAGCTTCTCTCTCCCTCTCCTCTTCCAATAGTTTAGACAGTTTTTATAAGTCAATTGTAATAAAATAATTTTATCTTCATTATTATTATAAATTAAATTATTATTATTATTACAATAATAATTAATTAATAAATATTTTTTATATTAAATTATAATAAGTAATAAGAATAAAATAATATAAAGATATTATCACAATAATTTTTATTATTAAAAAAATATATAAAATATTATATTTATCAATATTACTAACTATATATTAATATTATCACTGATAAATTATTATTATTATTATTATAAAATTTATTTATTGTGATAATTACGATAATATCATTGTTTTAAATTAAAAATAAAATATTTAAATTTATATTAAAACAATAACCACCTCTCACCCTTTATTATATCAGCGACTAATAATTATATAATCTCGTTAGGTTTGTAAATTTTTTATGATGAATCAAATGGATTATCTCATTAAAGATAAGTATGGAACAATAAAATAAGAAATTAAAAACAATAACCACCTCTACCTTGTTACATGAAATTATATTTTATATTTTAATAAATATATAAAATTTAATATTTTTATAAATTTAATTACATTTAAATTTAAATTATATATTTTTTATTTTGTTAAAACATCAATAATTTTTCATTTATAAAAATTATTTAAAATATTTTATTTGTGTATCTACTCTAAAGATTTTTCTTTTTAAAACTCTAAAAATCTAAAATCTTATAATTATTTAATAATTTATTGTTATTATTTTAAATTGATTTTTAATAAGATACTATCGATATTATTTAATATAAAATAATTACATATTTTTTGTTATATATATTTTATTTTTTTTCTTTTTGTATAAGTATCATTTATTTTTTATTTTTTATTGACTCAAAATTTAGTTTTTTTTAACATTAAATATTTATTATTAATTTTTTATATATAATAAAAATAAAAATAATATCTAAAATATTATTTAGATATTCTTTTTTATAGGTTTTCATTGAAAATTTATGATATATTCTTTCAAAAATGTTAAGCAAGAAAGATAACTAAATTTTAAATTACTCTCGCCCCAGTAAAAACCGTACATCTCATTTATTATAACAAACTTTTATGACATATAGCTGGGTTTCATTGGAAATTATTTGTTGGTTTTGCTTGGTGATAGTTGTGAGTCTATAGCTTAATCTATATTCATCTATTTTTAATACAACATTTTTATAAGTCGATTAAAATTAATAATTTTTTTTATTATAATTTTTTCTAATAATTTAACTATAATTAAGATTCAAACACTACTTATTTAATATGAATATATTACAACTATAAATGAAAATGAGGTGGATGAAAATTGTTATACAATAACTATAAATAATCTATATTAATTTTTATATATTTGGTTAATAACCATATAAATAATCTATATTAATTTTTATATATTTGGTTAATAACCATAAGTTATAAATAGATATCGGTTTTTTCACAATTTAATCATATTTTTTTTAATATTTATTTAAAAATATATTTAGTTTACTTTAAAAAATTAAATATTAACTTTATTTTTATTTTATTATTTAAAATATTGACATTAATTTTCATTTTTTTAACTATTTAACATATTTAAAATAATAATAAATAAAATTCAATCTAATTATACAAAATATTGTGTTTTATTATTAAAATTATATTTTTATGTAACTATATATATAAAAAATAATAATATAGTTTCAATATTACTATTAATATTCACGTCTCAAGCATTATCTATTATAATTACAATTATTCATAGTTAAAATAACCATTCTTAATTACAATTATATACAAATCAATTAAAATTAATAAATATTTATATTTTATACGTGTTCTGTTTTATGATTTTTACTATTTCCTACGTACCTTATTTCAATTTATTTAACAATTACTTAACTCGTAAAGTAGATAAATAATTATAATGCCCTTGTTATATCCTCCATTAAAATTCATATATATATATAGTTTACGTTGTCAATGTAATATTTGTGATTTTATTTTACATCAAATATTTTGTATTTTAATTGTTGATAAAAAAATTTAAAATAGATAGTATAAAAGCCTAAAAAGGATATCTAGAATTGAATCAAATTATATAAAAACAGTGATCAAATAGGTTCTGATGTAAATTCTACAATCCAATTAAATAATTGTATTGGATTAGATAATCAATGGTTTCGAAGACTGATGACCACCCTAGCCCTACCACAACTTCAACATGTCTATCCTCATTGAACTACAGTTCATTTAAGCCCATATACGAAACTAAATCCAATACTTTTAGAATGTAAGCCTATGTATTTTGTAGCGTGTCATATATCATTGGAATCTTCATGGTGGAGCATAACGCAAGACCAGCACAAATTGTTGGCAAGTCTGACCTCAAATTTAATGGTATCTGGAAAAAGGTTTCAGTTCAGTAATTTATTTATTTTCTTAAGCAGATTTTGTTGTGTCTGAGAAGAAAGAGTCATATGGCTTTATTTCACAAAAAAGGAAGGGAAAAAAAGAGAGTCCATAAGCTCAAATGGAGTGTTACTCCAGCTTGAGACACAATTATTACAAAAGCGCACAAACCAAAAAATAGCTAAATTTTATGGCATGGGAAAGATTCCTATTTATACTTTCAAGCAACTTAAGTCCAGTTTGGACTAAAAAATATCAACTTAAAGCAGTAACTTGTGGTCTTACGTTTCTATACAAACTCTATAACCAGAACGTAGCTGAGGAATTTGATATTACTAGTCTGGTGCATATAGAGACATGTCGTTCAAGACTTGGACTGATAACCCCATGGATTGTTGCTTGCCCACTTCCACTGGTCCCTGCACATCTCATCTACACCATACTTTGCCCTGAAAAAGAAAAAAAAATATGAGCTAAACTATATGAACAAGGAAAGGATAGCATACAACCAATTGCCATGTTCAGTAACATGAGGGCAAACTGTAACAAAGTCCAATAACTCCCAAGAATATTTTACTTTTATTGCATAGAAGATTTAATATTTTACTTTTATTGTATAGAGGACTTACTTCCAACCAAGTTCTTTTTCAGCTTTATCCGTAGATGCATAAACAGCGGTAGCATCTCCTGGCCTCCTTGGACATAATTTGATCGGAATTTTCTAAAACACATTATTAACAACTTCAGTGGATGGCCCACTATACTAATGTGTGCTTTTGATAAAGTGAGAAAGCATAGGGCAAGCGGCTACCTTGCCATAAGCTTTTTCAAATGCGGCAACCATTTCAAGCACAGATGTACCTTTTCCAGTACCCAGGTTGTAGGCAGCACAACCTAAGACATTAAAGCTTGTTCAGAAAACGCAAATGGGAAAACACAATTGTTGAAATTATCCGATAGACAAGACAAAGGTCATTCCTATTCATGCATGAAAAAATATAAAGGCACAATCTACATATGTATGTACAGTCGAGAAGATTGAAGAAGTACCTATATATTCTGTGGTAAAGAGCTTTCGAAGAGCAGCAATATGACCATCAGCTAAGTCCATGACATGTATGTAGTCTCGTATCTGTTCCATAGAAAATTGTTAGATCAGAATAATTCTGTATATCCGTTTCTACCTTATAAGACCCAACTTTGATACTATCAGAACATATGACTTACCGCAGTACCATCCCGTGTGGGATAATCATGACCATATACATTAAGCTCAGGCAATCTTCCAACAGCCACTTGCTGAATGTAAGGCATGAGATTGTTTGGTATTCCCTTTGGGTCTTCACCAATTTTACCACTGTCATGAGCACCAACAGGGTTGAAGTACCTCAAAAGAATAATTCTCCAATCTTGCCCTGCCTTTTGAATATCTCGAGCAATTTCTTCAAGGAAAAGCTAGTAAAAGTGCAAAGAATGACATGATGAAAAATGGAAGTTACATTTAGAAATTTATATCATGTATACTTGTGTTGTTGTTTAAGTATATGTACCTTGGTTCGTCCATAGGGATTCAGTGCAACCAGTGGAAAATCCTCCACACATGGTATCTTTTCCGGTTGACCATAGACAGTAGCAGATGATGAGAAAACCATCTAGACAACCATAAAGCATTTTTAATAGTGTAAGCATAAGGCAAAGCATGAGGAGATATTAATGAAGGCAAGATACAACAGCTAGTTACATCATGGAACAGAAATTAAAAGCATCACAGAAAATCATCAGTCTCTCGAGAAGTTACAATTATTCATAGAAATAACATATGGGTAAAATTTTCTCGAAGTCCCGTAATTTTTACCAAATGAGCACATTAGTTACATAATTATTAGATTAGGTACTAAAGGTCATGTAATTTTTCAAAATGAAAATTTTAGTTCCATAATTTATGAGTTAAGTACTATCAGTCCTGTTATTATGAAAAATAAACATTTTTAGTCCTATAATTTATTAAAATGAGTATTTCTAGTCCATCAAAAGTATTAAAAGTGATCACTTATAGATAACAGGACTATATATTCCCTACTCAAAAACTATGGATCTAAAGTGTTCATTTGTACATAATAACGAAACTATTGTGACATTTTTTTCAAAAATTATGAGACTGTTGATTCCCAATCCAATAATTACGGGACTAAACTGGTTATATTAAATAATTATGAGAACTCTGATGCCTAAGTTTTAAAATGCACTATCTATATTTGGCAAAAAAAAAAAACTACTTACAAGTAAAAAGCATGATCATAATATGAAGTCCTGCTCAAGAAGTTACCTTTTTACAATTGTATTTCGCCATGACCTCATAAAGGTTGATAGTGCCAATCAAGTTGTTGTTGTAGTAACGCATAGGATGGGCGACACTTTCCCCTACAGCCTTCAGGCCAGCAAAATGAATTACAGCCTCAAATCTAATAAACACAAACATAATCATACACAGAAGCGAATATATCAAACTTAAAATAAAGAACAATGCAAATCGATTTTAAGCCAGAAATGCCAGAGTGAAAATCAAAATACCTATTCTCAGAAAACAGATTTTCCAAATCGTCCTTATTCCTAAGATCACCCTGTAACATGACCCATTGAATTCATATAATGAGCGCAAAACCTCAATGCAGAATTTAACTACTCATCAGCAGCTGCCGAAAAGCAGAAGAAACAAACAACAGAATCCAAAACCAAGACCTCTAGAAGAAATCATAAGTGTCCAATTAAGGCCTAGAGACAACTGAAATGTCCCTTATTTCAAGAAATTAATATTTCTCAGAGAATCTCAAATATTTCCTCTGAATTGCTTGGAACCGCATACATAGTAAGAACAGAGCACATAAAAAAAAAGATCAAACAAAATACCAGATGGAATTGAAGCTTCCTAGAAAGATGAGGTCCAACCAATTCCTTTACCCGATCAACAGCCTCAATTACTGAATTGTCAAGGTTATCAATAATAGAAACCCTAAAGCCTTCATGAAGAAGCTGAAACACAGTGTGACTGCCAATAAAACCAGCTCCACCAGTCACAAGAATCGCCTGCTCCTCAGACCCCATTTCGAATAGCTCTTGAGCGACTGACACACAGATCAGAGAAGAAGAGAATGAGAGAGAGAAATACGAGGAGAGTTTTTGAAGGCAAAAAAGGAACAAATAAGAAAGAAGTTTTCTCTCTCTCTCTCTTGGGGGGCTGTTTGGGACTACGGATAAGCAATGCAAAAAGAAGACAGAGAGAGGGTGAGAACGGAGGTGTGGCACGGCAATCTGTAAAGAGATTTTGGATATAATTTGTTTAATGGTGAGCAAGTTGGCGCGCTTTTCCATTATTTTAATGATAAGGTATAATTAATTTTTTTTATTTTTAAAAATCTGTTTCATATATTATATAAATGAACATGTACAAATTCATATTATTTAATATATTTAATATAATTTTTCACTTAATTATTTTGAATTATAATATTTTTTATTTAATTAAAAAATAAGATTTAAATATTGTTTTAAAATAAAAAATATACATCTTTTTTTTTTATTAATAGGTTGCTCGTTGCGTGCGCGCAGCTCTTTTGATCTCTTCTCTGACCATGGAGCCATCTTTTGACCACTTCTTTCCCAACTATTTTTTTTTTTGATAAAAACTCCAGGTTTGTACCTACTTTTTTTTGGGGGGGGGGGGGGGGGGGGGGGGGGGGGGGGGTTAAAATCGAGTTTATTTTATCTACGGAATTTAAATATGGAAATTTTTTAAAAAAAATAAAGCATACCCCATCAAGGATCCAAAATTTATCATTATTAAAGCATGAATCAGATATTTTTAAATGGGAGCCGATAAACGAATTATAAATCAGATCTAAGTAAAATAAATAAATTATATCATATAATTTAATTTAATTTATAAAATTTAAAATTTATTTATATTAAACTAGATAGTTATAATTAATATATACATATTTCAATTATTATTATACTTAACATATTATATTTAAAAAAACACATTGTCTTAGTCTAATTCAATTCCTAGATATTATTTTATTTTTTTAAATATTTTATTGAAGACAAAATTATAAAAACAAGTAGAATTACAATTGATAAAGTGTAGAATACATAATGCAAGTAAAAAATAGAAAATATAATTCTTAAATAAATAATTATTTAATTATAACAATATATTTAATAATTTAATTATAATCAGATCAAACTAATTCAATTTTATCTGATTTAATAAATATAAACAATTCGATTTTATTTTAATAATTTTTTAAAAATTTAAGCCAACCGAACCATATCGACCCCACTTTTAGATGCAATATACTCAATTTTATCACTTCATTCGAAATTGTAGCAAAAAAAAAACTAATTCGTTTGAGGCAGGAGTTAGTGTTTCAAACTTAGGTTGATATAATATCGATTAATTAATATATTTTATTAAAATGAAAAAAAAAAACATACTTTGTTAGAGGTAGGAGTTAGTGTTTACAATGTAGCTTGGGATAATAATTCATAAATTAATATATTTTATCAAAATTAAGTTAAATTAAATTAAATTTATTTTGTATGGGTTAAATATGTTGGTTTTGGTTATAAAAATACAAAAAATAATTGTTTAAAAGTTTATGGATCTATCTTCAATAAAATCAACACATATTATTAATTTTAATGTTTTTTATATGTTTTTTTATCGTATAATTTTAGTTAAAATTTTATTTTAATCGATAATATGAAATAATTTATATTATTCTTCTCTTATGTTTATTTAAAAAATATATTTATAATTAATAAAAATTAAAATTTTTTTTGAATTCTCAATAATTTTTTTCTAAGAATTGTATTCTACTTGAAAAGTTAATATATGTTTTAAATGTTAATATACAATTTTATTTTAATTAAATAATATATTTAACAATAAATATTATTTATTAATTTAACAATACTTAAAAAATAAATAAGTTTAAACCGTAAACTAAACCTATCATATTGACATAAATATGTTGATTTAATATTTTCTAAGTAAGTTTTTATAAATTGGTTTTGGTTTTTGATTTAGTATTTGATATATGTCAATACAATTAATATTTTATAAAAAGACTTATCAAAATTGAATTGTATCCATCCTAGGTTTGATATTCTCATTCTCATGTTAAATGTTTACAGGATGGAGATTATTCATCTTAGTTTTGAATTTTTTTAAAAAATTGAATATTCTCTACTAATAAATAATGTATGTTTAATTATATATTTTATGTTTGAAATTAACGAAGTTTACGTTGAACAATAAAATAAATTTAAATTATATTAATAATATTAAATATAATTAGATAATTTATTTTTAAATAATTAAAATAAAATATATTTTAATTATAATGTTGTATTTTTATAAATAAATATACAATAAATTTATATAAAGTTATATAAAGTTATAAAAAAATTGGTTTTAATATTTGATATGATGAAAAGTATAATCTTCTTACTCATCTCACCATAATGTTTTATTCCTTGGTTATCCCATTTGTGAAAAATTCAAATTTTATTGCAATTATCATTTAAGTGGGGAAAAATTGACAATATTAAGAGTACAATTACTCTCCTTTTTTATTATAATAAGAAAATATTTCTGGAGATGTCTTAATAAAAATACAATTTAAAAAATGAAAACAAATTTTATAGTTTAAAAGGACGATATAAATCTAATTAAATATTAATGATCAAGTAATTGAGTTAACGAGTACTCTTTCAAACACTTTAAGATTACCATACCAATTCATTTGTACATTAAGAAATAATCCTGGAAACCTTTCCTTAAGTTGAGTAATGAGATTTTAAAATTTCTTGTCATAAATTCTTATAATTTTAACTTCACTAATACATGTTGATTGAAATTGTTATACAAGTACGTTAAAACATTTTGGAATAATATTACTGATAACCTAAAATGAATTGGTTGGGTTGAGTCGTGGACTAAGTCGTGCTCTTTAAGACGTTTCATGGTTCTATCAAATTTTGTGCAAGCAAACACAACCCTGTCGTCCCCAGGATAAAACAACCCAAAATCATTTTCTCTATCTCGGAATTTCACTGCATTGATGAAAATCGGAATGCTACACTTGAAAAAATTGTTGCTCGGAAAACTAAAAGTAATTTAGAATTGTTGAGAGAATTTTTTTTCTTAGTGAGATGAGTTTATAGATTGTTGTGTTGAAACTGAGAGCTGAGACCTTCTATTTATAAGTTTCAGAAACCGTGTGACCATTATGATAATAACGGTAATGTTTGAGGATGGAGAGCGTAATAATCATTTTGAGTAAAGATGAGTAACAACTATTTTTCTGAATAATGAAGAGTAACGGTCATTTAACGATCATATTTTGAGTAAAAGAAAACAACGACCATATTCTAAGTAAAAGAAAATAACGGTTGTTTTTTTTTGAGAAAAAATGTAACAACTATTTTCTGAGTGGAAAAGTTTTTTTAAAAGAAAATTTTCCAAAAAATAAAATGTCACCTCATCTCACTCACATGCACTCGGACTCAGCTCAGTATGGTCGGTTGGACGAATAACAACGTGCGAGCAGGTGTGGTATCACATTTGCCTAGGTCCTCTCCCCTTCCACAAAAGTGGGTACCCCTTGGGGCCCAATCCCAATAGCCAACTCTTTACTATTTATACATATTTTAAGTAGAGTAAAAAGGCAATATGGGATAAGGCTATACTAGTTTTTTTTAATAAACATTCATCTTTTTTCAACAATTCCTTACTTGAATTTTATATAAAAATAATTTTCATCGAGCAATCGATCAATTAAAAATATAAGATTGTGCATAAGCAAAATGTGTCTATCGACCTGAACATTTGCATAGTGTTGATGATTTATAATATATTAGAGTAACTCGTAGTTTTGAACTCTATTTCTAACAATCATCACACACACAACCTTTACAAGGTGAATGTGGAAGTGTCGTTAAAACATTTTGGAATAATATTACTGATAACCTAAAATGAATTGGTTGGATTGAGTCATGGACTAAGTCGTGCTCTTTAAGACGTTTCATGGTTCTATCCAATTTTGTGCAAGCAAACACATCCCCATCGTCCCCAGGATAAAACAGCCTATAATCTTTTTCTCTGTCTCGAAACTTCACTGCACTGATGAAGACCAGAATGCTACACTTGAAAAAATTGTTGCTCGAAAAACTAAAAGTAATTTAGAATTGTTGAGAGAATTTTTTTTCTTAGTGAGATGAATTTGCAGATTGTTGTATTAAAACTGAGAGTTGAGGCTCTCTATTTATAGGTTTCAAAAATCGTGTGACCATTATGATAATAACGGTAATGTTTGGGGATGGAGAGCGTAACAATCATTCTGAATAAAGAAAAGTAACAACCATTTTCTGAGTAAAGACGAGTAATGACCATTTTTTGAATAAAGAAGAGCAACAACTATTTTTTGAATAAAGAAGAGCAACAACCATTTTTTGAATAAAGAAGAACAACGACCATTTAACGGTCATATTCTGAGTAAAAGAAAATAACGGTTATTTTTTCTGAGAAAATATGTAACAATCATTTTTCTAAGTGGAAAAGTTTTTTTAAAATAAATTTTTCCAAAAAATAAAATATCACACACACACACTCGGCACGGTCGGTTGGACGACAACGTCGCACATGTATGATATCATATTTACCTAGGTTCTCTCACTTTCACAAAAATAAGTATCCTTTGAGGCCCAATCTCAATAACCAATTCTTTATTATTTATACATCTTTTAAGTAGAGTAAAAAGACAATGTGGAACAAGACTATATTAGTTTTTTTTAATAAATATTCATCTTTTTTCAACCGAAACCTTAAATATATATAAATTGTCCATATTAGTAAGAAAAATTATCAATATTAATGTAAAAAATTATCAATATTGAGAAGGAAAATTTCACTAGGATAAAAAAGAACATAAATACTTAATTATGCGACTAACAAAAAAATATTAAACATCGGCCGTGAATCCAAATTTTTTGAATTTTTAATCATATAATTAAGGAATTTAGTTAAAAGTTTTTCATCAATAATTAAATGTTTGCTTTAAATTTTTGAAGATAATATAAAAAAATTAAAAATAGAATAGTTATTTTTTATTAAATTAAAAAAATAGATCGAAAGAAAAAGAAAAAAAATTGTTACTAAGGATTTTTTGAATGCAATTATACACATATAATAAATGCTATAATAATCATAATAAGATGTTCATGTTTCAAAAATAAAACTGAAATAAAAGAGCATAGTTTCTTAATATTCCAGAAAGCCTTCCCCCAAAACTTTTAGATCTCTTTCATTTGATTTTAGCAATGAGACATATTTTTGAAGTAATAATTTAGTCTGTAATATTTGCTCAGTCTCCACTTCTGTTTTGAAAATGGACTTTTGAAAAAGTTGGATAATTTGATAAATTCTGAGGTAAAGTGAGGCCTGTTTGGACGATTCTCGTGAAAGATTACTCTAAGTAGTTATTGTAATTGTCTCGTATATATATCAGTCTGTAATATTTGCTCAATCTTTACTCAATAAACGTTTTAAATTGATTTTAATTTATTACTTTATGTTTTTTATATTAATTTGATGTTTATATTTTAATCTGCTTATCAATTTGATATTTCTATTAAAATTAATGTTAATTTTGGATGAAAAATATCACATGATTATCACGTGATAAACTAAGGATATTTTTGACATTTAATTTATTGATTTAAAAAAAAAACACCCTTTCTTACCTACCCCACTGTAAACCCAGTCCCCAAGACCTTTGTGCAAGCATCTAATTTTGAATTGTTCTTGTTGTCATGGAAACTTTTTATATATAATATATGAGTTTTAGTTTTGAATTTTTTGTCATCTTAAAATCACATCAAATTCTTACATTACACAGATTTCCCTTATAGTTGGTTGCGGGGTGTTGCATGTGCGCGGTGATCTTGTTAGAGCATCGGATGTTTCGTTGTGGTCGATGAAAGTTTTATTTTAAAAAAAAATTATATTTGTTACTGTAATGTATTATTTTATTATATTTTCAAAGAGTCATTGAAATTGTCATTATAACATGTGTTTTCAAAAAATTTCCTTAAAAATATTCATTCCAAGATTATTTTAAGTGGTTTGTATTTTTATTGAATTTAAGTTAATCATGTCCGATGAAAATTTTATTTATCAAAAAATTATGACTTTGTTATAATTTATTTATGAAAAAAATCTCTATTATGTACTTTTTTTATCTTGTAATATCTTTGTATTAAAAAAATGTATAATATTCTTAAATCTGTTGATGTTAAATTTATATATTTTATTTAAAAAAAGATTGCATTATTCATTGTTATTATAATTGTAATTTTGTTGTTATAAATTTTAATAATATTATTTTATATGTATTTTAAAAAAAATTCATACCAAAAGTTCATTAGTATCGTTCCCAAAGATAATACTATAATTAAAAATAAATAAACATTGAAACCCCACTTTGAACTTATTTTAATTAACAGAAACAAATTATCTTATTTCAAACTTAGAAAGAAGAGACTTTTCTGAGATAATGGCTTATATAAGGCACGATCAGAATGACTTTCATGCCAAAATGCCATCACCTTTTTTATTAAATGGATTTGACCAAGTGATCGATCCTGCTTATAGTGCTTAACTACCCACAGCTTCAAACCTTACCAAATTGTCATTGGATAAAGTCAGCCAAAACATGATCGTCTTGGAATATAAGGAAAATCCAAATGATATACATCATAATATACATTTATTTATTTATTATTATTATAGTAAAAAAAGATCAAATATGCAATACATAGATATCTCTACGGCTCTATATATAGCCTTCCAAATCTCACCTCACATAGTCACATATACCAAAACCAATATATCCTGAAAATGGGTTCCTACAATAGTAGTACCTTCTCAATTTTCTCTTTAGTTCTTATTGCCTTATGTTTTGTTTTAACCAATGCAGCCAGGTTCGATATAAGAAATAACTGCCCCTACCCTGTTTGGGCAGCAGCTGTGCCTGGTGGTGGTAGGAGGTTAAACAGAGGAGAAACGTGGACCCTAAACGTGAGCCCTGGCACGAAACAGGCTCGTATTTGGGCACGAACTAAATGCAACTTTGATGGGTCAGGGCGTGGCAAATGTGAGACTGGTGACTGTGGGGGAATTCTTCAATGCAGAGCCTTTGGCCAACCACCAAATACTCTAGCTGAATATGCATTAAACCAATACAACAACTTGGATTTCTTTGACATCTCACTTGTTGATGGATTCAATGTTCCCATGGAATTTGGTCCCACATCGCAAGGGTGTAGTCGTGTGATAAAATGCACAGCTGATATTAATGGTCAATGTCCAAGGGAGTTGAAGGTACCAGGAGGTTGCAATAACCCGTGTACAACATTCAAAACTGATCAGTTTTGTTGCAATTCTGGAAATTGTGGACCCACATATTTTTCCAAGTTTTTCAAAGATCGGTGCCGTGATGCTTATAGTTATCCCAAGGATGATCAAACCAGTACTTTTACTTGCCCTGGTGGAACTAATTACAAGGTCGTATTTTGTCCTTGATTGTTTACTACTGTGTTTGTCTTAAACACTGAGTTTACGGTAATATAGTTAAATAAACGAGTATTGTGCTGCAGGCAAAAATAATAACAAGTGATAATAATTTGCCCTTGCTGGTTATACTTGCTTGAATAAAGATTATTTAAGAATTTTAAGATAATTTTTGCAGTGTAATGATAATATATATATATATATATTAGAATAACTGTTTATATTATACGGCTCTATAATCCTCTCCTTTATTACCCAATTTATAGGAGACAAAACAGATTTCTGCCAACTAGATGTATAATTTTGAGGTGGAAATAATACAATCAGAACAAACCAACTAAAAAATATGTATTTGAAAATAAAAGGATATGTGAAGTATATTGTGTGGATGTAACATGAAAAAAAGGACAAATATTATACGTATATTTTGCATTTTCATATATATGTATATATATATACAGTAAGAGTCTTTTTATTCTTCTTATAACTAAAATTTATTAATCTAATATTAATTTAATTAATAATAAAATTTTGAAAGTACGTTTTTTTTTGTGATTACAAGGGTGAATATTAGATCTAGACAATAAAAATTTGTTTAAATTAATTATAATGTATCAACATTTTATATTATTTTTCATTTTTAATTACTTGTACACATTTTTAGTGATAAAAAAATATTGTTTAAGAATTATATTAACATGATGTTAATATATATCATGAGTCTTGCATTATTTGAGTTAACATATGGTTAATTTGTCACTTTACAATTGTTTTATATGATATTATAACTTCGGTTAAAATATATATTACATAAAATAAATATAATAAAATATATTAAAAATATAAAATAATAAAATAAAAATACAGGAGATAGTTAGATAAAATTAAGAGTATCACACATTATTTAAAAATGATATTAATATAATAATCAAATGTACCATTAACATCGTCAATCCTAGGGATAACATTTTAAAATTACTACAAACTTTGACGTAATTGTCATAAAAAAAAGCATGAGTATTTGTAGAAAAAAATTGACCATATAAATTATAATACAATAAAGTAGTTTAAAAATAACAAGTATAGGAACAAAAAATACTTTTCGTGGAGATGTTATAGATAAAAACAATAATGCCCCAGATTTCTTAAAACTATGGTTAATGTGATGTTTTTATTTACCATGTAGCGGCCTAAATTGCTTAAAAATAATTTTAATATGATGTTTTTATATACTATGAATTTTATGGTTAAATTAATATTTTAAGATTGAGTAACTTGTATACGTTATAAAATTGACATACTTAAGGGTATTTTGTATTTTTTATTTCATTTTAATCTAGAAAATATAATAGATGAGTAAATGTGATAATAAAATGGTTGATACTTTATAATTATTGTAATTTCATTTAATACAATTTTTAATTTTAATTTTTAACAAAAAAAATTGTTTTATTATACATGTGCACATCAAAGATATAAATGTATCATATATCTTTTACATTTAATTAATTTGGATGAGAAGTAAATATAGTTATTTATATGAATATTTTAAAATTATAATATAATCATTAAAAACAATAAACATATATGATATCTTGTGTTAATTATATATATATAAAGTTATATGTTGTAAATTATTTAAGATAGTTTGATCTATTTTTTTGACACATAATAAATTGTTACATCAATTTTTATTTTACAACTTGATAAAAAAGACTTTGAAAAAAATAACAAAAGTAACACCTATAAAATTTATAACCACAAAAATAACATCATTATGTCTAATCCATATATTTTAAAATTAAAAAAAAAAATTATCATATTTTTTTACATTAAAGACTATTCAATTTGAAATACAATTATTTAAATCCATTAAATATTTAACTTATTTAATTTTATTAAAATATTATTTTTTTATTATAAATTTTAGAGTGTTTGTCACTTTAGAGTTATTATAATATTACTTTGATATTTATTATCATCTATATTATGAAATGGTGTCAATCTAATACTTAAGTTAGCATATTTTTGTCAAAAGATTATATTAACTAAAACAATTAGTTTAATGATAAAGAATAAGTTTAACATTTAAGTTATTTTCTTTAAAAAAATTATATATTTTTTAATTGTTAACAATAGAGATGGAAGAAAAAAAAGATTTTTAAGGATTAGGTATAATTTTATAAAATAGGTAATAGTTTTTTTTGGGTGAATAAAAATAAATATTGGTCAATAATATAAAAAAAAATCTAACAATATTTTTTAAAATTTGTGTTATCATCATCGATCTATTTTTTTTTAATAATTCAAAATTTTGGACCCAATTGTTTTTTAATAAATATTGTAAGTAATTAAAATAATTATCTTATACGTATAAAAATAATAATAATAATTTATAAATTAATATGTATTGTAATGATATATATTCATTATCTAAGAAACTCCCTTTAAATTTGTCAATGTATATGTATATAAGCATATAATTATTGTTTAAAAATTAAAAAATTATTACTCATTTTTTTTAAATAATCTTAAATATGAAATAATACTCCCATGATCAAAAATTTGAATTTTTTAACAAAAATGATTCTAATAGATGAATTTGAATATTAAATTAATTTTGAAAACAATAATACGAATAAGCAACCGGACCCTATTATTATTATTATTATTTTAATTTTATAAAACTTTTTGTAATATTTTTTCCCCTAAAAATTAATACTTTATAAGCTACGACTTAATCCTATTCAAGATCACTGCAGTTCCTTTTCGGACCGCTATAAGACGGATGGTTGCCTATAGGTGGTAGGATAGGGTGCGTGGTACCGCTCAGATTGCGGTCGCACGCGTGCTGGGCTTTGAGCGCGTGAAAGGACATATGCCAAATATGGATTTGACATCAAGTCAAGCAGACATGAATGACAGAGCCACATTAACTATTATCAAAATATACTAAAATCTTTTAACTTAATCTAGTTACTATGATTTTATTAATTATTGAGAAATGTATTAATTTTTTTTTAAAATATCATATATAAAAAACGTGAGTATAAATGAAATAACTTTAAAGATATTTTCAATGTTTTAAAAAAATTGAAAAATATTTCTCAAATATAATAAAAAATAACAGCTTTTTATAAATAATAAGAAATTAAGAAATATTAAAATAAAAAT
Organism: Hippophae tibetana; assembly: GCA_037013495.1. Taxonomy (NCBI): domain Eukaryota; kingdom Viridiplantae; phylum Streptophyta; class Magnoliopsida; order Rosales; family Elaeagnaceae; genus Hippophae; species Hippophae tibetana. The sequence goes on along the minus strand of CM072804.1, from coordinate 3,715,375 downwards.
AGAAGATATCTTAGAATATTTTTTCACATGAAATGATAATTAAAAAAAAATTAAATAAACTCAAAAGATAAAATTAAATATTAAAGAAATAGATGGATTTAAAGATCCATCATTCTCATAATCAAGAATTTTTTTTCAAAGAAAAGACATAATTTAATATGAAATAAGTAATAAAAAATGAACATTAATATCACATATGTAAACGTAATGTATAATATACCATTAATTGACAAACAAACTATAATGAATAATCTATCAAAAATCCCTCAAAAGAAAAAAAATTTGGATACTTTCATTTAGGAAGAATCTAAATATTAATAAAAGTTTATTATAGAGCATGAATTGATACACCAATAAAACTAATGTTTTTAGATAATAGAATAATAAATAGAAAATATACTTTATTATCAATGATCTATGGTAAATTAAGATATCATAAACTAAAATTTACAACATAACCTAAGTTTGCTATTAATATTTATGATAAAAATTTAAATTAAATGTTAAGTTTAACTTAAGAATTTGAAATATGAGATTTAATGAAAGAAAGAAATTATTAATTTTTAGTACACTACATAATATAGTATCTATTAAAAAACAGTCATAATAGTTTAATATATTGACAAAATGAATTTATAAACCTTTCAAGAACTTAGATAAATAATAAAATCAAAAAAATTAGCTCACTTTGAAATACTCGAGGAATGTCATTTAAATATTAAAGAAAAACTTATGATAATATGAAGAAAAAGTAATGTAATTAAAAACAATACTGTACTAATATTTACTTTTATAAATAATGAAGGAAACACTTCTGACAAATAAGAAGTTCAAGTAATAAAAATATTAGTACATGATATGCTACTAGGAACAAAGAAGCCATAGAACTAAAAAAAAGTTCAAATAATAAAAACATTAGTTCGTGATGTCATATTAGGAAGAAAATAATATTTAAAAATAAATTAAAAATAAATTAAAAATATACAATTAGAAATACATGGGAGTCTATTGGTGGAGCTGTTTCTTGAAAGTCTAAGTAATAGACAATATTGGCTCAATCTACGATGAAGTTTGAAATGATAGCACTAGCTACTGCTAGTGAAGAAGCATGCTAGTTAAGAAGTCTGTTAGCTGAGATCCCTTTATAGGAAAGATCGATACCAGTTGTCCTGATCCACTGCGATAGTACTGCGACTATTGCAAAGATTTAGAACCATTATTACAATGGCAAGAGACGACAGATACACAGTATTTTTAGAGAATTTTTCTCTACAGGAGTTGTAAGAATGAATCATATATGTACTGATGAAAATTTGGCTGATCATTTGACGAAAGGATTAACAAGAGAAAATGTTTTCAAAAACCTCGAAAGGAATGTGACTGATGCCCTTAGAATGAAGAGTCACTCATGATGGTAACCCAATTTATAGACTGGAGATCCCAAGAAATAAGTTCAAAGGGTAATAACAAGTCATGAAGTGATATAAGATGAATCATGCTATTATAAAGTCATATTTTATATTGTTAGAAGCATGAAGTCATGAAGTGACAAAAAGAATGAGTTAATTATTAAACTTTTAATGAGTTCTATATTTTATGTGGAGTGGAGTACGTAGCTACAAGAGTACTCTTGATAAACTCACCTATGTGAATGTGGAAGTGTGACTGCTTCTTATGAAAATTTTGGGCAAAATTTACTAGAGCATTCACTATACTAGGATAAACGTGTGTGGCCGTAGAGCACAGGCTTTTCAAACTACACTTTGGAAAGGTTGTGTGTGTAATGTTGTTAGAGATAGAATTCAAAACTATGAGTTACTCTAGTATATTCTAAAGCATCAACACTATGTAAAGGTTCAATCAATAGACATCTTTTGCTTATGCACAATCTTATACTTTTAATTGATCGATTGCTCGATGAAACTATTTTTATTTTAAATTCAAGTGGGGGGTTATTAGAAATGAATTTAAATAAAAAAATATTTTTTATTTTATGACCGTTATTTCATAAATTATGTAATTGTCATTTTCATAATTATACGACTATTACTTTTATGACCTTTATTTTCATAATTATGTGACCGTTACTTTTATGACCATTATTTTCATAATTATGTGACCGTTACTTTTATGACCGTTATTTTTATAATTATGTGACCATTAATTTTATGATATTATTTTCGTAATTATGTGTCCGTTATTTTTTATAATTATATGACTGTTATACATATTTTTTCAACTATAAATAAGGGCAATAACCCTCAGTTTGTAATATAACTTAACAACTAAAAAACAATTCTACAGTTTTTCATAGCAAAATCAAAGAAAAGAAAATTCAGAATTGTTTTCTCAGATTTTCGAGCAACATAAATATTTAAAAGGTATAGTATTCCAGACTTCATCAATGCAGTGAAGATCCGAGACAGAAAAAAGTTTTTGTGCTGTTTTATCTTAGAAACGACGAGGTTGTGTTTATTTGCACAAGTTTGGGCAGAGCCGCAAAACGTCTTAAAGAGGACGACCTAGTCCTCGACTCAACCCAAGTAGTTCATTTCAGATTATCGGTAATATTGTTTCAACATTGTTTTAACATACTTGTCTCAACAATTATTGTTCTTACATAAATTTTCACATATTTGTTAACACTTTTGCTAAGATACAAACTTTAAGATAATTTTGAAATGTCATTTGTCATATACTACAAGTTGCATAAAGAAATATACTTCCTGTTACTTTTGCTAAGATACCTCTACAATATCTTCTTGTAAATCACATATTTATACAAAAATCTAGGGATGAATTTATTTTAAATCAATTTCTTTTGTCTAATCTTAAGTTATTTTTTTATAAAATTATTTTAATTTATATTATTATATTTAAATTATAGAAAAATATGCATGAATGTAATAAGTAATTTTGTTAAAAATTAGTTAATTTTTTATTTTTTGTAATTTTTTTTAAATATTTTTTTAATAAATAATATTATACTCATAAATATTTTATATTATATGCAAGTTTTTTATTAAATAAAACTTATAAAATTATATGGATCGGTTTAAAAAAATATTTAAAGAAATCGAAAGAAAATAAAAATATTTATTGATTTTTAATAATATTTTTAATCATATAAGTATTTTTCTCTAATTTAAATATAATAATATAAATTAAAATAAATTTATTTTTTAAAAAAAGAAAATGACTTAAGAGATATCACTCAAAATAAAAATAATTAAAATGATAAATTAATAAAGAAAAGAAAAGAAAACTGTAATAACAATTCTCAAAACGATTTCCCGCAGAAGTTCTTGTCAATTTTCTGTTTAGCTCTTGAAAGTCACGTATGTGGTAGCTGTTTTTTTATTATTATTTGTAAATTTTCAGCCAGATAAAATGTGGTTAAATTGTATATTTATAAAGTCTTCCATTATTTAAGTGGGTGACATGCCATGAAATTACGGAGACTGTCTCTGAAAAGTAAGAAGAAAAGGGACTTTAAGATAATTTTGAAATGTCATTTGTCATATACTAAAGAAATATACTTCCTGTTACTTTCGTAGTTTTTCTAATACTAATTTTAATTTTATTTATTTAATTTTATTAAGATATTATTTTTATTATTATAAATTATTAAAAGATTAATATTTTAGAGTTATTTTTATTATTATTTTGATATCTATTCTCATTTATATTATTAAATTTACTCAAATCAAATTTACCTATTGGTATTTGTTTTTAAATTATAATAGTTAAATTTTTTAATATAATTTTAATATTTAAGATATTTAAAAAAAATAGATAATTTTTTAATTATTAATATTAAAAATAAAAAAAATGATTTATACTCGTTTTCTGCACTTAAAAAACATGGTTTAAAACTATCAATATATATGTATATAAATATATAATTGTTATTTTAAAGTTAAAAAAATTATCATCTTCTTTTTAAAAAAAATAATTTTAAATATTAAAACTATTCTTTTTTATTTTATCAAAAGCTTAACTTACTATTTTTTTATAAAAGGATATTAATATATAAGTTTAAATATTAAATTAATATTTTTATAAATAAGTATTAAAATAATAATAAGAATATAATAATCAATCATACCCGACAACGTATTATTTATTATTTATAATTTTACAAAGACTTTTTGTAATTTTTTTCCCCTAAAAATTAATCAGCTACCAAATGTGTACGGAGTGACTTTGGAGTTAAATCATTCTATTTATAAGTTTTAGAAAAACGTGTCAAAAAATTATGATAATAACGATAATATTTAAGAATAAAGAATATAACAGTTATTTTGAGTAATGAAAACTAATAATCATTTTTTAAATTAAAAAAAATAACAGTTATTTAAAACTTTTCTTAAGCGTGCGCGCGTGTATTATTACATTTTTATTATTAATTTTAATTATTATGTTTTTTTGTTTCTTTATTGTTATTATTATTATTATTATAAATTTATAATATATATATATATATATATATATATATATATATATAATGCTGTTGCAATCATAACGACAGCGTTTGGGCCCAAAAATATCCTCTTTAAATGAAGACAGCTACTTGTCTTCCAGTCAAGCCGACTACTGATATCCGAAACAAATGCGGTTTCAAACTCTGGATCGTGGCCGATCCTGAAGGTAGTATGCAACTCGACAACGTTCATTATCCTTGTTTATATCCATCAAAATTTTGTTTTCAATTTTACGTTGTTGAAAACAAGTATAATAATAATGATATTATTTTCATTCATTTTAATTCAGTTCATTATTTCCTCGTTCCATGAAAAAAACATTAACTATGAGGCTATGAATTATAATTTACAAGCCTCATTTGAACACTTCCTATTCTTGCTCACTCCAAAGTAAAAGGCGCACCAATTAACTTAATGAACACAGTGACATTTTCTAATGATGAAAGGTCATTGATGGGTAATTAGAACTTAGTATGTTAGCAAAGAAAATTATGGCACAAACTTTTTTTTACAAGGAAGATTCCTCGGCAAATTAGAATGAGCTATTATGCATGTCAATTTCTATTAGAGTTTAATCATGTTGACTGCTAATTGTGTTTTCTAAAGCATTATGGTGCTTCCACTTAAAATTAGGAAGCAATAAAAAGCAGATCGAGAAAAGGAAGAAAATGCCGATGTCAGTTATCATGATCTAATTAGTTTACTTATACCCACGGAGATTTTGTTATTTACATAAGATAGTTACAGTGTGTAAAAATGTTTTTAGCTTATTATTTATTTTTAATTGAAAATTTTATTATTATATATATATATATTATTTGAGTAAAAATATATTAATACTATTAACTTTTGTTGATATATTAAGTATTAAAAATTCAGATTGAATAAAATTTAATTTTATACATTAATTTATCTATAATTTCATAAATATTATATCTAAAAAATTATTTATTAAAAGTTGAGATTTAACCCGTCTCTTTCATCTCCATTCACCCTTATTAATTATAATAAATTTCTATATAATTATATCATTTTAATATTATATGATACAGTATAACTATATAAAATTATAAGATATTAATATTTAATCCTATATAATAAATATACCGTTATTAATTTAAACAAAGCCATTGACACCTCACTTTCAGCTTATTTTATTCTATACACTTAAGTCTTATATAAGTAAGTTATATGATTAATTACTTATATTATTTTACTTTAGTTTCTTGAATTTTTGTATGTTATAATATATATATATATATATATATATATATATATTTTGTATTTTTAAATATGTAAAATATGTATTTTTAAGTTATACAATATATATATATATATATATATAAGATTTTAAAAAAATTAATTAATTAACATGTTATTTAATTAAATCTATTTTAATTAGTAAAAACAAAATACCTTAATTCAAATTTTTTGCTGAGATATCTTAAGTCAAACTTAAAAGATAAAGACTTTTCTCAGATCATGGGCTAATAGAACTCGAAGATACCCCGAAAGTGACCTGCTTGGTGCTTAAAACCCAACATTACACGTAACTTAAAATCTTGACAATATCGTCATAGGGTTAAATCATCAAAAACTGTACATTGTACAGTAGTAAAAGAATAGCACCAGTAGATACCCCTAGGGCTCCATATATAGCCTTGTAAATCACATATTCTTGTACCAAAACCATTCCTCAAAATGATCTCCTACAGAATTACCTTATCAATTTTCTCTTTAACTTTTATTTCCTTTTATTTTGTTTTAACAAATGCAGCCACATTCGACATAAGAAACAATTGCCCCTACACTCTCTGGGCAGCAGCTGTGCCTGGTGGTGGCAAAAGCCTAAACCGAGGAGAAACTTGGACCATCAACGTGAGCCCCGGCACGAAACAGGCTCGCATTTGGGCACGAACCAAGTGCACCTTTGATGGGTCAGGACATGGCAAATGTGAGACTGGTGATTGTGGCGGACTTCTTCAATGCAATGCCTTTGGCCAACCTCCAAACACTCTAGCTGAGTATTCACTAAACCTCAACAACTTGGATTTCTTCGATATCTCACTTGTCGACGGCTTCAATGTTCCTATGGAATTTAGTCCCACATCGGATGGGTGCTCTAAAGGAATCAAATGCGTTGGTAATATTATCGAGCAGTGTCCACAAGAGTTATTAGACCCAGCTGGCTGTAATAATGCTTGTGCTGTGTTTGAAAATAATCAGTATTGTTGTAAATCTGGGAAGTGTGAGGCGACGATTTATTCCAAATTTTTCAAGGGTTTTTGCCCAGATGCTTATAGTTATGCCTTTGATGACGCTAACAGTACTTTTACTTGCCCAAGTGGAACCAATTACACGGTTGTGTTCTGTCCTTGAAATTTTTGTCTCGTTTCTGATGAACGATCTGCTAAAAGGATGATAAAAATGGATGCTTTCGTTGTGGATTTTATTATTGATAGGGGATTATTAAGAGGGATAAGGTTTTCAGTTGGAAATTTTCAAATCGCAACCTTTTCGCCCAATTGTTGAACAGTGTGAAAAATAAAATTTGCTTTTTTAATCCATTTGTGAAAAGGTGGAAAATATTTGGCGCTCCTTACAGTTTAATAATATTTGGCACATGTTATTAAAATTTAATTAAGGATGAAATTTAATTAAGTGTACGAATATATTTTATATTTAATAATTTTAAAAATATATTATTAATATTGATATAAACTAAAATTATCTATAATTTTAATAATATAATATATTATTAGTTCCGATATATGAGTAACTACTGTTTAGTTTTGTTTCCATACTTGTTCTGTGTAGAATTATGCTAAATCTGGTGAGTTTTACTCTTAAACTAATATATCAGATAATGTGATTACTCTCAATTTTAATTACATTTACACAATTTTTTAAATCTTTAAAACTTTATATAAATGTTTTAAATATTTAAATATTTATGTAATGGTTTAACTAAGACTCGTATCACTCATTTAAAATACGAAATTTAAACACCAATTAGTATAGCTTTATATTAAAAATTCATATTTAACATTTTTATTTTTTTAATATATATTTTTTAATTAAATATTTAATTTAAATATTTAGATTCATATATATATTAAAAAAATTCTTATTTATTTTTATAAATGGGTAATTTTTTTAATATTTTAATAAAGTTTAAAAATTATAATTTAAATATAATTAATAATTATTTTTATTATATATTATTGTTTATAATAATAATAATTATTATTTAATAAAAAATGTTATTAGAAAAAGTATTTTTTTTATATTATATAAAAAAAATACTATCCATATATAATATTTTTTTACTTCAAAAGTACTAGAATTTTTTATAGGTTTAAAAATTGTTCGAAAAATAAAAATATTTTTAATTAATTCATATGAACAACTATAATACGTAAATTGTCAAAGAAGTCAACTTATGTCTATATTTAATTAGCATGTCATGTTGACTAGTATATAGATTATGTCGTGCTTCTATTTTTATTCTTTAAATTTTATCATGTATTAGTGTTTAGCTAATTATTTGGAAGAAAAAAAATACATATAATAAGAGTTATATTATTCAACTATTATTTATTAATATTAACTTTATTAATTGAGTTACACACATTTTATAATATATATATTTATATAGAATTTAGATTCAAACTAACATGCTAATATGACTCGATTAAACATTTTTTGGTTCTTAGGATCATATGTCACGACATATCCTATTTTTTGCTTGCACGTTGTGTCAAATATTTAACGTGTTTTACTTTATTAACTTGATAAACCAATATATCCAATGTTTAATGAGTTAGGTCGTGTTATGTGAGTCTATTTGACATCTCTATACATGAACGTTATAATCATTACATATTTATACTTGATAACATTATGCTATGTAATTCATGCATGTGATAGTATTTTTTTAATTATTTGTAAATTTTTGGCCAAGTAAAGTGTGGATAAATTGTATATTTATAAAATAAATTGAATATTTGGGTTTTTCTTTTGTAGGCCTAAAGTTTTTTTTAATTTTAATTTTCAATTAAAGAAAATTATTGTCAAAACAATTAATTATTATATTTAAAAGATTAAAATACATCATTAATTTTTAAAATTTTAATTAAATTTATAAATATATTTTTAAAATTTTAAATTATACGATTTAGTACCCAAATTTTTAAAAGAAGTTAGAATATATGTGTAAAATTTTAAAACTTTTGGAACTAAAAAGATTTAAAATTTTTGATACGTGAAATCTTAATAATTTAAAAATCAAATTAAATAGTTTAAAAGCTTAAAAGATTACGTATAAATTTATTTAAAATTTAAGAATAAATAATACAATTTTGACTATTTTTGCCTATTTAAAAAATTGGGCACGTTAAATATACGGATTCTAATTCCACCTATATGTATGTATTTAAATTTATGTTGTATCAAAAAAATTAATGTTCAAATTGCTATAAATATAGCCCTAATTTTCTTTCACTATCAATTTTTATTTCCTTATTCGATTGCAATAAGTTATTGCTATGAAAATAAAGTCATTTTTTTTATTTGTGAAAAAAGTAATATATTTGGTTAAAGTTATAAGTCTCATCCAATAAGTTCTGATTCATAATAGGGATCTGTTATCAGTATAGGCTTAAAATGAAGGATAAAGTCCAGCTACATGTATTGGCGGTAGGCTTAAATGCTTAATAACGTTAAGGCCCAATTTGAGATGCTAGCCCAAAACGTTATTTATCAAACATACGCATCAAGGCCCATTGGAATTGCACTCCAAACCATAGGCGTGTAGAGGACAGGAAAGACAAAGGGAAAAAGGTCTGTGGTCTACTCTACTCTACCTATTTGATAAGATCGATCAGTAATTATTTTTCGGTATCTCATAAGGGACTAATGGGATATACCGAAAAACATATTGGAATATCATTCAACTACTTATCTATCAATAATATAAGGATTTTATATAATTTTCAAAATTTTAATTAATAGTTAGATATATATTAACGATAATATTATTGCTTATCTAATAATATTATATAATATTATTTGAAATCACATAATTTATAGTCCTATTAATATTTTAATTTATAAAAATAAATATTTATGATTGTAAAATTAAATTAAAAAAAACGTAAGATAAAAATAATTATATTTTTATTTTTATATGATAAAATTATTTAATTAATTTTTTTATCATCCTAAAAATATATTAAAACATATATTTTTTACATTGTGAGAGAAAAAATATATACCCTAAATAAAAAAGATTAAAAAGAAAATTCAATCTAATAAAAAATTATACTATACAGTTACCAAAACCAAATACGAATATGTAAAACGAAAGCTACATTTTTTTTGCAAGTAAAATTTTTTGAATCCATTTTCTGCTAATCCTTTTTCCGATAAGAAAAAGATTCTTTAGGTTATGACTATGGGTGTCCAAAAATCGGGCCGGACTGGTTTAAATCGAAAAACCAGTTCGGTTCGAACTGAATTGAGCAGTTTTGTAAATGAAACGGTTTGTTCCGATCTGTATTAAGTAAAATTGATTTTAAAATAATCTAGTCCGGTTATAAAATATTATAAACCGGCTGGATCGGACCGTCATCAGACCGATTTTATTAAATAAATAATTTTTTTATATAAATCGGGATATATATATATATATATATATATATATTTGTTTTCGAGTTAAGGCATTAAACACTTAACCCTAACCCTATAAATCGCAATTTCTCATTTCCTCTGCGTTTGTCGTCTCGGCTCTCGGTTTGGTCGTATGTGCTTCCACCAACAACTAGCCACTGTTCCTCGCGTCGCTTTCACCAGTAGCTAATCACATCTCCTCGCATCGCTTCCATCACCAGCTAACCGCTATTCCACGCGTCGCTTCCATCACCAGTTAACCGCTATTCCACGCGTCGCTTCCACCAACAACTAGCCACCTCTACTCGCGTCGCTTCCACCAGCAACTAACCACCTTTTCTCGCGTCACATCGTGTCATGACAATCATGGACGAAAATCACAAAATAGGTATGTGGTCTACTGGTAGTAGTTTTTCCCTAAATAAATTGAATTATAAGTCTGAACTCTGAAATCAGAATGATATGTCTTTTTTTTATTAGTGTGAAGTCTAAACACTTTTTTCTCAAAGATTTCAGTTTTTTTTTAAATGATGGAAACTAATTAATACTGTTAGAACTTAGAACTCCAGTTAAATTATTACGTATGTTTTCCCTCTTTTAAAGCTTAATTATTTTGATTAAGTTCTCTTTATATATTAAATATATATAGTTCATTTTATTAATGTTTATTCATTATGAATTTCAAGAGTTTACGCAGTTGGTTTCATATGATTTAATATATGAACTGACATTTTATTGATAAAATTAAGTTAGGTGGATTGTTAAATAGTTTATCAAACTGTAACTAATCGATTAAAATTATATTTTAATTAATTAAATTTAAATTATGGTGATTTATATAGATGAATTAATCTGTATTTTTGCTATAAAATGTACATAAATATTTTAAGACTGATATTACTTTTATGATTAACTCAAAAATATGATTTGGACAATATCTTAGGTATACTTTTAAGTGTTTAAGTTTATTTATATATATGAATATAATATAGGCAAGTGTTTACTTTGCATATTTGATTAAATTGACTCTATATTTAATATAATTCAATTCTATTTTCTCAATTTTTTCTCATAGAAGTTTGATTTTCTAATTTGTTTCATATTTTAGGAGGTAAATATTTTACTTCGGGTGAGATTTATGTATCAATTTTTTATATTTCTATTATAAGATTCTGAATGTTCATGTCTAATACATGGTAAATTAATACATGCATGTTTATTTTGAATTTATTTATACGTGTCCATGTTTCAATTGAACTTATTATAAAACATTCATAAGGATTTGACTCAATTTTACACTAAAGAGAGAGTGTTCAAATTAGGTTTAGGAAAGGTGAGAAAAAAGGATGAAGAGTTAGAATTTTAATATATTTTTTTAACTTAATTTATTTTCAAAGCTTATCATTATTTAAATTAGTTTAGTTGTTAATTATATTTTATTTTAATAATACATGCATGTTTTTTTGTTAGTCTGAAGTCTAAATTAATTTAGGTAAGATATCAATGTCTTTCTATTGTTAGCATAAAAATTTACCCAATAACTATTACAAAAAAACGACATATTGATTTTGTTTGATTGTAGAGTTCATTAAAGACACTACAATAATCATTGATAATTAATAATGAGTAAATTTTAAATATTATTATCTAATGATATATTGTTATTAATTGTGAGTTTGGATGTTTGTATATGTTTAAGAATTCTCTGTAAATTAGATATTTAGAATTCATTTCTTCATGTCTAATCTTTTTTTTATTTTTGATTTTGATAATATCTTATGTATTTATTTATGTATTTAACAATAATATCTATCTATGTATGATGATAAATGAGCATCAAATTTGATTGTATCATATTAAACTAAATCATATTTATGTATTATTAATTATTCAAAATCGTTCAAAATCGTTAACCAAACTATTCGATTATAACATTTTAGATAGCCAAATGGTCTGATCCGGTCTGATTTCAACTATATAAGCGGTCCAATTTAGTTAAATTTTTTTAAACAAAATCGGACTAGACTGGACCATGAACACCCCTAGTTATGAATATCAATTCAGGATTTGAGATGGTGGTCAAAAGTCTTCCTTTATTTAAGTTAGTGAGATGACATGAAATTATAGAGAGAGTCACTTGAAAAGTATGAAGAAAAGAGACTATAGAAAGATAATATTGTTAATATCTAAATTTTAAAATAATATCATAAATATATTTAAAATTTTAAAAATATTCATAAATTTAACAAAAATTAAAATTAATATTAAAAATAATAATTTTTCATAAATAAAAACACACACAAGATATATTGTGATATTTTTTTTACAATAAATGATAATTATAAAAAATTACAACAAAAATGATAAAATAAAAATTAAATATATCTATCTAGAAGAAATCTAAATATTAATAAAATTAAAATTTAGAGAAAAAATTAATAAACTAATAAAATTAACACTCTTGAACAATAGAATAATAAAAATAAAATATAATTTATTATGAATGATCCATAAAAACCTAGGACACTAGAAGTTAAAATTGCTAGCACATCTAAGGTTTATCATTAATATTAATAATAAAAACTTAAACCAATTATTAAGTTTAATATATGAATCTTAAAGAAAATATTTACTAAAAGAAAGAAATAATCAATTTTTAGAATAATTTATAGTATAATATTCATTAACAAACAACCCTAATAGTTTAATATATAGACAAAATGAATTCATAAAAATAGATAAAAAATTCAATAAATTTAACAAATAATAAAATAAGAAATATTAACACACTTTAAAATACCTAAATAATAGAACTTAAATGCTAATGAAAAGCTTTTGATATCAAAGAAAAAATAATATTGTAAGAAAAAGTAACGTATCACGAATTAAATATACAAATGATTAAACACAAATAAGTAAACAAGAATGAAAACAAGAACAAAAAATAAAATAGTTTAAACAAGAAATTTAAGAAGTTAAAATTTTTATCTATGAATTAATAGTTCAATAATAAGAAAACTAATAAACTATAAAATAAAAATATTTTTAAAATACCAAAAGACAAACTACAAGGAATAGAATTAGAAAATTATGGTACTCTAATAAGTATATCAAATAATAAAAACTTAAATTCTTTTAGAGAAAAATAAAATCTTTACAAAATTTATATAAAACCAAAGAAGAAATTCTTAAAAAAATTAGAAAAATAGTTGTGAATTTTTTTTATAATTAGACATTCTAAAAGGAGATTCATTAAAAAAATTAAAAGAAGAATCATCAAGAAGAACTGATAGAATGATTTCTCATAATGAAAAAAGAAAAAAATGAAGAAAAATCTATAGCTCCCATATAATGAAATATAGAAAACAATTAAAATAACAATTTATGGAGCGTAAAAATAAGGATTTAGGAAAATTAGAAAGTCTATTAACATTAATAGATGAGGAACTAATAAAAGATTATGAAAAAAAAAATGCTCTAATAAAAAAGAAGATGATATGACAGTAATGAGTAAAACAGATTATGAATAAAAAACAATTAAAATTATTATGGAAATAAACATAGTAATGTTCCTATAATTCAATGAGAAATGTATGCACCTTATATAAATGAAAATAATAGATACAGATCAAATGAACCAAATCCTTCCGATATGAGAAGGCAACAATAAAAAATGGAAGAAAAAATATATTGGGTTATTAGCAAATCTATACCACTAGAATTCAAACTTTATGAAAATAGTAATAAAATTAACTATCTAAACTTAGATTGTATTACAGATGAAAAAAAACATTAGATGAATGTAGTAGTGGAGTGAGTGTATTAATCCAGATATTAATTATTATTAGTACAAACCTATCCATCTATAGAGTATTAGTACACCAAAAAATGACTTAAAATGTTATAGTTTAGTAATCTACCAAATAATATAAATCTTAGAATGTAAGGAGATTCTGTAAAGGAAGACAATATTTTGATAAAGTAGGAAATAAAACATTAAAAAAATTCATAAGAGAAGATAAAAGAAACCATATTATTAAAATAATTAAACTAGAAATAAATGAGATTAAATGACATTTAACAAATATGAAAATATGTTACATAAACTCTTTTATATGCTATTATGAAATGTATTAACACAATATACATAAAATACAACAATAATAATTTAATGAAATATTTTATCAAAAGTTTCCGGGAATTATATAGGAGTACTAAATACTTTAAATGAAAGAATAAAAAAATAAAAGCTCGGATAATTCTACAATGTCAAAGAAGAAGTGAATATAATTACACTAAAGAAAATTTTAAAGAAAATGACATCAATTGGAAAAAAACATATTGAGAACCATAAGTGTTTTTACTGTATAAAGGATAAGGATGAATCCACATCTCTAATATAAAAAAGAAGCATGTCAACAACCGATTTTTAATAAACAAATGTCGGTATAAATTTTTAAAAGAAAGAAAATGATAAGATAAAATATAATATTTATCATTTCACGTGTTTTTATTTTAGAAAATGAAGGAAGAGATAAAGATAAGATATAATCTTTAACCTTTTAAGTAATTTTAGGTTACGTATGTAAAATAATTACTCTTATGTCTTTAAAAGAGCTTTTGTATAAGAAATGAGGGCATTGTAAGTTCTACTTATAGACCCCAACTATCTCTCTTCATATAAAATATATAAACAAACTTTCATAGAGTAAATTAGCAAGAAACTAAGGTTGTAATGATTTTATTTTTTTATTAAGTAAAAGTTTCATTTTTACCAAAATCTATTGTATTTATTATATTTTAAATAGAAGTATAGATCCTATCATTAATTGAAAGCAAGAAGTCATTGTTTCCGATTTAAAAGGCGAAACTTTTAATGAGATAGATAAGTCGTGAAGTAGCGGAAGATGTATGTGAACCCATATTCATTAAAATAAGATAAGATTGAACATAACTCTAGATTTGGTTTGTTTAAAATAATATTTATTTATTAAAAATCCTAAAACAAGAAAATTAATCATATGTATTTATTTAAAATTCTTAAATAAAAAAAGAATAAAATTAATCAGAGTTTAAAATTATTTGACATTAGAACCATAAGAAAGATAATAAATCATTAGATGGATAGTTAACATTGCTAATTATTCAAAAATATTAGTGATATTAATTATAAAAGTTGATAAAATTAGAGTATTTTTTTATAAAAATTCAAGATACATGTGAATATATACTAAATACAGGAGCATTCATAATAATTTTCACTTTAAAATGAATCAATTAGTTGTGATTTTGATATGTAATTTGTCATACCTATTATATATACTATGTAGTAGCATAAAGAAATATATTTCATGATACTTTTGTAGTTTTTCTTGTATTTCATTGTCTAAACTAACTTGATATCTGATTACATATGAAGTTAAGGCACTTTTACATTATTTATAATTGAATATTGTTTAATTATAAAAACATTATCATCGAATTAATATGTTACTTGTTACCCTAATTGATTAAATAGTAAATATAATCTAATAAGATAAAAGTTAATTTATGTTTATTCATTATTTTATTAATATCATGAATTTATATTTGATATTTTTTTATCTAAATTTTTGAAGTGATATCTTAGTGGTATTTTTATTTAAAAAATATATCAATTTAATATAATTTATCATTTAATTAAAGATTTTATACATACTTAATAATATACATGCCATATTTGAAAAATAATTTTAAATAATTAATTATTTCAAAATATCCATTTAAAATCTGAATATTATTTACTTAATTAATTATCAAAAAATATCTTTTGAATATTATATATGTATTATTATATATATGAAAAAAAATTAATTAAATGATAAATTTTATTAAATTTATATATTTTTTAAATAGATATCACTAAGTTAATACCTTAAAAATAATAAAAAAAGAGAGATGAAAAGTAAAATATTAGTACTACTTAATGAAATAAATTTATTTCGTTGCTTTTGATACATGTTTGATGTAGTTTTAAAAAATTGTTAATGGTTTTTATCCATCATTCCAAATGGAACCCCTTCATATTTTCGCCTCTTGCTTCTACCGTCTGTTCTACATGGTTAAATGGCTTTTATATTTCAACTTGTGTCAGTAAATCATGATCATTTATCATCATTATTAATTGACCTGAAGCTCTATTCAAACATTTCTTTAAATAATAATAATAATAATTATTATTATATATTAAAAGCATTGGGCTGTTCTGCTTAAAATCTAGCTTGAGTCGAGAAACAAATATAAAGAAAGCGAAATTACCATGTAATGCGAGTCAGTATGCTCCATTTTATAATTAATACATATACTGTATATATAGCTAGGCTATTAATGATTCCACTTTATCAGCATTTGATTAAGGCTTAATTTTTCACCAGTTGATAGCAATTAAATTTTCCAAACTTAATTAAAAACACTGTATGGATGAATAGGATCGTTTAATTTTAATGAATCTTGAATGATGTTTTTATTGATATCTATATTACTAGTCGAATACTCTTTGTGATTTTTTTTTAATTAAGACATTTAAATTGTAGTTTTAACGAATTAAAATAATCATTTCTACGTATAAAATTATTGATAATCTTTTCGAGCCTATGATTTATGATTTATTATTAATTAATTAAATTATTTTATCTCTTTTTCTAGTATCTACTATTTATGTTTTTCTAAAAAAATTACAATAATTTTAAATTTTACATTAATTAATTTTCCCTCGTAGCCTAGTTTTCTGTCGTGTCGCAATCAGCATGTATCCTGCTTCGGTGCATCTGCACGTGGTCTGTCTTCTTTCATATATCAAACTTATCCACATTAATGCTATTAATGCAGTTTTTGTCTATAATGTAAATAACTCATTCAATACTTTAAAAAAAAATTATATTAAATTTTATTTTTAAAATAATCAAATCATAACCTATTAAACCATTATCCGATCATTTTTTTTTTTTTATCTTTTTCTAACTCTCATTCCACTAGTTCCAGTAGCCCCATTTTTATAATAAAAAAATATTTTTGTCTTTTTTTTCTCTCTCACTAATTCCAAATACCTCATTTTCTTAAAATATAATTATTTATTAACTTTTAATAAATAATAATTTATTTTTATTATAAATATAAAATAATAAAATAATTTATATTTATATAATAAAATATATATACTTTTTTATAATAAATAACTTATCAAAATTTTATTATAAAATAATTAAAAATAATAATAATAAATTATAAATTTTTAAATTATTAAAAAATTTACTAAATAGTTACAATATTTTTTATGAAAAATTATTGACATTTTAAAAAAATAATTTATATATTTTATTATAATAATAATAATAATATTAGATAATATTTTCATGCAAAATTTACGATATAATATTCTATGTTTGTATTGTATCTTATATAAAGTTGGATATATATAAATATTATTTTTTATATCATAATTATTTATTAAATATAATTATAATTATATTTATTATTAATAATAATAATATATTATATTTAAAATTAATTATAAATTTATAAGATATTAATATTTTTTATGTTTATAATAATTATGTTTTGTAAAATGAGATTTTTTTTATTTTTTTAAAAAATAACTTTTCAAGTTTAAGGTTAAATTTGGCCCAACTTAAAACAAAATTCAAACATTTTCTAAACTATTACATATGATATGTTTTTTATAGACAAAATCACATAAATATATAAATATTTATTGTTATACATACTATATGTTTAATATTGTTATAATCTATTTTTTATATATTTATTAATTTATATTATTTAATTTTTAAATTATTTTATCAATATATATAGATATGAAACTATATTATTCAAATTGATAAATAAATTTAAAAATTTAAAAACCTACACAAAAATTAATTCTCAAATTACAAGTCAATTTTTACCTCTTTTTAAACTATAACAACAATACTCTTTTTTTTTAAGTATTATATAAGATTTCACAATTTTGAACAAAACCCCACCTTTATTAGGCAACTAGCCGCCTATCCTTTTATAAAAAAAAAGTCTCAACATGACGTTTTGTAAATTAAACTGATAGCCGCCCCTTCCTCTATATAAAGCACAGTTCATTTATATGCCAAAACACAAAATAACACACACAAAATAAGAAAATCATAAGTCATGATTTCCTTAGCCAAACTTTCAATGTCCTTCCTTTTCTTCGCTCTCTTTTTCGTTGCCTCACATGCAGCTACTTTTGAAATCCGCAATGAATGCCCCTACACAGTCTGGGCTGCAGCAAGCCCAGGTGGTGGTCGCCGTTTAGATCGCGGCCAAACTTGGTGGCTCAATGTGGCTGCTGGCACAGCCATGGCTCGAATTTGGGGCAGAACCAATTGCAACTTCGATGGCAGTGGAAGAGGCCGTTGCGAAACTGGTGATTGTGGGAGCTTAGAGTGCAAAGGTTGGGGACAACCTCCAAACACTTTAGCAGAATATGCCCTAAACCAATTTGGTAACATGGATTTCATTGACATCTCATTAGTTGATGGCTTCAACATCCCAATGGACTTTAGTCCAACTAGTGGTGGGTGTAGGGGAATAAAGTGCACAGCAGATATAAATGGACAGTGCCCAAATGAATTGAGGAGTGGAGGTGGATGTCAAAATCCATGTACTGTTTTTAAGACCAATGAATATTGTTGCACACAAGGGCAAGGAACTTGTGGACCCACCTATTTCTCGAGATTTTTCAAGGACAGGTGTCCTGATGCTTATAGCTATCCACAAGATGATCCAACAAGCACTTTTACTTGTCCTGGTGGGACTAATTACAAGGTTGTATTTTGTCCAATAGGGTCTCCTCATTTTCCTTTACAGATGCCTGGTACCCAAGAAGTGGCCTAGATCAATAAACACCACTTCACTTGAGTGTGTTTTATGAGGCTAATTGAATAACTTAACAAGCTTGCTTAGGGCAACTGTGAGTGATCACCATTGATGGATGATCTTTCTATTATAAGTACTCACGGTTCACCTACTAAGCTTGTGCTTTACTTGTGGGTTTATGTACTTTTTGTTTCTGTTCTTACAAGATGTTTTTATAATTAAGTTGTACTATTTTCCCCGATCCATGAAAAGAAAATGTCAAATAAATCAATGCAATGTTTTTCCTTATAATTTATAAAACTCAAAACTACTAATTACCTTGTAATTCACATTATTTACCTGCTATTAAAACTGATGATTACCTATAGCTCAAATCTTCATTTTGGTTTGCTTTGTTTATTATGATTGTATCGTTCATGCATAAAACTGATTTTAATTTTAATATCAGTTATTTTTATTTTTTTCTCTCCATAAATAAATCATTTATTCAATTTGATTTCAATTTTAACTCTATCATTAAAAAAAATATCCATCATCGTAAACCATTGAATATATATTTTTATTGAGAGTATTAAAAATTAAATTTGATTCGATTAGAACTCTATTAGACATTGTGTTTTCGTATTTTATTATTGTTTTTTTGTTAATCTTTCCATCCAATCGATCAAATGTCATCCCGGCCAGCTCTCAATTTGAAAGTTCTGGAATCAATAAATCCTTGTTCATATATAATACTGTTTCTATTGTTCCAAATGATGTTATAAAACTTTTCCCTGATTCTTCTTCTGCTAAATTAGTTGCTACTCTTTGTTTCTCTACAGCCACCTAACTCGTTTATTGCTAAATTTCCTTTTTTATTATATTGACCCTGTTGATCTCTCTCAAAATCTCAGTTGTTAATAATATAAAATTTATATTGTTTGCGTTATGATATTAACTAATAAATGAATTAAAAGTTAGGGGAACTCAAAGATCGGTGGCTATTAACATGGGTTTATGGTACACTTGTAACAAAAAATAAGGAAAATAATATTTTTAAAATTTATAATTATAAAAATAATAAAATTTAATTTATACATTTTTATTATTTAAAAATTTGATATTATTTTAATTTGAATATCATCTAATTAAATTTTATTTAAATTAACTTATGATCATGTTAAATACCATCCAATTAGATTATATTTAATATAATTATGATTTTATTTTTTTATAATTTTAATATAAATTCATTTGTATTTCTAAAAAAATAATGTTCATATGTGATATTTTTTTGCTAAAATGTTTATACGTAAATATGACGAATAGAAAAGGTTCATATTAATGCATGCATGTTGAAGATTTTTTTTTTAATAACATGTATCTTCAAGATGTATATACATATTTGGCAAAAAAATTGATAAATATATCTTCATATTTTAAAATATATAAATAGATTAATTATAAAATATAAGTAATTCGTTATCAGCATGTATTCAAAACTTAAAAAAAATGAAAATATAATTTTCTTACTTCCAAAATGTTTATAAAGTAGAGAAAAATAAACCATTGTTGATAAGAGTAAAGTTACCAAAATCGCATATCGGGGCGACAATTCGAGCTACAATGGTTAATAAGAATCCACTAGTGTCAATTTTTTTTAATTATAATTGCTTTAACTTTTTTTTTTTACTTGAAAAAATATTAATTTTTATTATTATTATAAATAAAATAAAATAAATAAATAACATAAATATATAATTTGAGTAAAAAAACATAATACTAATAACACGCGCAATATATCACAATTGACACCCTAATACAAAAAGCACACAGATTATGGCAGATAATCATTAATATATTAAAGAAAAGTTTCCAACATTGCAAAAGAGAAAAACGCAAATAAATTAAATGATTCAAAACAACCTCCTAAATTTATGTTTGTAATAATAAAAAAATACTATACAAACAATTAAAAAAAACTGTATAAGCTAGATAGAAATTATGTAAAATTTAAATACCCTATGTATATTTTTTAAATGCCATTTTTATTAATACATGTAACATAAATTTGAGTGGTTTTTATAAATAAAAATAAAAATAAAAAAGGTGCGAATAGTTATTATTATTTGGAGTAAGATGCATCAAGTTATTATATTTATTAGGTGACATATTAGTTTTTTATTCATCTTCTTCTTCCTTCAAAATTCATGTATTTTATTGATAAAAGCAAAAAATAAATTACAAAGTATATGGTTTAAAGATAATATTGGCTTTAAGGGTTGAACATGCTTACAATAATGTCAACCACAAGTATATATATATAATAGAGATTACAAAAATTTGTGAACACAAAATAACAGAAACAAACATAACAAAATTATTTCATAAAATAGGTGGTTGCTTCTTGAATGAGCTGGTAATGAGTAAAAGCTTGTCCAAACAATCTAGAAACAGGCAAATTATAATTTTCGAAGATCGTCGTGTTTCTTCCATTCTAAAGTTACCACCATAAAATAGTCTAAATTTATCAAAAAATCTTCAATTTATATAGGATATTTCAACAAGGCGTTGAAACCTTTCGAGAAAGATCTCTTTCCAAAATAGTTAATTCATAATAACAATGTTAGATCTTTATATATTTTCTTAGTCACCTTACAATAATGAAACAATAGGTGAACTATTGTTTATTTACTTTTTTTGCTCGTAAAGGTGGGTAGCAAAGTGTAACTTTCAATCCTTTTCTTATAAAAGAAGTTCGATCGGATAGGAAGAATATCATATAGGCATTGTCAAAGAAATATTTTTAGTTTGCTTGACAGCTTTAATTTCCAAATATTCCTTCATTTTTTTCTATCTACCTCACTAGGAGCTAAAATCGAGCAACTAAAGTTTGTATAGTACCATTCACAAACAAAGTTTCATGTTTCTTTAAAGACATAGTCAAGTGATAATCAATTTTGACTGAATAGTTTTGGTGACCTTCAAACCTCCATAGCAACTAATCTCTTCTCCAATATTGGAGTTTGACGCACCTTTTGAATGTCTATTATTGGTCAAGAAAATCATTCAAAATCTGAGTATCTGAAATATCTCCCCTAAGAACCATTAAATCTTTAACTATTAGAATTCTCTTAATAGGCCTTTTGATCACCTTAAAATTGTTAACATCATCAAACCAAGCATCCTCTCACACTCTCACTAAGCTATTTCTTCCAACATTCCAAAAAATGTTGTCCTTTAACGTACAGTTTTCTAAGAATCAATCATTTTCCTAACCTGATCATATATAAAACTGAAAGGCTTGAACTCTAAGTGCCATATCAATTATTAGAGATGTAAGATAATAAATCAAATGTGGGAAGGTTTAGTTAGATTTTTACATATAAATTATTATTAAATTATAATAAAAATATT
Source organism: Hippophae tibetana (assembly GCA_037013495.1). Classification (NCBI taxonomy): domain Eukaryota; kingdom Viridiplantae; phylum Streptophyta; class Magnoliopsida; order Rosales; family Elaeagnaceae; genus Hippophae; species Hippophae tibetana. The sequence goes on along the minus strand of CM072804.1, from coordinate 3,692,936 downwards.
ATTTAATTATTAATTATTTTATAAAATGTTTATTATTGTTGTATTGAAAACGATGGAACTTAGTGGTTTTCGTTAAAAATACTTTTTAACCTCTAAAACATATATGATATAATTATTGAATATAGTTTCACTTTTAATCATTTTATTAAAAAAATATTTATTTTAATATAACGTTAAAAAATATATATTTATTTACGTTGTAAGGATAATAAATATATGTTTTTTTTAAGAAATAAAAATAAAAATTTATGTATCAAAGAATTATACTATGCAATTAAACTTTAAAAATATTAAGTAGGTTTAAACAAAACAAATGATTTTGGGAACATGCAACCCGACTTCAAATGAATATATGTAAGATTATACATAATAGATTATCATTTCGAAATTTTATATAACTCTATTTTTTATTTTATTAAAAAAACATATTTTTTATTAAAAAAAATATATTAACATCTTATTTTTAAATATAAAAAAATATATACTAAGTGAAGGAAATTTAAAATAAAATTTTATCTAAGAAAAGATATAATATACAATTAAATCTATATTATAACACAAAATAAAAAAGAATATCGAAAAAATTTCCATACAGATTAACCCTTTAGAGGTATTAGGTATTCATACTCATATTTGGTACACTTGTAGTATTTTTATTAATAGTTATTAGTATTCATATTCTTGAACTGATATACTAATAATATCCTCTCTTTTTTAAATTAGACGCATTTATTCCAATTTTGTGTGAAAATCGGAGATATTAATCACTTAAATAAAATTACTAAATATCTATAAATTATTTAAATAGAGATATAAAAGAGTACCAATATTAATAAGATGTAGGAGGTAAAGAGATTAAAGTATAATATTAAGAATATGTATATTAATAGATACCAATACATGCAAAGACAAAACTAGGAAAGAAATTTTAAAGGGGGAACTAGTTAAATAAAAAAACATGACTGAATTATGTAAAACATTTTCAATATTTTTTAAAATGAAGTTTATAAAGTTTAATAATCTAAATTTTAATCTAACAATTGAATTATAATTTTATTAGGTAAAAATAATATCAGAGTAAATTGTTTGAAAAAAGTAGATCTCTTTTATACATATCTGCATAGTTGTCATTAAATATCATTTTTTTTAATTTACTTTCTTATTTGTATAACGTATTAATTAGTACTTAAAAATGAAATTATTTTTTAATAACTGTACAGCAATAATAATTTCTATCATCTCTTACATAGTTAAAATAAAATAAATTATTTTTAAAAAATTAGGAGTACCATAAGTACCATTGCAAATTATGTTATTGTTCCATCCTTGCTAATAATGGTATGTACCAAACGCTAAAAATTGTACTTTCTCTAAATTGAATCATGGCAAGTTGGTCAAGATTGTAAATTATTGTGTTTAATGATAATTATCAGATGTATATTCATATTCTTTCTGATCTTTATGTACAAATGTATAGTATTTGTATACAAAATAAAACGAAAAGTAAACAGATTATAACAATATTAATTTCCCACTATTATTCTTGTCTGCTGATTATCTGCCATAATTCCTGCATTGTTGTTTCCATGTTGTCTGTCATATTACTCACATGCCAACACTCACCCTCAAGGTGGTGCATATATGTCTCTTATGCCCAACTTGTCAAGTGAGTTGTAAAAGCTCTTTGCAGACACAAATTTTGTGAGTATATCAGCCAATTGATCTTCTGACTTAACAAATGGAAGCTTAATAATCTTTTCTTCAAGATTCTGTTTGATGAAGTTCCGATCCACTTCAACGTGCTTCGTGCGATCATGTTGAACTGGATTGTGAGAGATGGCAATGGTTGCTTTGTTATCACAAAATAAGTTCATTTCAGAGTTAGGAGCAACACCAATCTCAGTTAGAAGTTTTTTCAACCACAGGAGCTCACATATTCCCTTGATCATTCCTCGAAATTCAGCTTCGGCACTAGATAAGACAACTACCTTTTGCTTCTTGCTCCTCCATGTAACAAGGTTGCCCCCCACAAAAGTGAAGTACCCAGCAGTAGATTTCCTATCCTTCATATTCCCTACCCAGTCTGAATCTGTATATCCAAGGACTTCCAATTGGCCATTCTTTGAAAACATAAGTCCTTTCCCAGGGGAGGGCTTTAAATATCGAAGTATTTGCATGACCGCATCCATATGGTCTTCACTTGGGCAGTGCATGAACTGACTTACGACACTCACAGCATAAGCAATATCAGGTCGAGTATGAGATAAATATATGAGTTTACCTACTAACCGTTGATATCTCTGTTTATCTGCTAATACTTGGTCCACATATTCTCCGAGTTTATGATTTTGAACCATTGGAATATCGACAGGTTTACAATCTAGTAGTCCTGCCTCTGCCAGTAGGTCTAGAGTATATTTCCTTTGGGAAAGACATATGCCTTGTTTTGATCTTGTTACCTCAATACCTAAGAAGTATTTGAGCCCTCCCAAATTCTTCATTTCAAACTCATTTGACAGTTGTTCTTGAAGCTTAGAGATTTCTTCTTTATCATCTCCTGTAATGATCATGTCATCTACATAGACTATAAGGGCTGTTATCTTCCCTAATCGATGTTTTAGGAAAAGAGTATGATCAGAGTTGCTTTGTTGGAACCCATATTTCTTCATTGCTGAACTCAACCTACCAAACCATGCCCGAGATGATCGTTTTAGTCCATACAATGCTCGTTGTAATCTACATGCAGTTTCTTTTCCTGTTGTAACAGTATATCCTGGTGGGATATCCATATAAATATCTTCCTCAAGATCACCATGAAGGAAGGCATTTATTACGTCAAGTTGGTGCAATGGCCAATCTAAATTTGCCGCAAGAGATAACAAGACTCTAACGGTTTTTAGTTTAGCCACAGGTGAGAAGGTTTCTTGATAATCTATCCTGTGTTTCTGTGTATATCCTTTTGCTACAAGTCTCGCCTTGTATCGATCAACTAACCCATCTGCTTTATATTTAATGGATAAAATCCACTTGCATCCTACCATCTTCCTCCCTTGAGGCAACTCGCTTAACACCCATGTGTTATTCTTCTGCAATGCCTCAAATTCCTTTTTTATAGCCTGAGCCCATTTTGGATCAGATAAGGCTTCTTCAATGCTACTCGGAATTTGACACGAGGAGAGTGTTTGTGCAAATTCCCTGACAGGTTCTGATAACCTTTGAGTAGATACATAATTTGCTATTGGATACTTGGGTTGTCGTTCTTCTCTTTCTAGAGAGTATCGATTTGGAGGTTTCTCTCGATTGTGTCTGAAAGGTAAAACATAACCAACAGATGTATCTATAGCATTAGTTTGTAAAGGTGTGATAGGATAGCTTACCTCGGGAGTGTTCTCAGTAGGAGGATCATTGGGTACTAGAGAATGGAGGGGTACATTAACCGCTTCATCTTCTGGAGATTCAATTACTACTTCAGCTTCAATTCTTGGAAGTTCAAGCTCAGGTCTAGATACTGGCTCCTCAATATTATTGGCACGATCCGAGTATGTGGGACTCGTGTCTAATATTTTAATATCAAGCCAATTTCGTTCTTCACCATAACTCTCCTCCTGAAGAGTGTAATTGGATACCGGTGATGGGAAAAAACATTCTGATTCGAGGAAGGTGACATCCATGGTAGTATAGATTCTTTTAGTAATTGGATCATAACATCGGTACCCCTTTTTTTGTACACCATACCCCAAGAATACACATCGGACAACACATGGATCCAACTTAGTTCGTTGATTTTTATGGAGGTGGACAAAAGCAACACATCCAAAAATTCGGGGCGGAAGCATCAAAATAGTAGGCAAGGGAAGATGATCAGATAACACCTTTAATGGAGTCTGAAATTGTAAGGTTTTTGTGGGCATACGATTTAGTAGATACACCGCTGTAGTAATAGCATCACTCCAGTATTTATTAGGCATATATGCACCGATTAGTAAGGCCCGAGTTGTTTCTAAAATATGCCGATTCTTCCTCTCCGCAGTCCCATTCTGTTGTGGGGTTTGTGAACACGAGGTTTCATGGAGAATACCATGGTTGTCCAAGTATGTCCGAAATTGTTGATTAACATACTCCCCTCCATTATCAGACCTAAGTATCTTAATTTTTTCAGAAAATTGTGTCTGAACCATGGTGTGAAACAGGTGAAATGTAGCAAATACTTCATCTTTATGTTTGAGAAGGTAAAGCCATGTCATTCGTGTACAATCATCAACAAAAATAACAAACCAACGATTACCTGATGACGTAATGACCGGGGAAGGTCCCCACACATCAGAATGTACTAAAGCAAAAGGAGTCACACTTTTATTCATGCCCATAGGATAAGACGCCCTATGAATTTTTGCTAGGATACAAGTATCACATTTGAAATCTGAATGTGTGATATTTGAAAATAAACTGGGGAGTAGGTGCTTTAAATACCCGAATGATGGATGCCAAAATCTACGATGACATAGCCAAATCTGTCGTTCCTTGTTACCAACAATGTTTTGCATATGATTGGCTTTCCTGAACTGAGGTCATCCACATAATATAGCCATCCTCTCCTAGTACCACGCCCAATGATCTCCTTGGTGAGAATATCCTGTAGAAGGCAAAAAGTAGAATACATCAGTACTACACAGTTAAGATCTGAAGTGACCTGACTTACAGAAATTAGTCGGTTTGACAGAGAGGGTACAAGTAAAGTATTAGATAATGATAATGAAGGAGATAAAGTCACTGTTCTAGCTCCTGTAACTGGATAAGTGACCCCATTTTCATTGGCAACACGACTCCGTCTTGGCTGGGTTGTTTTTGAGAGATCGTTTGGGTCAAATGTCATATGATCTGTAGCTCCAGAGTCCAGAATCCAATCCTCCTTATCACTACGAGTAGAGATGTGAAATGCTTTACTTGAAATACCTAGATCCTGGGAAGATTCAGCCTGAGACGTAAGGGATAGTGAGGCATTATTGGTAGCCACAGCGGCTCGCCCAGTGGTGTCCCGTTTCTTCCGTGCTTGAAGATCATTCCACCATTCTGGATACCCATGTAGTTTGAAGCAGTTTTCACGGGTGTGTTTGGAGTTTCCGCAATGGCCACATTTCATGTCAAGAGATGGTGGATTTCCCGTGGATTTCTTGCTACCCAAGGAAGTTCCTGTTTTTGGTGGCATTAGATTATGATCTCCTTTGACCCCTTTAAAAGCCATAACTGCTCCGGGTGTCGTATCTACACCTGTGATCTGAAGCACATCACTTCGAGTTTTATCCAATCTATCATCAAGGCCATCGAGGAAGGTATACACTCGATTTTCCTGTACGATGGAGTTGTATTTTTGTATATCAATCGCACACTCCATTGGATTAGGATGACGGAAATCAATTTCATGTCACAACCCTTGAAGGTCATTGTAGTATTTTTCAATGGATCCACCCGCTTGCTTCGTACGAGTAACTTGACGGCGAAGATCATACACCTGAGACGTGTCTGTCCTATCATAGTAAGTGGTAGCCACCGAATCCCAAACCTGTTTTGCAGTTGGGAATCAGATAAAATTTGCAATTAAGGAGGGGTCCATCGAATTGATCAACCATCCTTTGATCAACCATCCTTTGATCAACCCTAAACCTAATTTCCCTTCTCGCAAGAGTGCCTTTTCTCCTTCCTGCGCGATTTCAGCAGATGGTCGAGCAGTTTCCTCTGCGCGTCGAGCAGCTTCCTTTGCGCGTTGAGCAGTTTCCTCTGCGCAACGTCTTCTCCGTTTCTTGGTGCAGCGGCGCCCTTTTTCTTCTGATTCCTTGTGCGAATCGATCAGCTTTCCTCTCCTATCAGAAAGTTTTACTCAGCGTTATGTTTCCCTGCGAGCTCTAGCCGAAAAATCTGAGTTGCATTCTGTTTCTTTTGCGAAATGATAGTTTTCTCTGGAAAACAGGTATTGTTGGATGCTCCTCTGTGTCTTTCCTTTTTCTTCTTTGTTCGTTTCTATTCAGATTTCCAGAATATGAAAAATGCCTCTCTCTTTTTTCCCTTTTTTTTCAATATTGCAATTGATCGGTTTTTTTTCCAACCTATACACAAAAAAACAGCGATTCACGTCAATGGCTTTTGGCCTAAAAAACGCTGACTTGAATTTTTTTTCCAGAACCACTTCTACGGCACAACACTGTTAATCAATCTCTGTGATTCATTTTTCCCCCGAGGAAATAGTATTGGTACAGTTTCACGAGTAAATTAGGATTGCCACATCAGAAATCAGAGATACAAACGAAGGTAAGTGTAAACTAGAATGGTTACACCAGAAATCAGAAAACAAATTTTCTGAGAACAAAAAACAGCATAGTAGGTAATTCCATACCTTGCTCTGATACCATGTCAATTATTGTGTTTACTAATAATTATCAGATGTATATTCATATTCTTTCTGTTCTGATCTTTATGTACAAATGTATAGTATTTGTATACAAAATAAAACGAAAAGTAAACAGATTATAACAATTTTAATTTCCTACTATTATTCTTGTCTGCTGATTATCTGTCATAATTCTTACATTGTTGTTTCTATATTGTCTGACATATTACTCACGTGCCAACAAAGATTGCTATTGTTACGTCCATGTTAATAGGGGTACGCACCAAACGCTCAAATTTGTACTTTTTCTAGATTGCATCTTGGCAAGTTAGTCAAGATCCCTAATTAAAGTTGACAATAGCCGCCTTCAACTTGTCGAGTATACCGAATTAGGATATAGTTAAAATACATAACCAATAGCCGCCTCGCGCGGTTGGGTATGAAACTCAGATTTATAGAGTTGCATTTATATTTAAAAATGGTTTATATCAACTGATTAATCCCTCAATTTTGATTTCAAAAGGCTCAATATGAATATTTAATGTAATCTTGAATGATGTTTTAAATTATATCTATGTTAAGTTTATAAAGAAAAGAAAAATATTCGAGTCAAATTCTCTTTTGAGATTTTTTCTTTTTAAATTAAAACATTGAAATTATAGTTTTAAGGTATTAAAATAGTTATTTATATGTATAAATTTATTGATATCTTCCCTAGTTATTTTAGTGTTATTCATTCTTCTTAATATATCTTTCTAATAAATTAAATTATTCTCTCTTTTCTTCTTATTGAATATTTTTTTTAATAATTTTTTTTATTAATATAAAATAATATATAATTATATACTCTAAAAATAAAATAACATCTTCCGCACATGGTCTTCTTTCATACACCAAACTTATCCTTATCCACATTAATGCTATTAATGCAACCTTTATACATTAAAAAACAACTTAGGCAACTAGCCGCCTTTCCTTTTATAAAAAAGTCTCAACAAGATGTTTAAATTAAATTAATAGCCGCCCCTTCCTCTATATAAAGCACAGTTCATTTATATGCCAAAACACAAAATAACACTCACACAATAAGACAATCATAAGTCATGATTTCCTTAGCCAAACTTTCAATGTCCTTCCTTTTCTTCGCTCTCTTTTTCGTTGCCTCACATGCAGCTACTTTTGAAATCCGCAATGAATGCCCCTACACAGTCTGGGCTGCAGCAAGCCCAGGTGGTGGTCGCCGTTTAGATCGCGGCCAAACTTGGTGGCTCAATGTGGCTGCTGGCACAGCCATGGCTCGAATTTGGGGCAGAACCAATTGCAACTTTGATGGCAGTGGAAGAGGCCGTTGCGAAACTGGTGATTGTGGGAGCTTAGAGTGCAAAGGTTGGGGACAACCTCCAAACACTTTAGCAGAATACGCCCTAAACCAATTTGGTAACATGGATTTCATTGACATCTCATTAGTCGATGGCTTCAACATCCCAATGGACTTTAGTCCAACTAGTGGTGGATGTAGGGGAATAAAGTGCACAGCAGATATAAATGGACAGTGCCCAAATGAATTGAGGAGTGGAGGTGGATGTCAAAATCCATGTACTGTTTTTAAGACCAATGAATATTGTTGCACACAAGGGCAAGGAACTTGTGGACCCACCTATTTCTCGAGATTTTTCAAGGACAGGTGTCCTGATGCTTATAGCTATCCACAAGATGATCCAACAAGCACTTTTACTTGTCCTGGTGGGACTAATTACAAGGTTGTATTTTGTCCAATAGGGTCTCCTCATTTTCCTTTACAGATGCCTGGTACCCAAGAAGTGGCCTAGAATAAACACCACTTCACTTGAGTGTGTTTTATGAGGCTAATTGAATAACTTAACAAGCTTGCTTAGGGCAACTGTGAGTGATCACCATTGATGGATGATCTTTCTATTATAAGTACTCACGGTTCACCTACTAAGCTTGTGCTTTACTTGTGGGTTTATGTACTTTTTGTTTCTGTTCTTACAAGATGTTTTTATAATTAAGTTGTACTATTTTCCCCGATCCATGAAAAGAAAATGTCAAATAAATCAATGCAATGTTTTTCCTTATAATTTATAAAACTCTTATCACTTTAATTTTTCTGCGTGATAAATGTAATATCAACCTACTAATAATTATTACAAAAAACAGTATCCATCGTTTACTTAAAAGAAACTTGATGTTATTTAGTCATTTGAACTTACTTCGGCAATTTAACGTCCTAAACCCAAAATTCATTATCATATTTTACTCCAAAATCTAATTCTAAACCAAATCAAAAGACAAAAAAAATTGGATTATATATGGCACTCCAAGAACTCGTCGAACAGTACGAGGTTGATGGTACATTTGGTTAGTGGAGTTTGAGGCAGAGAAGGGCAAATGACGAAGCTTGTATGGGTTGGTGTTTTTGTTCTGCTTTTGCAGCAAATGGGTTAATGGGTGTGTGGAGTTTCGTCTCATTCAAACGGTGCTGTCTTCCATTGAACGTTGTGGCTATACAGATTCCAAAGTCCAAAGTAATTAACCTCAATAAAGGAGCTGATGTAAAACAAGCAAGTTCTTTGTTTTAATTATTTATAATTTTTTTTGGAATGTTTATTTTGATTATTATTTCTAGAAAAAAAAATCCTTTTATTCTTAGTATACATTAATTTCAGGGTGTTTTAGTTCGCATTTCGGATTAGGAAAAGAAAACCAACTCGAAAGTCAAAACTACTAATTACCTTGTAATTCACATTATTTACCTGCTGCTATTGAAACTGATGATTACCTTTAGTTCAAATCTTTATTTAGATTTGTTTTGTTTACTCTGCTTGTATTGTTTATGCATAAAATTGATTTTAATTTTAATACCAGTTATTTTTATTTTTTCCTTATAAATAACTTAAGTATTCGATTTAATTTTATTATTAATTATCATACAACATCCAAAAATATATTTTGACTTACATCTTAAAAAAATAATTTTTTTTAAATTAAAAATAAAACTATCTATATAAAACTGGTATTCTATATCATTAAAATTCCGTTATTTCTTGTGTTTTCTTACTTTATATTTTTTTTTTTGTTAATCTTTCTTTCCAGATCGATCAAATGTCATCCCAGCTCTCAATTTGAAAGTTCTGGAATCAATAAATCCTTATTCATATATAATACTGTTTCTATTGTTCCAAATGATGTTATAAAACTTTTCCCTGATTCTTCTTCTGCTAAATTAGTTGCTACTCTTTGTTTCTCTACAGCCATCTAACTCGTTTATTGCTAATTTCCTTTTTTATTATATTGACCTAGTTGATCTCTCTCAAATCTCAATTGTTAATAATATAAAATTTACATTGTTTGCATTATGATATTTTCTAATAAATGAATCAAAGATCAGGGGTTATTAACACGGGTTTATGGTACACTCGTAACTTCGTAAAAAAGAAATAAAAAAACTCTTAAAATTTATAATTATAAAAATAATATTTTTATTTATTTTATATATTTTTATTATTTAAAAAAAATTAAATTATTATTTTACATTTGAAAATCATCTAATTTAATTTTATTTAAATTAACTAAGATTATTTAAAGTCTATTAAATATCGTACTTTTAGTTTTACTATTATATATTTTTTATAATTTAATATGTATTCATATTTGTATTTCAAAAAAAAAATATAACCTTCATATGTGAATATATTCCGACCGGTGCCTTTTTTAATTATATTTATCATATATTTTTTATTTGAAAAATATTAAAAAAATTGTAATTATAAATAATAAATAAATAAATAAACAACATAAATATACAAGTAAAAAAACATAATATTAAACACGCAAAATCTAACACAATGTATTATTGTTGCATTGAAAATGGTGGGATTTAGTGATTTTCCTTAAAAATATAATGATATATACATTATTTATTTATTTAATATAGTCTCATTTTTATTATAAAATATATGTTTTTATTAAATTGTAAGAAAAAATAAATATATCTTTTTTTAAAAGAATTAAAATAAAAATTCATATATTAAGAAATTATTTCACGTAATTAAATCTTATAAATATGAAAAATATAACTTATGTTTAAACAAAACAAATGATTTTGGGCATATGCAACCCGACTTCAGATGCAAATTCGTGAGATCATTCTATTTTTTACTTTATTAAAAAAAAATATTAAAAAATATATGAACATTTTATTTTTAAATATAAAAAATATATACTATACGAAGGAAATTTAAAATAAAATTTTATCAAAAATATATATAATAGGCAATTAAATCTACATTATGGAAAAAAATTCTTAACAGAGTAACCCTTTATAGTTATTAGGTGCACCTGCTGGTTTTCTATCAGAGGTATTAGTAATTATTAGTACTCATATATTTTTTTTAGATGATACACTAATAATATTCCTATTTTAAAATTAAGATATATACATTTAGTTCAATTATGTGTTAAAATTAAGGGTACTAATTAATTAAATAAATGTATTAAAAATGTACTAATTATTTAAATAAATGTATTAAAGAGATAGCAATAATAATAAAACGTAGGTAATAAAGAAGTCATATTAAGAATATATATATTAATGAATACCAACACATTTAATAGATAAAGACGGAACTAGCTAGGAAAGAAATTTTAAAGGATCAACTAGTTAACTAAAAAATCATGAGTAAATTATGTTCAACATTTATAATATTTTTAAAAATAAAGTTTAATACTTTAAATTTTATTCTAATTAATAGAATTTTAACTTTATTAGGTAAAAATAATTTTAGACTCAATTGTTTAACAAAAACACACATATTTTGTATACATATTTATGCATCTATTATTAAAGATCATTTTTTTTAATTTATATTCTTCTTTGTATAACATATTAACTAGTATTTAAAAATTAAATTAAAATATAATTTTAATAAAAAATAAAATAAAATAATTTTTAAATAACTGTACATTTATAATAATTTCAATCATCTTTTACATAATTAAAATAAAATAAATTATTAACCCTCGCAAATTATGTTATTGTTCCATCCCTGCTAATAGGGGTATGTACTATATATGTACCATGCAAACGCTCAAATTTGTAGATTGAATCATGGCAAGTTAGTCAAGATTGGCATTGTCACGTCCCTACTAATAAGGGGTATGCACCGAACGCTCAAATTAGGATATATTTAAAATAATCAATAGCCGCCTCGCGTGGTTGGGTATGAAACTCATTATAAAGTTGCATTTATATTTAAAAATGGTTTATATCAATAATCCCTCAATTTTGATTTCAAAATGCTAAATATGTTATTATGTAACATATATTAATTTAATTATATTGTATAATTATATAATAATAAAAAATTAATCTTTTGATTTTATGTGTATCGATATCATATCTTTTGATTTTAACCTCTTAAATTCGTAGAATATATTATAGATAAAGTAGCTAGATACGTACCAAGATTATTTTATTCTTATCTTATCCTTTTCTTATAAGGTTATCAATATATATTTTTGTTTGTTTAAAAAATAGAGATTTCATTAAGGAAAGAAGGGAAAAAGCTTACTGACTCTTACTGACTCATAATACCAAACATCTATAACAACTTTTTTATACCGTCTATGCCATATGTCACTAGTAGACTTAGACATGTCAAAATGTCAAATATTTCATTTATTTCTATTCAATTATTTCTGTATAAATGTATTATATTTATATACAAAAGAAAATGAAAAGCAAACAAATTATAACAATATTAATTTATATTATTATTCTTGCTGATTATCTAGCATAATTCTAGGATTGTTGTCTCCATGTTGTCTGCCATATTACTCACATGCCAACACTCCTTCTCAAGTTGGTGCATATATGTCTCTTATGCCCAACTTGTCAAGTGAGTTGTAGAAGTTCCTTGCAGACACAGATTTTATGAGTATATCAGCCAATTGATCTTATGATTTAACAAATGGAAGCTTAATAATCTTTTCTTCAAGATTCTGTTTGATGACGTTCCGATCCACTTCAACGTGCTTCGTGCGATCATGTTGAACTGGATTGTGAGAGATGGCAATGGCTGCTTTGTTATCACAAAATAAGTTCATTTCAGAGTTAGGAGCAACACCAATCTCAGTTAGAAGTTTTTTCAACCAGAAGAGCTCACATATTCCCTTGACCATTCCTCGAAATTCAGCTTCAGCACTGGATAAGGCAACTACATTTTGCTTCTTGCTCCTCCATGTAACAAGATTGCCCCCCACGAAAGTAAAGTACCCAGCAGTAGATTTCCTATCCTTCATATTCCCTACCCAGTCTGAATCTGTATATCCAAGGACTTCCAATTGACCATTCTTTGAAAACATAAGTCCTTTCCCAGGGGAGGATTTTAAGTAACGAAGTATTCACATGACTGCATCCATATGGTCTTCACTTGGGCAGTGCATGAACTGACTCACGACACTCACAGCATAAGCAATATCAGGTCGAGTATGAGATAAATATATGAGTTTACCTACTAACCGTTGATATCTCTGTTTATCTGCTGGTACTTGGTCCACATATTCTCCGAGTTTATGATTTTGAACCATTGGAATATCGACAGGTTTACAATCTAGTAGTCCTGACTCTGCTAGTAGGTCCAGAGTATATTTCCTTTGGGAAAGACATATGCCTTGTTTTGATCTTGTTACCTCAATATCTAAGAAGTATTTGAGCCCTCCCAAGTTCTTCATTTCAAACTCATTTGACAGTTGTTCTTGAAGCTTAGAGATTTCTTCTTTATCATCCCATGTAATGATCATGTCGTCTACATAGACTATAAGGGTTGTTATCTTCCCTAATCGATGTTTTAGGAAAAGAGTATGATCAGAGTTGCTTTGTTGGAACCCATATTTCTTCATTGCTAAATCAACCTACCAAACCACGCTCGAGGTGATCGTTTTAGTCCATACAATGCTCGTTGTCATCTACATGCAGTTTCCTTCCCTGATGTAACAGTATATCCTGGTGGGATATCCATGTAAATCTCTTCTTTAAGGTCACCATGAAGGAAGGCATTCTTCACGTCAAGTTGGTGCAATGGCCAATCTAAATTTGCTGCAAGAGATAACAAAACTCTCACAGTTTTTAGTTTAGCCACAGGTGAAAAGGTTTCTTGATAATCTATCCCATGTTTCTGTGTATATCCTTTTGCTACAAGCCTCGCCTTGTATCGATCAACTAACCCATCTGCTTTATACTTAATGGATAAAATCCACTTGCATCCTACCATCTTCCTCCCTTGAGGCAACTCGCTTAACACCCATGTGTTATTCTTCTGCAATGCCTCAAATTCCTCTTTTATAGCTTGAGCCCATTTTGGATCAGATAAGGCTTCTTCAATGCTACTCGGAATTTGACACGAGGAGAGTGTTTGTGCAAATTCCCTGACAGGTTCTGATAACCTTTGAGTAGATACATAATTTTCTATTGGATACTTGGGTTGTCGTTCTTCTCTTTCTGGAGAGTATCGATTTGGAGGTTTCTCTCGATTGTGTCTGAAAGGTAAAACATAACCAACAGATGTATCTATAGCATTAGTTTGTAAAGGTGTGATAGGATAGCTTACCTCAGGAGTGTTCTCAGTATGAGGATCATTGGGTACTAGAGAATGGAGGGGTACATTAACCGCTTCATCTTCTGGAGATTCAATTACTACTTCAGCTTCAATTCTTGGAAGTTCAAGCTCGGGTCTAGATACTGGCTCCTCAATATTATTGGCACGATCCGAGTATGTGAGACTCGTGTCTAATATTTTAATATCAAGCCAATTTCGTTCTTCACCATAACTCTCCTCCTGAAGAGTGTAATTGGATACCGGTGATGGGAAAAAACATTCTGATTCGAGGAAGGTGACATCCATGGTAGTATAGATTCTTTTAGTAATTGGATCATAACATCGGTACCCTTTTTTTTGTACACCATACCCCAAGAATACACATCGGACAACACATGGATCCAACTTAGTTCGTTGATTTTTATGGAGGTGGACAAAAGCAACACATCCAAAAATTCGGGGCGGAAGCATCAAAATAGTAGGCAAGGGAAGATGATCAGATAACACCTTTAATGGAGTCTGAAATTGTAAGTTTTTTGTGGGCATTCGATTTAGTAGATACACAGTTGTAGTAACAGCATCACTCCAGTATTTATTAGGCATATGTGCACCGATTAGTAAGGCCCGAGCCGTTTTAAAAATATGCTGATTCTTCCTCTCCGCAGTACCATTCTGTTGTGGGGTTTGTGAACATGAGGTTTTATGGAGAATACCATAGTTGTCCAAGTATGTCCGGAATTGTTGATTAACATACTCCCCTCCATTATCGGACCTAAGTATCTTAATTTTTTCAGAAAATTGTGTCTGAACCATGGTGTGAAACAGGCGAAATGTAGCAAATACTTCATCTTTATGTTTGAGAAGGTAAAGCCATGTCATTCGTGTACAATCATCAACAAAAATAACAAACCAACGATGACCCGATAATGTAATGACCTGGGAAGGTCCCCAAACATCAGAATGTACTAAAGCAAAAGGAGTCATACTTTTATTCATGCTCATAGGATAAGACGCCCTATGACTTTTTGCTAGGATATAAGTATCACATTTGAAATCTGAATGTGTGATATTTGAAAATAAACTGGGGAGTAGGTGCTTTAAATACCCGAATGATGGATGCCCAAATCTACGATAACATAGCTAAATCTGTCGTTCCTTGTTACCAAAAGTATGTTGCATGTGATTGGCTCTTCCTGAACTGAGGTCATCCACATAATATAGCCCTCCTCTCCTAGTACCACGCCCAATGATCTCCTTGGTAAGAATATCCTATAGAAGGCAAAAAGTAGAATACATTAATACTACACAGTTAAGGTCTGAAGTGACCTAACTTACAGACATTAGTCGGTTTGACAGAGAGGGTACAAGCAAAGTATTAGATAATGATAATGAAGGAGATAAGGTCACTGTTCCAGCTCCTGTAACTGGATAAGTGACCCCATTTGCATTGGCAACACGACTCCGTCTTGGCTGGGTTGTATTGGAGAGATCGTTTGGGTCAAATGTCATGTGATCTGTAGCTCTAGAGTCTAGAATCCACTCATCTTTTTCACTACGAGTAGAGATGTGAAATGCTTTACTTGAAATACCTGGATCTTGGGAAGATTCGGCCTGAGAAATAAGGGATAGTGAGGCATTATTGGTAGCCATAGCCGCTCGCCCAGTAGTGTCCCGTTTCTTCCGTGCTTGAAGATCATTCCACCATTCTGGATACCCATGTAGTTTGAAGCAATTTTCACGGGTGTGTTTGGAGTTTCCACAATGGCCACATTTCATGTCAAGAGATGGTGGATTTCCCGTGGATTTCTTGCTACCCAAGGAAGTTCCTGTTTTTGGTGGCATTAGGTTATGGTGTCCCTTGACCCCTTTAAAAGCCATAACAGCTCCGGGTGTCATATCTACACCTGTGATTATCACGGTCTGCCTGACCTCTTCCCTACGGACGAATCCATAGGCTTGTTCCACCGTAGGGAATGGTTTGATCTGAAGCACATCACTTCGAGTTTTATCCAATCTATCATCAAGTCCATCGAGGAAGGTATACACTTGATCTTCCTGTACGATGGAGTTGTATTTTTGTATATCAATCGCACACTCCATTGGATTAGGATAACGGAAATCAATTTCACGCCACAACCCTTGAAGGTCATTGTAGTATTTTTCAATGGATCCACCCGCTTGTTTCGTACGAGTAACTTGACGGCGAAGATCATACACCTGAGACGTGTCTGTCCCATCATAGTAAGTGGTAGCCACCGAATCCCAAACCTGTTTTGCAGTTGGGAATCGGATAAAATTTGCAATTAAGGAGGGGTCCATCGAATTGATCAACCATCCTTTGACAATGACGTTTTCAGTACGTCATCTCCTAAATAAGGGGTCGGTTTCAACAGGTTGAGGAAAATCCCCATTAATGTATCCCAGTTTATCTTTGCCAGAGATATACATCTCTACCACCTGGGACCATAAGGCATAATTGGATCCTCCCAACTTGATACTAATGGGAGCAGTCGACGCTTCAGTTGGCGGAGGTTGTGAGCTGATCTGAGCTCTAGTTAAAACTTCCGTCATTTTCGCCGTCATATTCGTGCATCTTCTGCTAACCCTAAAATTTCTTCTTCTTTTTTCAATTTTTTCGCAGCTCCTTCTTCCTCCTTCTTCTTCCTCAGCGCATCTTCCTCTTCTTCCTCAGCGCAGCTTCTTCTACTGCGTTCCTCAACGCAACTTCTTCTACTGTGGATTCACGCAACCTCTGTGCAGTTCCTTCTCGTTCCACACATGCAGATAAACCACAAAATATATGTTGCTGCGTAGAGAAACTGCGATAATTCCACACCAACGAACAATCAGCGCCTATTATCGTTGTGTTCTGTTTCTTTTCCCGACAAGAAACTGATGGTGAAACCGGCCACTCTGTGAGTCAACCAGCGTTGGAGCCAACCAATTAGACCGATACGGTTTCAATGAGGAAGTCAGAACCACCACATAGATCGAACCAGTGTCGAGAAACTGTAAACCAAACTGGCCACCCCAGAAATCAGATTCAGAGGGTAAGTGTACACCAGAAATAAAAAAAAATAGCAGCAGGAAATAGAAATCAACAGGAAACAGAAATCAGCAGAAATTAGAAATCTGCAGCAGAAACAAAAATCTGCAGTCGAAAACAGAAATCAGAAATCTGCAGCAGAAACCAGAAATCAGCAGCTACAATCAGCAGGTAGTTCTATTAGTCATCACTAACTTGCTCTGATACCATGTCAAAATGTCAAATATTTCATTTATTTCTGTTCTATTATTTCTGTAAAAATGTATTGTATTTGTATACAAAAGAAAATGAAAAGCAAACAAATTATAACAATATTAATTTCTATTATTATTCTTGATTGCTGATTATCTGGCATAATTCTAGGATTGTTGTCTCCATGTTGTCTGCCATATTACTCACATGCCAACAAGACATGGTGAAAAATTCTACTCAACTCAAATCATTAGAAAAAATTAATGTTAAAACTTTAAACAGAAAATGTTTTTGTTATATATCTTATTCTTCTCATTTATATTTCAATCAAAACAAAACAAAAATTAAAATATTTACAACTCTAAAAATAATATATTTTATATCTAATTTATATATTTTTAATATAAAAATATTTAACATTAAATATCATCAAATTAAATGTTATTTAATTTAAATTACGAACATATAAATTTATATAATATTAAATTTTCTTCCATTAAAAAAATCTAATGATTTTTCTCTCCCTGGAAAAACTTAACCACTTATTATTATTATTTTTATCTAAATAAGAATATCCTATTGTAATAGTTTTTTTTCAGTAGATATTTAATTTTATTTAATTTATTTAAATAAACATCAATTATAATATGTTTATTATACCTAAATTTTGATTTAATGTGATTTTTTAACCTTACATTTCGATCTAGTGGTGATTTTAGATATGTTTTATCACGTTTTAATTTTTTTTCTTTCTAAATTTAGATTTATATATTTTTGCATTTTAGAACATAAATATCTAAGATATAAATGATAAAGTTGAATTGAAGATTTATATCATACATACTTGAATAATTGAAAGAGTCAAAAAAGAAAGCATGAATTATATTACATATGAATTTTTATTGATTATTATGATAATTTAATATATTTTTATTTTATTAAATATTTATTTTTATATTTTTTATTTAAATGAATGAGATATTAATTTATAAAAAAAATAAACTAGAGCCAGTAGTACAGTAGTCTAAATAATATAAAAAAACCTTATAATAAAATAAATATAATAGAAAAGGGTTTTGGTATTATTTAGTATAAGTGTATAAGGCAATAACATTAGATGAGTTATCCTATATAATTAGATATTTTTATGAGTAGTATTATATATATTAAATAATATATCAATTATTTATTAAATATATAATTGGAGATATAAGGTTATAAAATCTTCTGAAATGAATTTATTAAATTTTAAAAAATAAATTATTTTATAAATTAAATTATTATTTGCTTTTGAACAAAAAATTATTGTTATTTGTTGTATCAAAAACGGTGGGACTGACGTGGTTTTCGTTATAACGTAGTTTAAAACAAAACAAATGATTTTGGTCACGTGCAACCCGACTTCAGAGGCAGGTCCATTTGACCATATATAATTGACTATTCTTTCTAATTTTTATACGAATAATTCTACTATTTATAATTTAATTTTTAATTATATTTAAAAATATATACATTACATTTTAAATATAAATATATATATACATAAATTATATAAAGAAATTAAAAATAAAATTTTTATTTATAAAAAGTTATGATTTACAATTTCAAAATTATAACACAAAATAAAAAAAATATTGGAAAAATTTATTAAATGATTAATCCTTCAAATTTGTACCTTTTCTAGATTGAATCATGGGAAGTTAGTCAAGATCCGTAATAAAAGTTAACAGTAGCCGCCTTCAACTTGTCTAGTATACCGAATTACGTAGGATATATTTAAAATAATCAATCAATAGCCGCCTCGCGTGGTTCAGTATGAAACTGAGATTTATAAAGTTGCATTTATATTTAAAAAGGGTTTTTATATCAACTGGCTAATCCTCTGACAAAATATTAAAAGGTTAACTTAAGGATTATTTGTTGCGCGATTTGATTTGGATTTTTGATTTTTAATTTTGCATACAGATACAGTATACATCCGGTTAAATACAGGTAGCCTGTCAATGGATATATATATATATTTTTTTTGGATCTAGCCTACCTTTGCATCTGATATTAATAAAATTTGAATTTTTCTTGTTTAGTAATTTTCAAATCTAAAATCAGAAAAAAATTGATTAGAAGTTATTATATAGGCTTGTATCAGAAAGTAAAGAAATACATTTAGACGGTGGTTAATCCTAATGGACTGAATGCAAGTTAAGAGCTAAGGAAATAAGTTTTTTGTTCAATTCAATAATTAAAAATATAAATGAATTTATATAATAAGTAACCAAGTTTTTGACAATGTAATGAATGTTCAAGATTTTTTAAAAATTTAAACTAATGGTTTAAATATTGAGATGTATTTTAGTTAGAAATATCTATTTTTTATTAGAATTTTTGTATTTTTAAAGAATTATTAATAAAATAAAATATGAGTTAATTCATAAATATTAAAAAATAATTATTTTAATTATTTTTTATTCAATAAATCAAATTTTATGTTAATATATATATATATATATATATGATTAAAAACATAATTTTTATAAATAAAAATTATGTTTCCTTGGGTTTTTTATCTCTCTTAAAAATTAGTAAGTAGAAATGATTTATTTTTATAAAAATCATTATTTAATCAAAAACATAAATCATAAATAAAAATCATTATCAAATATTTTCAATAAAAATATACTTATTTATAAATTCTCCTTGAAAGTAGTCAATAACTAAAATTATTCATCCAAGGTATTATTAATTCAAAACTATATGTTTTGGCATTTAAAAAAAATTTCAAAGTCTTTGCTACACTAATGTAAAGTAAATTACAAGATTGAGATATTGTTTTTAGGCTCTTATGTTCGTAGAATATTTTATTTTTAGCTAAAGTAGCTAGATATCAAGAATATCTCATTCTTATCTTGTTCTTTTCATATAGGCTAGGGTTATACTCATTTTTCTCACTTGTAATGAAGCTCAGCAGGCTCCAGGCAAAACACCATTGGAAAGGGACAATTAGGCAGATCACGGTCGAGATGAAAACTATTCAATCCAACGACTCACATTACTTACAATAAATTATGAAAAGATTTAGACACTGAGCCAAGCTAGATACCTCTGTTTTTCTCGGTCAAAATTTTACTTTTGAGGCAATAAGTGCATCTCAAACACCAAATTTTACATTAAATCTAATACAATAAATAATAATGTATTAAATTTGATATGATATTATTTATTTAACATAACATTATTTATGTGTAAATTTTATAACAAAAAATTTAAAAAAATTATTAATTTTTTATTAATTATAATAAATTAAAATTAAATATATGATAAAAAATTAATAAATACAACATAAAGAGGAGTAAAATAAAAAGAATATTCTTTGTTATAAAAGAATATATTTTTAGTAAAATATTTAGTATTATGAGTTAAATATGAGTAAAGATTTGAAGTAACTTTTAATATAAAATGTTATCATGGGTTAAAAATGATATAAATTATGAAACAATTTATACATTAAATCATTACATCATTCAATATCACGTTTATTTAACTTTTATTTAAATTTTAATTAATAATTATAAATTTATCTAATTAACTAATTTAGTGATGCCATTACTCAAAAAGAAGATAAATTATTAATATATTTTTTTAAAAAATATATATTAAAGAAAAAAGGAAAAAATAAAATTAAATATGGCTCCCTTATCTTTTAAGGCTGTCAATGATTCTTATCTAGTAAATTAAATATAAATATTTAAAGTATTAGGTACATTATTTATTTGATAATGTTTAGAAGTAGTTCAGAATTCAGATCCTTCAATTTTGACTTTATGTACATGAATGGCATGTCAAGTTAGTCAAGAACCCACGTATGCCAATACAATAATAATCAACAAATGCCGTAAGCCCATTAATTCAATTAATGTACAAAACGTTAACAATAGCCGCCTTCAACTTGTAAAATATCAAAATAAGAAATACATAAAATAATGGCCCCCTCACCCCACTATAAAACTCACATTAAGTTTGCATTTATCTCCGAACAACAAACTAGTTAGCACAATCCCACAACAACAATATGGTCTCCTTAGCTAAGATCCCAATTTCTTTCCTCATCTTGCTCAACCTTTTTTTTGTCTCCTCATATGCAGCTACTTTCCTAATTCAAAATGAATGCACTTACCCCGTTTGGGCTGCGGCTAGCCCAGGTGGTGGTCGCCGCTTAAACCGAGGCCAATCCTGGCAACTTAGTGTGCCTGCAGGCACATCCATGGCACGTATCTGGGGCAGAACCGGATGTACATTTGATGCAAGTGGTCGAGGCCACTGCGAAACAGGGGATTGTGGGGGACTCCTCCAATGTAAAGGTTGGGGACAACCTCCAAACACTTTGGCAGAATATGCCCTTAACCAATTTGGTGGCAAAGATTTCATTGATATATCATTGGTTGATGGTTTCAACATTCCTATGGACTTCAGCCCAACTAGTGGTAAATGCAGGGGAATTAAGTGCACAGCAAATATTAATCAACAGTGCCCAAAAGCACTTAAAACCAAAGGTGGCTGTAATAATCCATGTACTGTTTTTAAAACCAATGAATATTGTTGTACAAAAGGACAAGGAACTTGTGGACCAACTACTTATTCAAAGTTTTTCAAGAGTAGATGTCCCGATGCTTATAGTTATCCACAAGATGATCCTACAAGTACTTTTACTTGTCCTGGTGGGACTAATTATAAGGTTGTTTTTTGCCCAAGAAAATCTCCTCATTTCCCTTTGGAGATGGTGGAAAATCTAAGTGAAGAGTGAAGAGCGACGACTATTCAATCAGAGTATTGAACTGACCATACTAGTCATCACTCGTGACTATTATGGATTAATTATATTTTCTTTTACATGTGTTTCCGCCTTGTACTAAAAACTAATAATGTCTTGTCTTTGAAGGAGAGTAATGAACACCTTATGTTCCTTATTTCTTTTTCAATTTCTAGTTCAATAGTCAATATTTACACAAGTTGAATTCCGTCTAGAATAATAATACTAATCATGTTATTGAATCAAAAACTTGTTAAGATATGTATTTTTAATTTTTAGTGAAAAATAAACTGTCTTGTGTACATTATAACTAGTGCATGTGTTTGTGGTTAACTTGCGCTAAAACTAGCATTTTATTTCTACACTTAGAACCGAAAAAACTTCACCTTAGTAAGCTTTCAAACTTATTGAGAGTGAGAGAGAGAGAGAGAAGATGATAGATAATGAATAATATGATCAATTCTATCATAATATGCACTGCAAGATATTAGAGACACATTAAGGACAAAATTGTCACTTATACTTTAAAAATATTGTAAAGTATTAATTGAATTATTTATTAACCTGGGTCGTTTACATGGATAAATATATGGTGGTGATGATAGTCTAAAATTTGTTTTTCCGTAAAATATTTTAAAAAATTATAAAATAAGATCTTGGATAAAGTTGCAAAATAGTTGACTCGAAATAGGAGCAGGTTTGAAAAAGGATCTTAGAGTTGGACCAGGAATCTTATCCTTTTTTTGGTCGCAGTCGAACTATTTTTCCCAAAATATAATGGTGAACTGTATAATTAGAGATTCTGTGTTTTTATGAATATTTTAATAATGAATAATTAAAATTTTAATTATTTATAAAAATTTGATAATTTTATTTAAAAATAATGTAATTGATAAAGAATGTTAGGATAGTTAAAAATTATGTTTGCATATATTAATATTATTATTTTATATATATATAATTATATAAAAAAATATAATTTATATTTTAAATAGTTAAAAAAATAAAAAATTAATGTTTATATTTTAAATAATAGAATAAAATTAATATTTAATTTTTAAAAAATTAAATAAAAATATATATGTTTAAATAGTCGAAAAATTATTATTAATTTATAAAATAATAGTTATTAATTAAATGTATTTTAAATTAATCATAATTATGATTATGTTAATTCTGGCGCCCATATATATCTGTTTTTCTTTTTCTTATTGTCACAATCGGCTACTTTAATGTTTATGCAGCAAATTGGATCGTTGGGAAAGAAAAAAAAGGACAAATTGGATCGTTTTCTGTTTTCATTCTCCATCAACGAGATTCAGCGTACATGGGATAGTGGGAATCATCATTACCCTAAATACCAAAAAAAAAAAAACATAATAATAATAATAATTTTTTCCCCGTTATAAACGTTACATTAGACTTAATAAATTTAGTATAGGTTTTGACTTTGTTATTGTTGTAGGCTTTTCAAGGAAAATAATTTAGTTAGAATTTATCTATATTTAATTATTTGGTAAAATAACTTTTAACCCTTTTCTATTTAATTTGGGCAGTTACATGAAAACTTTCAAAAAAAAAATTAAAAATTAAAAATCTTGTCTATTATTAAAGAAACAATATATCTAATTTTATCAATTTAAAAATAATTGCTTCAAATAACTACTAAAGCCATTTTAGTCGTTAATCATTTATGATTGTTATATCAATTTAAAATTTATTTATTAAATGCTAAAATAACTTATAGCACTTTTAAAATTGTTGTTATTATAGCTGATTTTTTATACGAGAAACTATAACAAATTTTTTTATACAGCCACAATAATACCACCAGTCCTTAGACTTAGACATCAAGAGAAATTTTATTCATATCAAATCATTTAAAAAAATTGATGTAAGAAGTTTAAACGACAAAGATTTTTGTAATGTTATTCTTTTAATTTCTATTTCAATAAAAAAAAAAGTAGTATGTAAGTTAAATGAAATTTATATTTTTTCCAAAAACAAAATAAAATATAGGTGGGTGTGATAAATAAGTGTTGAAAATATGAATCTTTTTATTTTATAAATTTGGTAATTTTAATATATTTGGATATATAAAGTTGGGTATCTCGGGGTGTGTTGAGAAATTTTTAAAAAGTATTAGTGGTTGTATTTAAAAGGGTTGTGTTGAGTCAAAATGTGGGTCTGATAAGAAATTGATGGGAAACTTGGGTCCTAATTTATCGGCTTAAGAACCGGGATTTTCCGTCCCATTCTCTTTTCTCATGCACATATAAGCCAACATTTCTCGGACATTAAGCGCTTACCAAACAGAAGGGCAAATCTTTGAAACAATATTCTGAATCATTATTGGGATTGTTGGACTTTTGTACTGAGATCTTTCAAGTAATCTGTGAAAAAAATGCCTCAAGGTACCCTTGAAGTTCTTCTTGTTGGCGCTAAGGGTCTTGAGAACTCCGATTTTCTCTGTAAGTCTTTCTTAGCCAATTTCTAAATTGAATTTGGTTCTTGATCTCATTCATTTGGATCCGAATCATATCTGTGTTTCCAATTGTATGTTCAACATCTGATCTGGATCCTTGCAAATTTATAGTCCCGAAATAAAACATGGGGGAAACTAATGTAGATCGATCACAGAACTATCTAACGTTGTTACTGTTAGATCAAGGTTGAATATGTAGCTACATGAACGATCCATTATTTTTACTAATAAATAAGTATGTTGACTTATTCAAGCCAAAACATTTTCCTTCTAAATCTGATACCGTTTGGATTAAGAACTATGAGTTAAATTTTCAATTGCGTTCATTTCACATAACGTAATGGTCATGAACACATTACAATCTGATCAGTGTATTTTTTCAAGATGTAGATCGGTTTCTGAAACATGATTTTTTTTAATAGCTATTCATTCTATTTGCTTGTTTTATCTGATTGATAATGTATGTGTTGTTCAGATATAGATCTCCTTCTTGTTATCATGATCCTATATATTGATTCAAAATTATATGGAATAAATAAATAAAATGAAATAAAGAAATAGAAGGGGAGCTTAGACAAATAAGTTGAATTTTAAGCGTTAGTTTTTGATTGAGTATTAATTTTTTTGAGAAAAAGTAATAATTATTCTCAATGTATATATATGAATGTATGTGGCAGGTAACATGGATCCTTACGTTATCCTCACTTGCAGAACTCAAGAGAAAAGGAGTAGTGTTGCATCAGGCAAGTTAATTCTTCTTCAAAATAAATTATCATTTCATATATATACAAAAACGTTCACATATTTTTATTTATCAAATATTTTACGGGTTTAATTCAACATAAAAAAAGTATCCAAAATCCTTAGTTATGATCTGCAAAAGAAGTGTTCATTTATGCCCTTAGAAATAGTATATGTTCGAGTGAATTACCTTTGAACGGAACAGAACAGAAGCAGTAAAGTAATGACGAGCTGATTTGTTACAATATTATTATACCTGCAGGGCAAGGAACTGCTCCTAACTGGAATGAAAATTTTGTATTTTTAATTTCTGAGGGAGTTTCAGAACTCACCTTGAAAATTATGGACAGCGATGTTGGCTCTTCTGATGATTTTGTGGGTAAAGCGACGTAAGTAACACTATTTAATTAATATATGAGTTTAACTTTGCAATATTAACTCAAGATTGCTTTTTCAATTACATGTACTTTTGTTTTCTTAAAAAAATTATATTTAATTTCGTGAATTGAGCTACGTTGTAATCATTTCTCTGCCAACATTTGCTTTTTTTAGCAGATTATGGTTTTGTAAAATACGTTCCTTATCATATTAGGATACTGATGATAGAATTTGGTTGTAGTAGGCTTCCAATTCTTCAATTGTTTTTTTCAATCAACGCTTGAATTATCAAGTAGTAGACAAGTACTCTTTTAATTTGGGTTGATTCTTTCTCTGCCCTTCGTATGTTCTTTCTTGATATGTTGTGCTTTTTTTATATTTTATTTTTTAATCCTTGCAGTATCCCACTAGACGCCATATTTGAGCGAGGTAGCATTTCAACCATGGCATATAATGTGGTTGATCAAGACGGTGAATTTCGTGGGGAGATTAGAGCTAGTCTCACTTTCAGGCCTGAGGTAATTCATTCATTATATTATTTTGATAAAAAGAAAATCAAAGCATATTTTAAAATGCTAAAAAAAATTAAAAAAAAATTATTTTGGTTCAAAACATTAAATAACTTTTTTTACTCATATTTTTCATAATATATCCTATTTAATGAAAGGTATTTTTTAAAATATTTATCTTTTCGTACTTGGGGACTGCTAATAATATCTATTTTTATGTTACTTTTGATCTCCCCTATTCTCCCAATTTTCATCATCTTCAATATTTTACAAGTTAATAGTAAATATTGAAAAAATTTAATATTGTAACTTTCATGCTTAAATTGTTTAAGCTTAAAAAAGCTATTTAAAAAAATTGTTTAAACATTTCAAAAATATAAAGATTGCATATTTATAAAAGTTACTATACATATTATATGCCGAAAATGTTCGAGCTTAATAAATTGATTTAAAAAAAAACTGGTTGAAAAACATAAATTGTATAGGTTTAAAGGTAATGCATATTCATTTATGCTTAAATTGTTTAAAAAGCTTATATATTCAAATATAAAAACAGAATCAAAGCATAACTGTCATATTAGTTTGATTAGATACAATCACATGAATGATTGAATGTTGGAGTTTGGATAGGTTAAGAGTTTTTTTAATTTTTTTTTCTTATTTCGTTTTTTTTAACAAATTGTTTATTTAATTAAAGTGAAAAAAAAATTCTTCTAATCTCGCATACGTTTTATTATATATATAAAAAAATTTAAATTAAATGATAAATTATATTAAATCAATATATATTTTTAAAATAAAGATATTATTAAAATTTCATTTAAAAATATGGATAAAAATAATAAAAATAGAATTATTGTACTAGTAAGAAATTTAATCTTTTTTTTGTTTAAAATATTTTTTTCAAAAATTGAACAAGAAAAGGGTGTCAAGACTATGTAATATTATTTTTAGTAAATGAATTTATTTTCATATAGTAAAAAACGAGAAAGAGAGATTATGTTTTCATAGACTTTGTAACCACGAAATAATATATTTTATAAAAAAATATTTAATTAAATTATGATTATTTAAATTTATTTAATGTTTTAAATTATCTAAAACTCGTTAAATATAACTTAGATGTTAAATTTTTGTTATTATAGATTAAGTAGTTTTTTTTTTTTAATTTCCCAAGAAATAACGAGGTTATGTTTATCCTCATCTGAACTCTATTTGAAGGTAATTTTATTAACATTTTGCTGCACGCTTATCTCAGGAACGCCGTGACCGGGGTTTCGATGTCGACGATCTTGGTGGATGGAAAGAGTCTGAATACTGAGTATTTTTTTCTCTATTAAACCTCTGGCAGGCATTTTATGATGCCATTTTGTTCTTGAAATGGACTGGATAAAAAATTGGTTTCGCAGGATTCAGTTTCGTTTACTGTGAAAACAAGATTCAACAACTTTTTAGTGAGGGGTGTTGACTATGCTTGGAATATTCACGAGACTTTATTTACATTTCTCTATTAATATTCGTACTTCACTTTGTTGCATACTTCATTTATTTGTGAAAGAAACTTTCATGGGAGGACCATCTTCTTGAAATGAAAAACAGTTTCAATAATCCCAAAACAAGACTTCAGTCATACATAATAAAGTATAGGGTGTGTTTGGGTTTTAGTATTTTTGTTTGAGTTTGGAGGTGAATGATCTTTTTCATCTTTATATCATTTAATTATTTTGATTATAAAAAATGAGTTATAAAATGACAGATATCAATATAATATGATTATTTTAATATTTTGTTCATTTTAACAATTGATTGGATATATTAAAGGGATAGTTTAATCTTAATGCATTCATCTTCAAACACAAACATCTCAACTTTTCACCTCTTTCATTCATGCTAATTTTGAAGGTCAAAAAAGTAAATAAAAGATCTATTATTTTCTCATTTTTATTAATAAAAATCATTAAATGATTAACTTTATCCTTAATAAGCACAAAGCTTAATAAAGGGACTATTTGACTCCTTGGGGTAAAGAGTATATATAATCAAATCTTAGTTTTCACCTAACCATTTGCAATATCCCCACTTCAGAAGAGTAACATAACTCAGCTACTGTGGGTTTAACTACAGTTTAAATACAGTTGTGGACAAGCAAACTAATGAAAATAAAGTATTAAAAAACATGCTAAATAACTCTTCAGAAATTGAAATTCAAATAAAGCATTAGATCTGAGTCTAGGCATAAAAGAGCTTTACAATATAATAGTTAAACGCTAGCCCAAATTTCCGTTAGGTTCATTAGTCAAAAGCTGGTAGTCAACATATGGTTTACAAAGTTCAGAATCTACGGATGACAACAAGGCACATATCTTCTGGACAAAATACATGACAACAAAACATGGAGACCATTACAAAAAAGAGGGGTTATGTTCAGATGACATGACATTCCTTACTACATAAAATACACAACGGGGGCGTTTCAAAAACATCTGTTTACTTGCTGAATGCAGTATTTCTTCTAGGATTTTAACCTCCCAGGAAAATCCTTCTTTCCCTCCAAGCATTGTTGTTGAGGATTACTGCAACTTGGGAGGCTTGAGTTTTCTGCAGCCAAGAATGAAGAATTCATGGAATTCTCTTGGCCCGATACATATCCTTCTGATGTATCATAGTGGGATGACATTTCAGTTCCAAAAAAACTGAAAGATCTAAAATCCGGCAGTACAAAACAGTTATCCTCCTGTTTCTGAAAGCTATTATGTTGTTCTTCAACGCGAGACTTAAGCAAGCTATCCTCCATTGGCATTGCACCTTTTAGATTCTTAAACGATAAATCATGGCTCGGGTCACACCAACAATTTCCTAGTGAGAAGGAAAGGCGTGGTTTTAACTTCTCAAGATCTGCACTCTGAGTTCCAAGCATTTGTTGCTGTTCTCTAGGCTGACCTGGATGGTCCTCGAGAGACTTGTTGGTTTTGTTCCATGGCACAGCTAAAGTATTTAAGTTGATATAAGCATGGTTTGCAAGCCCTGTTTTTAGCTGACCTGTCTCATCCACTGAATCTGCCGCACCAGCAGCTTCAATTTCATAAAGTGGTGCTCTAGTTGCATCTTGAATAACTGGTTTACTGCCCCCACAGTGGATCTCAAGCTCAGATTCAAGCCCAGCAAGTCGCTTTGAGGACCGCTTTGAGGACCGCTTTGGCAAGTTGTGCTCCTTGCACTTTCTGGATTTGCTTGAGGTACCCTGTACTTTAGCATTGTGGCAATTTTTCATTTCACTATCAAGCTTGCTTTCAAGAATACCAGCTGCTGGATAACAGTTTGGTCCTTTGTCAGCAGTGTCAGTAACTGGTAATTCACCTGTAAGGGTCTTGAATGCAAATTCAAGACAGGGATCTGAGTCAAACAGAAAGCTAAGCTTTTGATCTGGCTCCTCTGCATCTGTTTTATCAGCTTCAACCATCTGGAGAGGCATCATGCTCTTGTTTGATGGACAGAGACATAACAAAGCATTCACATCAATAGAAGCAGAATGTGGAAGCTCTGTTTCCTGTCCAGACTCAGGTTGCTGAGGTGCTACATTCACCAAATTATTCGTCATCAAACCTTCATCATGAATGGCTTCAACAATACCAGATTTTTTAATAATAACTTGAGGAGCTTGTTCGGCTGGAAATGACTTCACCACATCATAAGGTTCAAGTCCAGCAAGCCTCTTTGAACAACGGCGAGACAAACTCTGCATTTTCTTCCCATTATATTTACTTGATTTTATGGGAGTTTTATAAACAAGAGAATACTCTTCTTGCAGGATAACAGGTGCAGGAGTTGAATCATGCCTAGTTTCAGCAACATTCCCTGTGTCTGGAGTTACCTTCGATATTTCAGCTTCTGACAGTGGGGAACTATCTGAAGCACAGTTCTGTTCAGTTTCAGCACACCTGTGAACTGAATTTTCCAGCAGAAGTTTCTGCTGAATAATGTCAGTTCTGGCAGCATAAGGATCACTGAAACCAAAATTGCCTTCAGTTGACGAAAGTGCTAAGATGCTGGTTTCAGAATTCATCTCATCTGCAGCAGCAATTGCCACAATGTAATGATTTTTAGGATGTACTTGTAATTTAGTTCTCTATATTGGATTAAACTATTTAAGTAAATATTCTATCGTCACTCTGAAAATAGTCTAAAATAGTCTATCATGACATCCACTATAACCTCACCTGCAAAGAGCTGTCGCCGGCTTGCTGGGGGATTTAGTTTCTGCTTTTTAGCCGTAAATGATAGCTAAAACATAAAGAAAAGAAATGAAGCAAATGTGTAAGATTATAAAGTTTTGCCATTCTTGATTTCCTAGCACAAGTATAATAGTAAAGTAATATAAATAAAGAAAACCTGTGCATTGTAAGGATTAATAACATTGGGAAAAAATCCCACAATGAAGTTTGATATGAGCTTCCCCAAGGAGAAGAAAAAGAACTAGAAATCTAAGGTTGCTAGGTTAGAGTTTTAGCATGGTGGTGGTTGTGAATTGTGAGACTAGAGATGTTTATTTTCAATTTAAACAAGTCTTTTAGTAACTATAGGTAGCAAAAGTCATTCTGCTTTTATCAGATTATTCAGTAGGGTGCAAGTGCAATCTAGCAAAAATACTGCCTATTGTCTGGTAAAAGAAAAGAAGGAAAATACAATAGAATTCACTAGACATAACTAATGAATGATCTGGCACTGTTAATCTACAAGTTTTCCGGAATAAATAGTAGAGAACCTATGGGCATTTATTTTAAACATATTGGAATTAGCTTCATTTTAATAAGGGAAAATTACTAGAGAACCCCCTTAGGTTTTCAAAAATTGCAAAAACGCCCCCCCAATTATTGTTTTATTACAAAATCATAGCTCTCCCAAATTTATTGAATTTTATTTACTCTTTTCTTTTTTGGGGCAAATACCTTCCTTAAAAAAATTGAAATAGTGGCAAGAAGGGATGTGATTCAAACATGTAAGATTTTTTTGTTGTTTCATGAAACCTACCAGGAGATATTTGTAATGTATCCTTTTAATAATTATCCTGAACATTAAAAAATAAAAAATTCACGTTATATCGTTGTCACTTTCTTAACAACCAAACATAATATTAAAAAAATTCATATAACACTAATTTTTTTAGATGTATCATTTTCGTTAATAATAAATAAACTATTTATATTATAGTATTATTTTCATAGCAGTTATGCATCAAACTTATTTTAGTCCTTGAACTTGTCATTCAAAATTATGAAAAATTTATGATATATCAAATCCAAAAACTGATTATGAACCTTATTTTTACAGATTTTGATGCCTGTTAAGTAAAAGCGACAAAAGGAAAATAGTAAGCATCATAGAACAAGAAAGTGTAAACTTACAGTTACTTTTTCACCACTAGTTAGATCTTGGTCATTGCTACACAAGGTCTTTGGCCTACATGCACATTGATTAATATCCCCAGTTTCCAGATAGCGCATGACGTCCTTTTTGGAGCGGAATACATATCCACTAACTGGATCTGTATAAAACTGTAGCAATACAGATCAAAAAATCGCTTTAATAAGTAATTCAATTTGTGGATCAACAAACATAGTAACTGGAATCAGAATTCCATTGGGTAAAGGAAATGAAATGAAGCTTTTCATTTAATATAAGAAATTGAATAATTCTTACTGGATCTTTTTTGCTTGGATTAGCACTTCGAATTTTGTACCACTTTTTCCATCCTGGAGGTAAATCTTCCAATTCATTCATGACCTAAATTGCACTTGCACCATCAGAGCTATGATTATGTGAATGTTATCATTTTGAAATTTATGATTGTAGAATACTATTTGATGCTCTAGCTTCAATACGTTATTCCATTTCTTCGGTTGGAATGCTACTCCAAGCGGAAGAAGCCCATTTCTATATAATTATTATGATTGATTGGTTGTATAATTCTTATGAATTTGGTTTTATGGTATCATGTCATGTTAGGCAGTGACAGTGTTTGAGCTTAAAAACTACATCAAAAAAATTATTAACTGCATACACAACTTGGGCAATGATATATTTATAACTATCACGAACAATTTAAGCCTTCAATTTTTTCTATCCCTTCAAAAAATTGTTCCATTACGTTTTTCTTCTCTACTAACATAAGAAATCAGAAAAGTAGATTCATCACTCACTATACAATATTCATCGGATTTTACAGAATGGCATTCAATTTGGATGATACAGTAAAAATCAAGCAGGCCTTCAATACAAGTACTTCAAAGAATGGACTTTCTAGATGTAAAGTTGCATTTCATGATAGGTTTTTTTTCCTTCAGAAAAAGCAATGCAGCATGATAAAAGCAAAAGGAAATATATGTTGCTCACAGACTGCTTGTTAGTGCCAGTATTCTTCTTTTTGAGTATGTGGCTTTTCCTGTGTTTTACCTTCTGGACATATCTAGGCTTGCAGCTCTTTTGCTCTCCAGTTGTGAGATATCGAATCACTTGTGGCTTGGAAAAGAATCTATATCCATGTGGATCAATGAATATCTGCAATGCAAATACCAATATACTATTTAGTAAAGTTTATAGGAATAGTGCCATTGCTGCAACAAAAAGAAAATCCGTGACATTAGATGAATCAATTTCTTTCTTATTGTAGTAATAGTAGAGAAAAATGAAAGTATGTCAGTCAATTAACGGATGAATTATGAAACTTATTATGTATTAATGGAAAATAAGTCAATCAAATGCAACTAAAGGATAGACTAGCAAAAAGCTTTAGCAGAGGATTTCATGATACATTTCCTTTTACATATGGAAGATGCTGTTACCTCCAACCGTCATCAAACCCCCCCAATAAAAGAAAAAGTAGACTCAATATTCTCTCTGCCCATGCTAGGAAAAGAACAATCAATTGGGTCTAATGTTTATATGTGAAGATCCTATATATTTTAAAGTACTAAATTATAATTCGAAAAACAAATATATTTTTAACATTCTTAAGAAGGCTAACTAGGAGACTTTGTCTACAAGGAGAATTCAAAATTTCATTAAAGGTCAACCATAGCCAACCGAATCAGATATTTACAATAAAGATCATTTGACTAAAATCTTGAGTGTAGGCAAAGACCGTATAATGAATCAACTAGAAAATCTAATGAACAATGGTAAGCATTTATTGATGAACAATGGTGTTGGTGCACATCCAAAAATAATACAGACAGATTCATATGTCACCTTATACTTTCCTCCAATAGTTGCTCCACCGTACCTCGTTTTCACCACCACTTTCCAATCTTTAGGTAACCATTCTGGATGTTCATTTTCATTTAGAAGCTGGCAAAAATGATGACAACCAATTGAAATGGATAGAGAAAATTAAGGGAAAAAAATACCAAACAAAACCAATATTACTCACTCACTTGTGAAGAATTTATTTCAGAGTGCCTTTCAAAGCTTTTATCAGTTGACGGAGGATTTTCATAGTTAGCTTGCTCCATTGTTATATGATGAAGAACATCATCCTTGGAAAACAGCCTCTTTCCATTTTGCATGTTAGTATACATCTACAAGAGAGAAACAAATCAGAGAACAATAGTTGCAAAGAAGCTAAGTCCTTGGATTTGATAATCTCTAAATCGTTTCAGTAATATATCTTCTTTTGCCTCTAGCAATATATACACGAACAAATTGGCACAGAAAGTAACTACTCCTTTCGAAACCTACATATTTTCCTAACTTGGCACATTATTAAAATCAAAGACAACAAGGCACTGGGAGAGATTCCTAAAGTATCCAATATACTAACGAAAAATAGAACTGGGAAGATGGTTTCTATGTCTAATTTCAATTTCATACAAAAAAACTAAAACAAAAATAAAAAATTCCCGGAATCCAAGCAGCTACAAGCAAATAACAGAAAATATTTAAAAGTCTGTGCATCATCAATCATCTAATAAATTATACAATCATTCCATTTGGCATCATGACCAGTGACACCCCAAACGGTCATTGTCATTGCCAAAGAGTATCGCTCAGAATATTTTCAAGTGGAACTAAAGATAGAGCGACTCCAAAGGTTTCATGGGAAAAAAATAAAGTTAAACTTGTTAACAATTTCAATGACATGCAAGTAAAAGAAGATCAGATCCTCGTAAGCAAATGAGTCAAAGCAGTCAAACTAGCAAACCAGAAACAACAAAAGCGAAATAATTTACAAGAAACCCATTGAAAGAGAAAATGATGAGCATACAACCTTTCATCCTTCGCCAAGTGTGAATTAATTTTTCACACACGCACCCATAAAACCAACGGCAAGTTCATCACAGTTCAAGGTAATAGGATTATCACATTATCATAAAATAGCCAGAACAGGGATGACCCAAATCATGAAAACCAAAACAGAAAATTTTATCATGCAGCCTATGAAGCAATCAACCTAGGTGATGATTTCGAAACCGGAGATGAATCTCTCTATGAAACTAAAAATAGCAACCAAATTTCAACTGAAAAATCAAGCACCCCACAAGTCAACGCCCAATAAGACAAACCCTAGAAGAATCGACTATTACATTAACTTTTCGACCACTCCTTAGCACTTTGAATTCATCAGTCCATCCTGCGGGAAGCCACTCTGGCGAGTCCATGACAACAATCTCACCGGAACCTAGCATCTCCGTTGAGGAATCACCGTAATCGAAGACTTATCAGAATATCAAAGTATTTCAATGTCTTTGTCTCTCTCTCAAATGCTTGGGGCTATGAGCTTTTTGGTATGTCGTCTCTTCTAACGAGACTAAAGAGACGGAAGGAAAGTGGCTGTTGATGAATGAATTGGCGCAACTCCCTTTTGCTGCCACGTGTTTGAAATTAATTAAAAATAAGGTACTATCGTCACAACAGAATTCAAATATAACCATTGATACAAACGTACTCTTACCTGTTTTTTTATAGTTATTATTAGGAATAAGATAAGTTTAGGTTTACGTTAAAATCTGAAGAATTTAATATCATCGATTTTTAAAAATAATAATCAATTTAAATTAATAAATTTAAAAAATTAATCTAATTCAAACCAATTTTATTAAGTTGGTAAGGTTTCGGTCAATAATTTTTTTTTCATTTTTACTAATGAATTTATTTATTATTTTTTAACTCTTGTATTTTAATTTTTAATATTTTTGTAATAATTGATGGTCTTATTAAGTGGTAAAATCATTTTTTCGGTTAAATATTACATTTTGTTAATAGATAAAGTAAGAAAAATGAAAAATATTTAATTATCGTTGTTATTGAAACATTAATTTTTTGTTCATTAAATGTAAAGATGAATATGGAGTTTTGTTATCACATGTTATTCAAAAATATTACCTATAAATAGCTTGTTTTATTTTTATAATATATAAGAGTAAATAAATTAGAGATCATCTATAACAAAGATAAAAAAAATCTTTGTAAAAGTTATTACTTAGAGAGAAAAATTGATTCGTTCTTTCTGAGTAATATTTTCCATATTTTGTAAAAGATTTATTTCTCTTATTAAAATTGTTATCTTATTGTAACTAGAGAGAATATGTTGTAATTTCTATTTTACAATAGTGAAATCCTATATTTATCCATGATTTTTTATCTCAATTTGTTCATAATTTTTTCTACGTAAAATATTTGTGTCCATTTTATTTTTATTATTCTCAATTCCACTTCAATTATGCGTTAACTTCGACCCAGTAATTTTTTTCTAATTATTTTTAATGTTAATTTTATTATAATCCTTTAATTTAAATATTTAAATTTCAATTATTTATTCAATATCATTATTCATATCAATCATAATGGATACAAAAAATTGAAAAATAAGATAAATAAATAATAATGAATGATAGATTATTGGGATTCACATATTTAAATAAACAATAATATACATGAGTTCATTCAGTCTAAATATATTTTCTTTTAATATGAAAAATATTATAAAATACAAATATATTATAAACTTTATAGAATATCATTTTGTGTACATTATTTCGATATTACTAAAAAGAACACATTCCATTAAATAAGGAGCATTTAGTAGGTTGCTTAAGATTTTGTGATCATGGGTTAGAATTAAAATAACTAAAAACTTAAGGAAGAAAATTATAAAGTATATATAGAGAGGAGAGCAAAGAATTAAAACTTAAAAAGATAAAGATTAAAAAAATTAATTACATTATTTTTATAAACCTTACATAAGAATATAAAATAAATAGATTGAATTTGTTTGATTTTTAGTCGGTTTAAATAAGTGACAATCAAATTAAATTAATCTATTATATAAAAATAATAACTAACAAAACCAATAAAATCTTAAAATCAAAAATATTATGTTAGATAGATTTAGTTACGTGAGTTGTGTTTGTTATAATGCATTTTGCATATCTCTAATTATTTTATATTTTTAGCAATAAATTTATACAACTTTTAAAAGATTGATGATAAATTTATTATCTTACTAAGAAGTTTAGTAAAAGGTTTTTATTAATAATAAAGAATTTAATATTAAATTTGTCATAATAGTAGTAGTAGATTTATATCATAAATAATAATTATTTAATAAAATTAAATAATATATTTATAATTTATCCGAAAAATAATGTTAAAGTTATAAAAGTTAGGTATAATTAAACAGTTATACTTTTTATAATATTTTTTCTTGGATAAATAACGATACAATGCAAACGGATAATATCACAAAAATATTATATTAATAATAATATTAAAGTATAAGAAAATAATGTTTTAAAAAATTTATTGCCATAAAAATTGTATTTTTATATTTAATATGCAATTAATATATTTTTATTGAAACAAACCGTCTTTCACGAAATGGGAAAAAATAGAACAATGTATAAATGTGTATTAGTGGTCATATTCATTTAACATTTAGGTGTCGTTTGATTCATAGAATGAAATTGGAATGGAATGAAAAATATATATAAATTATCTTAATATCTCTACATTCAGTAAAATTCAAATAATGTCATTTAATTACTATTTTTTCGTCAAACAAAATACATTATTAAATTTATTATTTTTCTAAATAATTATTACTTAATTAAAAAAATATATTATTTTTCTAAATAGTGTTTAGGGTTTTGAGGTTTGTGATTTAGGATATGAGGTTTAGAGTTTAGGGTTATATCTGTAGATTAAGGTTTAGGGTTAAAGTTATTATTTTTCTAAAAAAGGTTTAGGGTTTTAGAATTTGAGATTTTGGATTTAGGGCTTAGGGTTTAGGGTTTTAGAATTTGGGATTTTGAGTTTAGGAATTTAAGGTTTAGAGTTTTGAGGTTTAAGATTTGGATTTAGGGTTTATTGATTTTGGGTTATATATTAAGGTGAGGGTAAAATTGAAAAAAATAATTGAGATAGAAATGAAATCATGATTACTAAAGGTGAGAAGGAATCACAATTCTTTCTCCTATAATAATCGATTTCATTCTGTATCTTCTATTCAGCCCAACCAAACACACAAATAGAAATAATCAATTCTAATTCATTTCCATTCACTCCAACAAAACATCATCTTAATCTTTTTAATTGTTAGGTTTTTTTAGACGTTATTTTTTTAAAATAGATAAAATTAAGATATCGATTTTATCATAAAATAATTTTTTATTAACAAAAAAATATTACATCATAAAAAACTTTATTTAATAATAATAACACTAAGAAATAATTAATATTAAAAATAAATTAAAATTTTATATACTTTTATTTCTATAATAATTTTTTAATTTTTATTATGATCATCACCCTAAAATTAATATTAATTTTTTTTATTATTATCTGAATAAAAATAAATAAAATATCTATTTCATCCTTAAATATTTTGAACAGTACCAATGAAAAAAAAAATTACAGTTCATACAAGCTCGTACCAACATCATCAAGTTGAAAATAATGAGATACAGAAAATTAGGTTTAGTAGTTTAATAGTATTTTTAACATAATCAAGTTGAAAAACATGAATTATCGAAAATTAAGTTTAGTACTTTAATGATATTTTTAGTTATTTTAATGTATTTCCTTTTAATAAAAAACCTAACTCTAATTTAATTAGATGTCATCGTTTTTTAAGAAAAAATTATAAACACGATTCCCCTTTTTTATTGCTAAAACAACTCCCTCAGGTGATCATTTTCTGCAAAGCACAGGTTATAGAGGCGAAGACGAAGATCACCACTTGAGAGCCAGATGATGGTGTTAGGTCAGGGTTTCGTTTTCTAACAATACTTGATAACGAGGGGTTAGTCATTTTGGGGTTATCGGGCTGGATGGGTCTTCTTTGTTAGGTTTGGGGTTTCTCACAAACATTGTTTTATTTTTTAATCTGTATTTTCCAAAATGACTCAAAGTATTATTTAGATTTAGATTAACGTTATTTTAATATAAAATATTTTTAATCAATAGTTTAAAAAGATTAAATTATATATTTTTAAAATCAATATATAAAATTTTATTAATTTTTAATTAAAGAATTATAATTTCATTAATTATTGAGAAATACATCATAAAATCAAAATTTTAAAAAATATTAGAAATAAAACACGCGAATATTTATATATTTATTTTTTAAAAAATTATTTTCTCTAAATTAATTAAAATTCAAAAAATATGAATTTTAATAAGTTTAGAGAGATAAAATTTGATTTATTAATTTTTAATTAAAGAATTATAATTTCATTAATTATTGAGAAATACTTCATAAAATCAAAATTTTAAAAAGTATTAGAAATAAAACACGCGAATATTTATATACGTATTTTTTTAAAAAATATTTTCTTTAAATTAATTAAAATTTAAAAAATATGAATTCTAATAAGTTTAGAGAGATAAAATTTGATTTATGAATATATAATAATTAAAAAAACACATTTATATCAATTTGTTTTATTTTTGATATTTTTTAAAGTTTTGAAATTTTGATACAATTTTTAATAATTAATTATAATTAATGTAAAATTATAATATAATTATAATTAATTTACAATTACAATAAAATTTTCTAACCAAAATGTCTCAAAAAATTATACCCATCAAACCCCAACCACCTAGAACACCCAATATGTTGTCATTGTCGTTGTTATTGTCCTCGTCTTCGATCACTTTTATTGTAGTTTAGTAAGAACTTGTCGAACCTCTTGAAAAGTTTTCGTAGGATTCTACTAAATCTACTTTACTATTTTGCATTTTATGTCGATTTTATATCAATCCTTCAAAAGTTTACTGAACGTATCGAAAAGAAAATATAAGATTTGATAACCATTTCAACTTCTTTCATTAGTTAGATGATTTATCTCCTTTATTTTCAATTAAATAAATTATTATTATTATTTTAGAATTTGAAGAGATTTTAGGGTCTGTGTTAAATAATAGATGAGAAAATGAAAGTTGTTTAATTTTGAAGTTAAAATTGTGTTATAATTGTTTAAGTTATTAAAAATAGATCCAAAGGATATCATTGTCAACTTTTTGGAAAATATAATAAAGATATATAAAAAAAATAAAAAATTATGAATATATGTATATGTTTTCAAATGTAAAATCAAGAATATTTTTCCAAAAGGAGCAAAAGACAAGAACGTCAAGTACGAACCCTTGCTGTTGCTCCCCGTAGTTGATCGTCCAACCCATTCTTTCTGAACAATTTGAACGAATAATCTATTCAGCAGTTATATAAATACCGGTAATTTTCTATCGTTTCTCCTTTTCATTCATGTAAGTTGAATAATGGATACATTAATTTGTGCGTTATCAATCCGATACACTGTTTAGGTGTTCCTGTCGCATCTGAACTTGATTTATATTTCTATTTGCTTACTTGTTTCGAAGTTTGACCAATTCAAGTATAAATTAGTATGATTGACATTGCTAATCATATTTGTTAATTTCGTTTATTAAACGTATTTTCGAATTTCATGTTATATTTTTTTTCGTTTTCCTGTAAAGATCTCTCTTTTGGTTGATTGTTAATGATCAAAGGCATGCTGCTGTATTTTTGTTTATATCGTCATCTTTTAAAAAGGATTTGCTCTTAATATTTCATTACAATTAGTAGTTTAAGCTTGTGAAGGAAAAAAAACATTGTAATTCCATAGCTCATTGATTATCGTTATAATAATTTGGGGTTCCAAGAATGCGAATTCTATGTTAGTTTAACTCAAATTATTTGGCTTAATTTCATAGGTGAACCTTTTGTTTAAGACCCAAGCCAAGAAGCAGAATATCTAAAGACTAAACTAGCTTCATTATTTTCTTGGGAACTGGAGAAGAATAAGATCTTTAAGCGAAACAACAGTACATAGAATCTGCAAGTAAAGGTTGATCGCAAGTCGTTTGGCTTCTTTAATTTTTTTGTTTTTTGAATTACATAAACCTATATCCAAATCTTTATGAAAAAAGATGACTGCATGAGTTTCATATTTAATTTGGATTGCCATTGCCGGTAATGCATCTAGTTTATCCATAAAAAAATTTGCTGTTGACGGCATCTCATTCATTGACTGCTGAAAATTACTGTTCATGGCTTACCTGTAAAGATATGGTATAACACCTCACTGTGTGGGCATTTCCTCAGATTAAGAACTCCTATTAAGGTTTTGTTTTTTTTTGTTTTGTTTTTTGATGTATTTGATGATTCTGAGTATTAAGTGGAAATCTTTTATTTTCAGATGTATTTGATGTACTTGATAAATTCAAGAAGCAGCAAGAGAAGTGTCAGTCAACTCTTAGCAGTATTGCAGCAGCATCTTACCGAGCCAAGCCGGTGCAAAAACCTGTGCATGCAGTGTCTTCATCCAATGTCAGACCTCCTGCTCCATCCATCAAGTTTTCAAATGATATTGAGAGGCTTCAGCATGTAAATAGCATTCGGAAAGCTCTTGTAGGAGCTCAAATCAAGCGTGTTATAGATCTACTTCTAGACGTTCAGATCCAAATTTCCTTTATTTTGATACATTTATGAATACTTTAGATGATTTATTGGTTAGGATAGCTTGAAAAATTGTATTAGTTTTGAAATCTTTAATGCAAATGTATAGGTTGTCAACTTAGAAGCAATAATCTTAAGAAATGGTTGGCAGTAAACCTCTAAAGGTATACTCCGGAGACAAAAAAACTTCAGATGCCTTATAGTTTTTAAGCAAGTAGAATGAAATTGTGGTTCGAGTTATATTATAGCTGAGCAATGTTGACCTTAAACTCAGTGATGCACCACTTATAAGATTCAGTTTCCAGGAAAAGCAATGGCTTTGAAGAGTAAGCACTGTTGAGTGACTGATGTAGAATAGATTGTCATTGTGACTTTTCAGTGCTACACATTCCCTCAGTTTCTCTCGTATTAATTTTTTTTCCCTTTCGCTTCCTAGTAACCGTGAGACTAAACTAGGTTAGATGTGGAGTGGTATTTACTGTTTAGTAACTTATTGTTTTGTGTGTTCGCAGACAAGGGAAGCCCTAACGCCAGATGACCAGAACAAATGAACAAAGCATGTTATGTGGATGCGAATTCCAACAGAGCTGTCTTTGACAGTTTAAGGAATAATCCAAAAGTAAACTATGATGGGAAGCACTTTGCTTACAAGGTTGGGATGTGTTTGGTTGTGGAGCTCAAATTTAACAATTTCTTCTGTTGATCTCTTTCAAGCACTGTGGTAATTGACTCTATTTTTGTTTATAGTCCAAGCATGACCTGAAGGAGAAAAAACAACTTATTTACGTAATGCTGAAATTTCATGATGGCATTGCTGTTATTGATCTGAACAATGCATACCCCACTGTGATGGAGGATTTGCAGGTACGAACTGTTCTTTTGTGAATTAAGGATTTAAGGTATTGGAAATATCTGCCAAAATTTCAGATATTTGAAGAGAACGTTATAGATATGTTTGGAATGAAATATCAGCAAAGATACGAACGGCTTTGGCTTATTTTGCTTTAATTTGCGAGAAAATCTTATGTTCTAGGGGCTGTATGCCCCGTTGGATTTTCTTTTAAAGATGAAAATACATATTAGATAATAAGGGCAGGAGCATACAACACGTATATAAGAATTTCTTTAAATTAACACGGAATATCTTATATTGATAGATTATTACTGTAGTGCCTAAATAATTTTTTATCAGTGAATTTTAGTAGGGAAAAGTCAAGATTTCCCCAGAAAATAGCTGAAATTTTAGCTCAATTCCATCAAAAGTTTTTCCTTCTTTGATTTTGTTGCTAAAAGGATTTTCTTCTATGATTTTTTGAGAAAAAAAATCTATTTGCAGATATATCCATCAATATTTCCATAAAATCGAATCATCAATATGTCCACTAATACTGATATTTTAATTCATGCTTCTATGGAACAAAATTTTATATAGCTCTTTGAGTATTGTAGAACTTAAAGTTTCCACCATCTGTTTTAAAGTTCCATAATTTGTTAAAGATGCATGTTGAGCACCAAACGATCCATGTTATTTTCACTGTTTTATGACTTGTTGGAGGGATAAAGCTGATTCCCCTGCCATCCCAATCATCTATGGGCATATGAATAATATGCATATTATAGGTGGACCCTGAGAAGCTGTAGACATGAAGTTCCTCGAGTTTCCGTACACGTTTTTGGTTTTCTTTTGTGACTCCAATAGGGCATCCTAGGCTCCTCTAATTTTAAAGTTGTAGTTTGAGGATATTCCTTTGATTCAGGTGCTTTGATTGTCATCTTAGAAGCTGCCTTTAAAGAATAGAAAGGGCTACTTGAT
This sequence comes from Hippophae tibetana, assembly GCA_037013495.1. Classification (NCBI taxonomy): domain Eukaryota; kingdom Viridiplantae; phylum Streptophyta; class Magnoliopsida; order Rosales; family Elaeagnaceae; genus Hippophae; species Hippophae tibetana. Next base: position 3,649,990 of record CM072804.1, on the reverse strand, counting down.
TTTGAGGGCATCTTCTGGAATCTGGGGTTTTAATTGCATAAGAATTGTGGTCCTTTGCTGCCCTTCTTGTTTGCTTTAACTTTTTTTTTCTGCCTAACAATGACTTCTCACATGTTTGTGATTTTTTTTATTTAAATCTTTTTCTTAACATTTTTTGTTTTTTTCCTCCCCTTTTTGGCATTCAATCTATCTAGTTTCTAAAAACTTTGTCTCCTTATCACGATCAAAATTCTAGTCTATAATATTGGAATCTTAGGAAAGAATTCATTTTTGTAAGCTCTGCAAAGTGCAGGGGGGGAGATCTGGCTGCTTTCCAATTTTGATTCACAGGAGGACATTGCATATCCGAATGACCCCAAGATGGATGCTTTTAAGGTAGATTATGATCTGAAGCAACTGTTTAGTGAAATTGAATTGCCTCGAGATATGCTTGACATTGAGAAGGATCTCCAGAAGAATGGTATGAAGCCTGCCACCAATATTGCAAAGAGGAAAGCGGCACGGGATCAAGGCACTTCCTCAAAACCCAAGCAAAAGAAGCAGCAGCATGAGATCAGCAAGAGGACAAAGCTTACAAACGCCCATCTTCCAGAGCTTTTTCAGAATCTACTTACTAAGTCATGACTCATGAAGTTTGCACCAACCGTCATTTGTTGGACAATGCACTACAGACTTGAAAGTCTGGTTCCCTGCGTCAGATTCATTAATCCTGGAAACCAGTGGCATACATATTGCCTTTTCATCGATCCTTAATGTGTATTTTTGATATGATGGAGCAATAAAACCTCTTCTGAACCTACGATCCTACTAGTTGACAGTAATAACATTTATAAGAATATTAATGTGAATCAGTATATTTTTGTGTTTAATTTATGATTAAAGTAAAATAAAATGGAAAGTATTCTAAAGTATCAAAAATGTTCATTTTTGACACATTTTTTAGGAATTCGTTTTATATAATTATTTATTACTTTTTTTTTCATTTTATCTCATGTATATTTTTATTTTACTTCATTTATAATATTATAAATTTTACTTTAATTATTTATTATTATTTTAATTCATTCTCAAACAAATATAACAGTAATAATATTATTTTTATTGAGTTAAATTTCAATTATCATTACATTTTAATTATACTAATCCAACGGAGTGGTCGTCTAGATTGGGAAAAGCGTACTAGTGAAGAGTTAGTCCACTGTGAAGGGCACTTTGGTAATCGCCTGTAAATTAAGCGCCAGTTTTAAAGTAGAATTTAAAAAAATCGTTTTTCCTAGTCCACCCGTTTAGTAATGGAAGAGATGTTGCCCCTATTGCTTGATTTCATTCTTTCACATATCAATCTCACTCGGAGCGAAAATTGAACAAAGCAAAGCAGACTTGTTTTCAAAACCAGTGACATCACAAACCACCATGTTCATCCAAGTCAATTGCTTTATTAGGGCCACTCCTATTTATTTCTGCCATCGTCATACTCAAGACCTCACAGTCTCTCATCGTTTTTCTTTGAAAGGTTAGTAAAAGTAGGGTTTTTGTTTCACCGGTTATTTTCTCGGCAACCGAATTATCCCGTTTGCCAATTGCTTTATGAGTTTTTTTTTTCTCAATACTTTTCAGTTTCCCGGTTGAATGGAGTTGCAAATGTGCGTTTAGGTCGAAGAAACAATAGATTAAAGAGAGTTGCAGCAACTGAAGAGCAGAATTCGAGCTATAGCGTGGAGAAGAAAAGGTTGAACTGAGGCTTTTATAGGTGTTTGCGTTAATGCGTAAACAATTTTCTCTATTGTCTAAGTAAAGTTAATTCAATAGGCACAAGCGCTAATTATGGGTTTTATTTCTATTAGAAAAGTTATCGAGCATATATGTCTGTTTAAATCAAAGATGGACTTGTCTGATGAAGAAGAAAAGGATATGCTAGACTATCTTTACACCACTCAGTATCAAATGGGTGGCATTCTTGCAACGTCATTAGGTGAGCATATGCTACAAAGACATGTTGTGACTCGTGACTCAACTTAAAATGAACAAATAGAAACGAAATAGCTCAGAGATGATATAAAAACTGAGCTTCCGGAGCAATCTGGTTCTGAAAACTTGTTTCAGTTTCTTTGTTTTGGGTTCTATTTTTCACTGAACCACAGGCTTATTTGCACAATCTACTGTAACTTTTCAAATTGTGTTGTTTGAATTAATGTATTCTTGATAAGAACTTTAAACATTCATATGCTTAATATTTACTCCAGGGCGTATATCTAATGAAAATCCTGATAACTATACACATGTGGTATACATGCGTTTCCAAAGAAAGGAAGACTTATCACAGTTTTACGAGAAGCCTTTCTACTTGGGAGTTCTCAAGGAGCATGTATTCCCTTACTGCCATGTATGATGCCCTGACATGTAAATACCGAATCTTTGTTCCTGGTTTTCGTTGATCCAGTTCTCTACGTGATCAATATGCAACTCATTGTACTGGAATTAAGTGTGTATGTGTTTCACTTTTTCCAGGGATTACTTAATTTGGATTATGAATCTGAAGTAGAAGATGATATCCTTCCATTATTCCGGAAAGGAGAGGTTGGAAGTAACATCTTTTCTGATTTGTGTGTAAGATGAAATGAAATGCTTTTATGCTTTGGAGGAGTTTGTTATGTTTCGTGGTTGAATTTTCTAAAGCAAATGCTAGCTTCTCTGAAAGAAGTTTGTATTAAAACATATTTTATTCTTCTATTTTCATCACCGAAATGCAAAAGTCAAAAAATAAAAACATTAGAATTTTGAGAAATGGAATTATATGTTTTCAGTTGAATTCTTGTTATTCTGTTTGCAATATGGCTTATGTGTCTTATTACTTGTATGTAAATATAATATTTAAGGAGATTATAAATTCTTGGAGACAGGAATTCAATTATGGAGTGGAATTTGTGCTTCTGATGTCATTTCTTGATAATGCAATTGAACCTATTGAAGATGCCTTAGCTTCTTTAGGAAGATTGATCGTGGGATGTCCTTCATTGATTGCTCAACATACTCAAGGTTTGTTTAAGTAAAAAGTTGTTTACCGTGAGCTGATTAGTACTTTTGATCAAGAGTTTTATTTAAATATTTCTTTTCTACATTTCCCCAGCAATCAATTCCAATGTCGGTATGAACTAGAAAATTAATATTACAAACTTGCACCTTTTCAAATGTTTAATGATGTTATTTTAAGCAACTTTTCCTTCTGCACATATATTTAACCTGGTGATGAAAAAGGAATTTTTTGTTTTATTTCTATAATTTACTTTGTCTGAGTACCAATTTTCAGGTTGGAATTTTAATCTGAGCAACAAGGAGTATGATTATGGAATAGTGATACGATTTCGATCTTGTGAGCTTATCTTCAATATTATTTACTGACTGATCATTTGCTGCCTTCATTTTGTTAACTGTTTTTACTGGTGAATTATGCAGCTGAGGCTTTTGAAATATTTGTTAGCAATTCTGAATATACAGATGTAAGGAACCAATAAGTTAATTTGCTCATGCACTTAAGATTCTGTTCACCGGGCTACTTTTTGGTATCTATAATACAATTTGCATGTTGAGGTCTTCTTACTATATTCTAGAGTTGTGGTCATTCTTGACTCCCATAACTGTCCTGAAAAGCATTTTACTGGTCATGAAAAGCACTTTACTGGTCATGAAAATCATGTCTAAGAGTTTTATAGTCCACTCATTTTGGAGGATATTGTACTTTCGATTTTCTTGAATTTGTTGTTCCTCTAGATTATTGTTTTATCAACTGTCTGGAGATTCTAACACAGTTTTCTGACAGTTTAATTACTAAAAAAGCAGCTTTGTTTCTATCAGCTGACACTTGCTTGCAACTTTGGAAATTTCTTTGCATACACGTCTTATTATCAACAGCATGTTTAAAATCAAAACGGAAAAAAGGATAACGAACATCCTAAGTGTTCATCCTGCCAATAAAATACTTTGTTTCCATTAAAGCGCTTTATTTGTTGCAAATTTATGCTGTGTTGAAGAGAAGCCTAAGTTGACGGTGAATCTCTGTAAAAACAGATATGGAGGTCTAAGTTTGAGCAGATCACAGAGAGAACACTTTCTGTGCATTTTTCAGTTGATCCAGTTGGCACTGAAATCATGTAGTGAGTATGTGATTATCAAAAAGTTAAATATCATATTGTCCATCAGTATGCTTGTAGTTTGTTCATCCTGGTCGTTTAATATTACGTACAAATAGTAGTGCCATGATTTTTAAATTTTGTTTGTATTGCTTGCAGACTCTGCAAATATTCTTGTTTATTCAGTACTATCTAAGATCAGGAATGAGGTATGTTTCTGTTTTTATTATTTAGGTGATACTACATCCCGTATGGTTTTCATTTTAATCATTCCTATTTGTACAGTCTACTTCATTCTTGGATAAGGATCCGAATTTGATAAACGTTTGAAATGTTATTCCTTACTTCATTACATACAATTTTACGTGGGCAAGTAGAATTTGTAACTTAAGGCTAGACAAAACATATCTGTCGTTGAAACATTGTTTCCTTTGTCTTAACCAGAAAGAACAGTGATACTCTATTTTCCCCGTCTTAATCAGAATTATTTGGAATGCATTAATTTCTGGATCCACCTACCAGGAAGTTGAGCCCCCTTTAGGAAAATCCAATCAGGAAGCACTTTCTCTAACAAGCAATCGAATTAGTCCCATTCTTAGTGATCCTGATGATAGGGAAAGTGCGTACCACTTATCAGTTATCACAATAGAAAGAATATTAACATTTCATTTTCCTTCTTTCTTGATTTTTCTCTCTTTTTCCTTTCTTTTAGAGTAATATTATTTGCATATCTTGTATGTATTAAGTGACGTGTCAATTTTAAATTAGATGTGAGATTGGGAATGTAAAATGTTAAAGTAATTATAGATCACTTATTAACAAATGATCAATCATATTGTGACACTTAAATTATTGTATGTTTCAAGTTGTGGTAAAAAATATTTTCCTTTATTTTATAATGGTTTTGTATAAATTTGATTACTGGGAAAATAAAATATTTATTCAGTTTCATTGACTGATAAATCTGACTAATGGTGATGGATTGCTTGTAAATTACATTAAGTTGTACACGTCTTCCTCATATTATATGCATTTCAATTTTCGATGGCTTGAAACCATTTTTCTAAGTCGGAAGTTACATCTTTGAACTATATTGATTGACCTCATTGGAAAAAGACTAAACACTTAGAGACATGCAAATAAAATAATAATTTTACATTTTGTATTTTAGACATTTTATATTCCATAATAGCCAAAATTCTACCCTACCATTTGGACTTAGCAATTAAATAATAAAACCAAAATTAGTTAGAAATTTATTGATGCGATATAACTTTGACTTCTTATGTAAAAGTATCGTCAATATATTACCATGTTGCTTAAATCCATTTAATTGGTCATCTTTTGTACTTTAATCCATTTTGCTTATACACATACTCATTTTTTTTAACTCTTTCTTCTTTATCTGTCTATAATTGCTCAGAAAAGCATTACATGGTTTCTGTCGGCATAAAGTTGAGTAGTTGACCAACATAGTGGCCAAAAGTTGCAGTCCTGCTGGGAAAAGATCTTAGAAAAAAGTTATAGCAATCTGCATGATCAAGTTCAGTCATCCACTTATGATCAATGCATGACGATGAACCCTTTTTATTCAATAGCATTACTCAAGCTTTCTCAGAACTTATAGTACTCATATTCTTGCTCAGCTATTAATAATCTGTGTAGTACATAATTACAACAGAAAATAAATACAATGATTTACTAGACATACTGCAAAATTTCTATAAGATTGAGTACACATATTTGCATTTAAAAGACTTATGAGTTCTGGTATAAAAAAGAAGATCGAAGGCGACTTATCAGTTATGAAGTGGGTTTGGTCCCCCGGGAACTTCTCTAAAAGAAACGCCATAACTTGCACCGATTTTATATTGGTTGGATCCTTCTGGTTCTGTAGCTTTAGCAGATGAAAACGAGGAGTTGAATTCAGTTTCATCTGTTTTCTTGGTTTCTTCACTTCTACTTGTGTGGATGGGACGACAGCTTGAGATTGAGAAGTGGCTGATCATGAGTAAGATCATGAATACTGTGCACACAGACCTGATATTCTGAACCCTCATATCTATTTGGTAAATCAGGAATACTTGATATTTAGAAAGAAAAAGGAAACAAGTTTTGTTCTGAATGGAATGAGGTTTGAAATCCTTTAATATGGAGTCAGGTAACCTGTACTGAGGTAGTGCCAAAACTCACACAATTATGGAAATGTCAAAATTGCCCCATCCTCAAGATGGATTTTCAATTGTGTCGTCTCTGACTAACTAAACTATCCAAGTAGCGTATAACCGTAGCTCTCTCTGTCATTCACACTAGATCTTATGAACCTCTAGCTTCTATTTGCCACGACTATCTAGAAATCAAAACCCTTCAATTGCTGTAACAAAAACTGATATTGGTAGCATAAAACGTAGTATTTTGTGCTTGTCCAATAAGCTCGATTAGGTTTATTTTATTTTAAGTGAATTATAACTCAATTTAACTTACTTAAATTTATTTGAATAAAATTTAATTTTTATTTTTTAGTGAGTTAGATTAAATAGTTCATGAGTTATCTTATTTAATTTTTTTAAAAATAAAACAAAAATATTTATAAAAATATCAGTATAAATATTATATTTTATAAATATATATATATATATATATATCTTTTAATTGCGATATTTCATAAAGATATTATTGAAATTCTAAAACATTATCCATAATAAAAATATTTTATTAAACTTATGAGTTAACTCATTCAATGAATTTTAATTAAATTGATTTGTTTATTTAACATCACTATTACATAATACATGATACTGGAGTCGCCTAGAGGTTAGATTTACGGGAGATTATAAAAGGCTAGGTTGGTCTTTTTCTATCCGTTTGCGTGCTAATTTGTTATAATCGACTCAGGAATGGTTGTATGGTTCAGGGAGTTGACTTGTTTCAGTAATATCTCTCTAAACCTCATCTGGGTTGCAAATATAATTGGTGGATACTGAATTGTACATTCAAAGACAAGCGTCAAAAGATAAATGTGACAACTGGCATCCACGTTTCTTGATCACAAGTTGTTGCCCCCAAAAGTCTTCGATGCGATTTTAATCGAGTAATCCTTGACCTATTAAAAGAAAAAACGCATTAGATAAATAACATCTTCTAGCATTGGTTGTTTTTTTTTTTTTTGGGTTAATTAATGGTAATTAATGACAATGTCGTACTATGTAGACACAGTACCGACTTTGTCAAAGCTCAAAATGGTTGGGTAACATGGGAATTCTGACAGTTTTTTATTTTATTTTATATTCTGAGATATAGTTGCTTTGGCAATTAGGGGTCGTTACGATTTTCTTCTGAATTTCATTGAATAACAAAATTACACGAGAGCAGAACGAGGAGACAACACCTGAGAATAGAGAGCATGTGCTGTGGAGTTGATTTAGAACAGGAGGAACCTATTGGTTTCTTTTTCACTCCTTGACTGCTTGGAATGGGGCCGGTGGCTTTGGTGGGCATTAAATGTGCATGAGTTTCGAGCTCGGTAAATGCAGTCTTTTTTTTTCTTCCAAAAAATATTATGGCATGCCATGGCCCATAAGCAAAGCATGATAGCAAGTCTAAAAACAGCGAACCAGATTTAGCTAGCAAGCAGTACTAATGACAACTCTGCAGCAAGAAGCCCAGAATAAGTGAAAGCTGAACTTGGCATGCATGGACCAGGAAGTTTTCATGGCCCATAAGCAAAGCATGATAGCAAATCTAAAAACAGCGAACCAGATTCAGCTAGCAAGCAGTGCTAATGACAACTCTGCAGCAAGAAGCCCAGAATAAGTGAAAGCTGAACTTGGCATGCATGGACCAGGAAGTTTTCTTTATATAATTTGGCAAACCTTTTCACTATTTCAGTACAAAAATTTACATTTTTTTTTTAAACAAACATGTAAGATCCATTAGTTACCAAAGAGCAGTTTAATTCCTTTACCATTTTATGTAATATTTTAGTATGAAAAAAATGATAGTACAAAGACCATATATTTTAAATTTTATTTTATTTTTATCAATTTTGTAATCATTGTTGTACATGTTAAAGACAATATATGCAATTGATATGTCAATAACATATGAAAAAATGCGAGAAATTTTTTTAAAAAAACTGTGATCACTTCTTTATAATAAAACTAAAATACTACACAAAATATCTTCTTTTTTCTCCTTATACCGACCACAGTCGACAGTTATCAGCAAATGGCGGGTCACATACGAGTCTTGCATGAGGGCACTACTTTCGAATTCTTATGCCAGGGATATTTCTCAAACCCATCTTCAATGCTGTCTTTCTAAAAAGAGCAGGAGGTCTTTGCAAACCAATTGATGCACAAAACCTGTTGGCTAGTTCAGCAAGTGTGGTTTTATCCCTGCCAATTTCCATAATTGAGTTGTAGTACCCTAGCCAAGCATGATATGCTGCTTCTTTCACACTAGTATCAATCTTGGCCATTGATTCCTCTATCTACAGTTTCAAACAGAATTTGATCACATAAATGAAAACAACCATATCCCAAATTTCAACTAACTCAAAAACAACAGAAACGTGAAACCATCTCAGATGCTCCAAAAGCATATGACATAAGCAAAGCGAGAAAACAATTATGATCTCTTACTGGTTTTGAAATACTACTATCTGCAGTAAAAACTCATGCCAGATATATTTTCAGCCTATATCTTAATTACTGATAATTCGATTATCGAGGACACAGAGACAAGCTTTTAAGAACAAAAGTAAATGGCAAACCACACTGTGTCCTTCAAATACACCTTTGACATGACCATGACAACCTTTTATTTCTTGTTTATGATAGGTCTCCAGTTATAAGAAGATATTTTGTATAGCACAAGGGAAACAAATATGAAGAACGCAAATAAAATGTTTTGATCAGTTAGAGAGCAACCTTCATTTTTGCGTCAGGATCTAGATATGGTAAATTATATCTTTCAAGTGGCAGATCTTTTAACTCATTCAGAAAATACTCTTCACATGGTGCAAGCATCAAAATGCCTTCTCCGCCTTTTCCCTCCCGCCCAGTTCTTCCAAGACGGTGTATATATTGTTCTCGGTCCGAAGGAACACCCACCTGACAATAAACAGAATTATGTTATTTCTACAATCATAAAAAGTAAAACACATACATCCAAATAGAAATCTTAAAATGGTTTTATAATTAGGAGTTGACTTTATCAATCTACCTGAAATGAACAATACAGGCATGTAATGGATTTATAATGTTTTATTTTGTGTTACAGGAATCATATACGGACAAGACAAAAAAACTAATAATAAAAGAAAATGTGTTAGTTATCAAATGAAATCTGATGTATACTGATCTACTTGTTTCTCTAGATAGCTTTTGCTAAAGAAATTCAATAAACCTCATATCCAGTTTCATGCAGCAATGCTTATGGTAATATATATGGTCACAGATTTACAAGAATATCAACATAACAATATGTTCACAATAAAGAGAAATATAATTGAAACCCTTGCTAACTCGGTGGAGTAACATTAGAATTACATCTGTTGTCAGATAATATGAATCAACACTAGATACAACATTATCTATGTGAACACTAAATGCCTATATGCAGGTCCAATGAAATTATTTTTTGGTTTATTAAAAAGTGTTGGTCCGCCCATAATTCTGGGATAAGAAAACAACTGAATTTACAAGAAAAACTATTTCAATATTACTAAAGTCAATTATATTGAATTATGCGGTAATGATCAGAATACAAGTGACAAATGAAAATCCTCTTCGGCTGACAAACCTGAATAACCAGGGTAACATCAGGATAGTTCATTCCACGTGCTGAAACATCAGATGTAACAAGAACTAATCTTTTTGCTTCCCTAAATTCCTCGGAGACACGAGCTCGATGATGTTGGGTCTTTCTAGTATGCATTTCTCTGACGTTCATTTTCAGTTCTCGAAGAAGATGATAGAAAAGTGATGTTACCATTCCAGTTGTACAGAAAACAATAACCTGAAAGGCATATACAAAAAGCTTAAGACTTTGAGCACATGCAGCTATACATGGAAATAAAAATAAGCTGTAACACCTGACCTTATAATCAGTCGTTTGTGAAACATGTTCCAAAAGTAGATGGTGTACAATTTGAAAGTGAAATTCATGTTGTGAGACAAGGAAATATTGTTTAACCTGCATTCAACAAAGCAGATGGGATCACCATGCCAATTATGAGATTCAGAATGATTACAACTATTCTAAGCATCCATAATAAATTTAAATGGTGATTGGGAGAAATGTAAATTGTATTATACTTTAATACATGAATGCGTGCATCATAACTCCAATATGAAATTAATGCAGCTGCTCATTATATAATATACCTTAGCATGAGTTTCAACACAACCCTGACCAACTGTATCAATAAAAGCATGCTCCTTGTTCAGAACAAGCTGTGATATTCGGCGAACCTGCACGTCCATAGTTCAAGCTATAAAAACCTTACATTTGAAACTTGAATGGATCTGTTCAGAAAAATTAAATCGGCATTAAGTTTTTAACAACCACAAACATATGTGTAAGAGTGAGGAAGGATCAACCTCCTTTGGAATGGTTGCAGTAAACAGCAAAGACTGCCTCCGACGTGGCAAACAATCAACAATTTTCTCTATGTCCTTTCTGAATCCTAAATCTAGCAATAGCCCAGCTTCATCAATTATAAGCATTTTTAATCCCATCAATCGCACAGAGAACCCAGATTTATTCTCAACGTGGTCCAGCAACCTGCCAGGAGTTGCAACTATTATCTGCACATATGTTAGAGAATGAGTTTGCACTGTGTGAACAATCACTCAAAAAATGAAGTATTTTCAACAGGCAAATCAAAAGGTAAACCTGGCTTGGATTTGATTCAAGACGTTTCTGGTCATCCTTGAATCGTGTACCTCCAACTAATATTTGTACACTTATTCCATCATGGTATTTCAGCAAAACATTTGCTTCTGCAGCTATCTGACTAGCAAGTTCTCTTGTAGGGCAGATTATAAGAGCATATATTGGAGGTGCACGCTGAATGGTATTGCTATTCGAAGCCTTCAGCACTGATTCAATAGCAGGAAGCTGTTTTTGTTTAACAACCGTACTAAAAAAGAGAATATAAATCATGAATCAGTGCAAACGAAAAACAAGGCAAATGCAAAATCTACCAAAAAAGCTGCAGTTTTTCCAGTTCCAGTTTTAGCTTTGACCAGAGCATCCTTCCCTGCTCCATGTTCAAAAGAAAACTATCATATTAGTACTTCATACATTATATTAAAGCTTCACAATTTAGAATATGTGTATATAAGCAATATGTAGCATTCAATTGAAGCCACAATAAGTGATGCTGTGCTGTTAGCTATTATCTGATAAATCCATCATAACAGCCAACTAAAAACCCAATGCCACTTTACAGACATGCCTTAGGTTCACTTACTGGGAATGAGTAATCTATTTTCAACTATTTTCAACGTTGGGAAACAAAAAAATATAAAATAAACAAAGAGTAAACAATAACTACATATTCTGGTGGTAAGTAAAATCGACCCCCCATAACTGTGACCAATGAAAAACTATTACGTCAATTGTGATTGTGGTATTTAATAATGCTCCTTAGGAATTGATCCCATGACCCCTAAATGACATCTTTAACAATATGATGTGACACGTACTAGTTCTGGCAATTCAAGAAGGTACCAAATATAGTTTGTTGGTGTAAAAAGAGTAACAAATAAAGTGACAAGAAGGCAATACCCTCGAGATAAACCGAAAGGGTGATCTCCTGAACTCGAGTCATTTGAGCATATCCAGCAAGAGAGAGTGCCTTGATTGTGAATGGAGATATCCCACACTCGTCAAATCTGGTCAATAGGAGTACAACAGAATTAGTAAGGTGCACATCGATAGTTAGATATGCAACCTGTGAAGAGCTGATAGTTAGGATCCATTTGTTTAAGCTTCAAGAATACTACAAAAGCGGTTCTTGCAGTAAAAAAAAGGCTTAACACCAAATAGAACAAAATAAAGCACTTTCAGCTCATAAATCACAATTACTAACTTATATGTGCTTTTCGCTTTTTCTTCTTTTTTTAACCATCAACAGAGCTAGAGTTAAAAATCTTCTTTCTGTAAACCATCCAACATAGCAGAAATGTCACTTCATACTAAATTTGCCCACATATTTTAAAAGTTAGCCCACCTTTATAGTAAAAGATCATTCTCTAACTTAACAATAATGTGTAATAATTTAGTATTGCTGTATAATAAAATACTAAATCCATAATAAAAATCAATAGTCTGTACCTTTTCTCACTAAGAATTGATTCCTCCTCAGTCTCACCATTCTCTTCATTCTCAATCGAATTCCTCTTCCTAAGTTCATGTCTGATCAATTCTACTTGTTCAGCGAAATCACCTTCCTTTTCCAATGACTTCAGAGGAACCCTCTTCTTTATCTTCATATCGTACTTCCCCAATGCAGCACTGCTGCCCGTCTTCTTCAAATCCCTCTGGAATGACATTTTTGACTCATCCTCAGAATCCGATTCCGTCTCATCATCACTCGAAGAACTTCCTTTTCTCCAAAATCTCCCTTGCTTTCGACCCGACAACTTATTTTTCATCAAACCACTATCATTTCTTGTAAAGCTTGAATTCTCACCATTACCCTCTATGTTAGGCACCAAGGGCTTTGAAAATTTTCTACCCCAACTATTCTCCACTTTCGAAGAACTCTCATTCGTTGCATAATTTCTCAAACTCTGCACCGAGTAATTTCTAGGCTTTAAAGAATTTCCATTCAAATTTACAGTATTCTGATTAGAAGCTAAACTACGCCCCTCAGATATCAGCTTCCTCAGATCAACGGGTGGCCCAGTAACGGATCGTCTCCGATCCTTCAGCCAAGAAACAGATGGTATGGATTTTATCGGACCGTCGTGTTTATTCCACAGATCTTCTGCACCCGCTTTCATGAACCTATCAGCTAGGGCTTTGATATGGTCGGTGGGGCTCATCGGACAGTGGGCATTTGAGTTGCTCTGGTTCGAAAACGGGTCGGGATTTCCAGCAAGTTTGGCACGAATTTGAGAGCGAATGCGTGCTTGGTAGAGTTGCTTCTCTTGCTCTAAGAGGCGTTTTTCTTTCTCTCTAGCACGTTTCTCGTGCATGCGCTTCCATTTCCACTTGTTAACACCCCCTGGGAAGGTCCGAGGACCGCCACCCATCGGCCGGGCCTGAACGAGGTTGGAAAGAAGCTTCGAGATTGTTCTGGGACGCCCGAGAATGATTGAAGAAGACATGTCTAATGATTGCCCAAGAGACTGGGCAGCAATCTTCACATGTATCGTAGAGAAAGGGTTTAGGGTTTAAGGATGAAGGTGATTGTTGGATTGGGCCAAAGACTCAGCAAGATTCATGCCCAGGTTGGCGAGGTTTGGATGCATTAGAGTTCAAGTTCGGCCCAACTTTGGATGTAACGGAATTCAAGTTCTATGATTTTGATTTATATTTTACTTTCTAGTTTAATTTATGTATCATGATTTTAATGAATAAAACAAAATAATGGTACGGAATGTAACTTTAAAATTGTGTTCTTTATTATTACTCTTTTTAAAATGGACTAAATTTATATATACTTTAATAATTTTGTTTTGAATTGATATTATCAATTTTTAATAAAAAAAAATATTTTTTAATTAAAGATGACTATTCGCTAATTAGAATCTAAAAGGCACATTTTTCAAATATTGGAGGACTAGAAAACCATTTTTCAACTTATTTCAATTTTTTTAGAAAAAAAGATATCCATTTTTCAATTTTAAAAATACTTAAAATATACTTCTTTTTCAGCTCTAAGGATTCCATAAATTTTGTTGTTATTATATTTTTATAATTTTAATCATTTGTTTTTTTATCTAGTATCATGTATTAGTTGATTGATGATTTATATATACTAAATTAGTAATACATAATACATTAAACTTAATAGTTAATCCATAAATATATTACCGTTAAAAATTGATATTAATTAGAGGACTGTTTTTATTTTTGACTCTCTTATTATTTTACATTTTTGATTTTTTATTTAAAAATAAAATTAATTTAAACAAGTGTTAGAAAAATAATATTCACATTTTAAAACTTTTTGTGAATACATTTTCATAATTTATGGTTGTTCTGGTGGTTGTCTTAATCGAAATTGTTGGGATTTTGATGACTTTTAGATTTGAAAATACAATTATAATTAAGCTGTATATAATCTGTATATTAAACGAATAATTTGGTATAAATTTGAATTTGATAAAACGGGTACATCAAATACAATTATAACCCACATATTAAAGTTGAATTGTTATTTCATTTTCATAACCAAACTGAAACAAGAAGTCATAAAGTGATGCGTAAGCTAAAACCAATATTACATTACATTACATTTTTCCTATACATGGCGTTATATATATATATTTGTTAGTAATATTATTGCTCTTGCTCCTCCACAACTTGTTCTGCTTCTGGTTTTGGCTCTTCTTGGGTTTTGAGCTCGGATGGTGGGGATCCATTTTTCCTCATTGAGATGAGTGTAGCTACCCTTCTCCATAAACAATTGAGCAAAGTGAGGCAGGCCTGCACATCCAAAGCAGCATAAGATGAGGTTGTTAAGCAACACCCACCATGGTTACACCTAAAACATGATTTGTGGTACAACTCTCCCTCCACACTAATTAATCTCTTGTAAATTTTAATTCATCAAATTAATATATAGTTGAATCCAAAATTTTGTTTTCTTTTGATCCTAAAACTTTGTTGATATGTATAATATGAGCATACATGCAAATGGAAATTTTGTGACAAAAAAATGACCACCTTGAATTTGAATGGGTTGAATTAGTAAATACTATGGAAAGTGTCAAAACTTCAAAAAAAAAAAAAAAAAACAGAACCCTTCCCAGCCAAAATTAAGGAAACACAAAATAGATATTTGAAAAAAAAAATATTGATTGATCCTTTTAATTGATTCACACATCAGCTAGTTCACATGTCTATGGTTTAATCGTTGGTATCCTGTCTTATAAACATATACAAGAAAAACTACAAATATAAATATATCACGCACACAACATTTTCTTATAATCGAAATTATAAACCAAAGAATACAAATAACAAACCAAGCCAGAGCTTTGACAAGCAGCAATAAAGAAGATTAGCAAGCACTGTCCCTTTTAGCTGGTGAAGCATGCCAACAATTTATTAGGTGAATAACCAGAAGCGCGAAACTTTGAAGCACTCTCCTCAACCTTGAGAAATTCTTCTCTTCGTTTAGCTTCAACCATAGCTCTCTTTTCTTCTGCTGCTTTGTGAACTTCAGCCTTTCTGTTTTTCATTTTCTCTGCAGATTCTGCCTTCTTCTTCAACTTTTCCTATAATGCAATGTGTCAAGATTACAAATGTCAAATTATATAGCATTATTGTTAAAAAGGTATAAATGATTTGTTAAATATATTTCACACAAGTTTGAATTTTTAGGAGATTTGTCTCTGGTATTTTTTATGGTATTAGAGAAATAAAGTTCTAGAATTGAATTCCTATGACAACCCTTAAGAGATGAAAACTTACTCTTAAAGAAAATTAAGTGATAAATATTTGTAAAGACAAACTAACAAACGCAGAAGTAGATTGTTAGAAAATATAAATATATATTTTTTGATTGAATAAGATTAAAAATAAAACTAAATATATAAAAGAAATTATGACCTATAATTACATAATATATTAATTATTTATTGAATATAAAGTTAAGGATGTAAGATAATAAAATAAGGGTAACAATATTCATAATATATATTGTTAGTAACACAAAAATATTTTATTAATAACAATTTTATTTAAAAGTAATGATACTAAGACATAGTTAATACTAAATATAAAATGAATATTTAATGCATTTTTATTATAATAGCTCTATTATCAAAGCAAATTTTACTAATTTTAGAACAATATTTCTATTTTTAAAAACCTTATAGTATTAAATTGTAAAATAAAAGTATTTAATTACTCTTAAATTTGTATTTTTATATGAAAATATCAATTCCTTTTTATTATTGTAATAACAAATCTTATTGTCATAATAATAAAAATTACTATATTAATACCATTATCCTAAATTAATTATCTAACAACTTATTAATAAATGTTGGGGTTTGGGTTGAAATGGTAAGTAAGTGACATTAGGGCTCTAATTTTGAAGGAGTGTTAATTTAGTTTTGTGATTTTTAAAAATGATCAATAAGTTTAAATTTTAAAAGATTAAGATTTTTTTTAGGATAAAATAAAAATGAATTTATTAAAAAAAATTATAAAAAAAAACCATTTTTATTTGAAAATATTTGGATAGAAAATTTCAATTAAGAAAATAAAATTTTATGGGCATGATAATATAAACTGATTTAGAACATGAGAAAGAAGCATTAGAAAAAGAAAACAAAAATAGTAGAATTAAGAATTTACATGAACAAGAAAGAGAAGAAATAAAAAAAATTAAAGAATAAATTAATAAAGTATTTAATTGATTTGGATAGTAAAATAAGTAAGATAATATATTTTATTTATAGAAATAAAAAGATTAAAGAATTTAAAATTTAAAATTGGAGAAGTAATATATGGAAAGAGTTTTTCTAATTATTATTTTTATTTTATTTCTAACAAAATCTAAATCTTTTAAAATTTAAATTTAATTGATAATTTTTTAAATTATAAAATTAAATTAGTTTATCTCAAAAGTTACTTGATAAATATATCACTGACTTTCGTAAATGTTAAACTGTGAGTAATGAATTATCATAAAAAAAAAAAGCATTATTCAAATGTTTGCTGGATAACACCTATGTTAAGTGATTACAGGTGGTCTTATTGTTGTATCTCACACAAATATCATATGTAGGCTTTCTTCTTTGGACGTTCCCAATCAATAAAGTGATGTATGCATTTTATCGTCTTCTTTTTACCGAGATTTATCGGTTTCTTTGACTTTAAAGAATGATATGGCACACCCTAAATAAAGTAACATCACAACCTCGAAACAATATATATATAAACAAATAACATCACTATTTCAAATAAATAAAAGAAATATTTTAAATCAGAAAAAAATATTAATTTATCAATAACTAAGTTTTTATTTTTACACTATATCATATATTTTACAGTTATATATTGATTTTTTTTATATTGTTATACTTTTCTTTTTATTATGCATTAATGATATATTTTAATTTTTAACCTTTACTTCCATAATAATATTTAAGAAAAGTAATAAAAATAATGATATTAAAATTTATAACTATAAAAAAATTATTACATGTTTGACAATGTCGAGCTCACGCTCGGTCTCTGGCTCGATGCTGTATGATCCTAGTCGTGAAGAAACTCTCAAAGAGGTAAAATTTTATAACTATAAGATAATTTAATTTGGTAAAAAAATTTATGTCTGTTATCATTTACTTTTTCTTTTTTATATATATTTTTTATAATTAAAAGAAATAACTTAAGAAACTATTACTTTTAAAAAAATATATAAACTAAAACTGAAATTATGAAGATAATTACTTATCCACAAGGCTACTATTTTATCCTCAAGGTCGTTACTTTGTTATGTTCACTACCTAAAAGATATAGTTTATAATTAACTAAATATGAAAGAAAAATAAAATAATTATTATTATAACTAACAAAAATATACTATTTATATTCATTTATATTTATATTCTAGAATTAAATAATATATTTTATATAATACATACAAGTGACATGTTTTCTAATTAAAAAGTCATAAGAATCGTGATGTCCGAGGTTTGAGTCCCGGTGAATGTGTATATATATTATAGCTATTTAAAATAAATTGTTTGTTATATATTGTAGCTGTTTAAAATAAATTATTTGTGTTATATATTGTAGCTTAATGGTTTCAAAATTTTCTTGTATCACATCCAAATTTAATGTTAAACATAAGATGATGACAATCCATGTGATTTGTGTAATGTTATTTCAATAAAAAGATAATATAAATGAATTGAAATCTTAAAAAAAAAAGACTCCTTAAAAAACGAAGGAAATAATTGCATACAAATATTTTCTTACAAAACTAGTAGACGTCATAAAATATGTGTAAGTCATGATCATCTTATATCACAATTGAAATACGTGGTAAGTGACTTACAATAATAAAATAAATAAATGAAAAAAATTAATATTTTCCTCTTATAAAAAATGCATATAAAAGGAAGAAAAAAAATATATTTGTCTGGCCATTTAGTTTACCGTTTACACATGTCGAAAAAACACACTTGTTAATTACCTTTGCCATTTTTTATTTATTTTTAATCAGCAACCGTTATATAATGCAAAAGCCAAAGACTTTTTACACCTCGGTAATTTCGTTGCAAAAAAAAAAAGATTTTTTTTTTTTTTTGCTGAAGCTTATTGTTTGATGAAACATGGGTCTAAGCGCCCATGGTATTGTTATAACCGATCGAATACTAGATATCTCTTTCTAATCCCCCTATTATATATATATATATATATATATTTATTTAACGCCTTAATTACCACCTTTTGGTTTCTAAGCTTGAAATGTTTAATTATCAACCCCATTAATTCTAATATTGCAGCTACCTCATTCTGGTAATTATATCGTAAAATGGATGTGTTTATTCCAGAAGATTATGTTATGAGACGGCGAATTGAAAAGAAGCTGGCAGCTGCTAGAGGAAATAATAATAATAATAATAATAATATTGGATCATCCTCAACATTAAATGATTATTCGAAGGAGAAGATCATGAAAGGTTCTACAATGTTGCTTGATAATCATGAGCTTTTACTCTCTGATGGAGTAGTTGGTGATTATAACTACTCTGTATTCTGCTGCTTCTCAGCTTAATTTAACATATAACTTTAATTAAACCTTTTATTATTTTATATGACTTTAATCATACCTTTTAGTTAACTACTACTGTCTCCTACTACTACTACTGCTGCTGCTGCTGCTACTTTAGTATTATCTTTGCAGTTTTCTTATGTACTATTGTACTATATATCTACCTAGTACTGCTTCTTGCTTAATATGTATATGCCTCAACTAATGGCACTATGTTTTGGGAAGTTTCATTAGCAAGCTTGATTTTTTAATTTTCTTGAATTGGGTCTGATTGTACCAAATTAATTTATGTAATTTTTCTCGACAGTTACAATACGCACTATTTTATTTCATGATTTTAACTCTGCTGTTAAAATAATATTACTCATTTCTCGTTAAAAAAATATGTTATATTATCGTTTAAATTATTAATTTTTTAACTAATTTGTAATTGAAAGAAAAAAAACACTCAGAGTAACTAAAATTTATTTATAAAAAACTAATATATCGTTAATAAGTATTAAGTTCTTACCTAAATTTAAAAATGATTAAAAAAATCATAGGTCCAATTTTTTGAATCGATGATTTGATTTTTACTCGATAAATTTTAAAAACAGATACGATTTTAAATATAAACCAAACATAAAACAACAAGTAATTTTCGGTTATGTTTATACTGAAAATCGTAACTACCACTACCTGAAATTAATTATATTTATTTAATTAAATTATAAATTAAATATTAATTAAATTATATTTTTTTAGATATTTTTTAATAATCGTTTCGAACTGTTACCTACGTGCACAAAATTATCCCTAAGCCGGTATACAAGGGTAAAAATCATCTCCAAACCGTTACCTCGTGGATAAAAAACCGTTTCCAAATCGTTATGATTTTCGGATAGTTTTAAATATAAATTTTATAATTTAATTCGATAACGATTATATCAAAACCGTCTTTATTCGTATCCCGTGTCTGTGTCGTCCTTGGCACTGAAAGGTCCAATTATTATTATTTTTTTTATTTTTTTAATAACAAGCCATTAATTTCAAACCATAAACAACCATATAGTTTATTAGCTCCTCAGGAAAATTAAAAAAAGAAAAGAAAAGAAAATAAGCTCTGCCTATTGAACGGTTCAGATTAAGATAATAAAAAAGAAAAAGTAAGGAACGGTGAAATAAAAGAAGAATCCTCAAATTCAAAATATCCGAGAGAAGCTTCAAATTTCAGTGGACACGTCTAATGGATCATTGAAGAACGAATAACAGCTTGATGATTGGCGTGGGCTTCAAATCATTTATGGGCCGGGCTCTAAGTATACACGTGTACTAGCGTCATCTACTATTATATACAAAGAGGAATCATCCATTTATGAGCGAATAATTGTGGTTATTCGCTTATTTGAGAAATATTTAGTCGGTTTTGGAAAAATAGCATTTATAATACCCATTATACATTTATATTTACTACAAATCAGTTTAAATATTTAAAGTTGAATTTTATTCATATAGATATATTATATATTGAACTCTAATCAGTTAATTATTTAGTTTTAATAAATTTAATTATTTAAATCTCATTTAATTTTATTATAAGTTTTATATGTATTATTTTATATAATTTTTTCACATTTTTTTCTAATTAATTGTAAGTAACTAGGAATAAGTTGGGATGGTTATAACAAATATTTGAAACTCAAAAATATATTAATAATACTATTTTACATATATCACAAAACACATTGCAATATAAGGAAACAAGATATAAATATGATTCTAATAAATAAAATATATATATATTTTTTAAGCTAGACATATTGCTAAAGTAATAAAGTCTACCAAAGTTTCTCTGTTAAAAAATAATTATTTTTAAAAATAAAAAATTGCTCTAATAAAAGTGTTGATTCCAAGTCATAATAATAATATTTATTGTTTTGAAAATAACAGTTCATTTAAAAAGAGAGAGAGAGAGAGAGAGAAGAAAATGATTAGAAATATATATAGAAAGAAATATTCCAAATGATGATTACTCCAATATTTGCAGCGTGGGCATGTCTGGTGGTGGTGGGACATTATCAGAAACCAAGGTGACCAAAAAGTCGAAGATGTCAGTAGCCATAACAGCAGAAACAACATCATGTTTATGAAGAGTCCTCTTCTTGGATTGAAGGGTAAGCAACCAAGAACTTTTAGTGATTTCCTCAATGAAAAGCTCACATGCCTTTGAGAACATAATGGGTGCTTCCCCAGATATCATCTTCACTTCTTCCCCATCATTATTAGCACTTGACTTCTTCATTATCTTCTTTATTCTTGCTAATGGCAACGAATGAGTTCCTGTTTTTATTCCTGAATATCTTCCTGCTTGCCTCATTTTCTATCTTAATTTCTTTTATATATTTATCAAATTATATATATTTATACATAAAATTAACTAGTGTAGTTTTGCAGGAGAATACATATTTGGGTAAACTATTATTAATTATATGGTGAACATGCGCTTAAAAGTTTCTGAGGTTCTATTTATAATATTAATGTACATGTTTATGTAGAGGAAACAAAATAGAGCAAAGCTAGCTAGTGGAGTACTATCTAGCACACTGGCTACCTTTGCTTGCCGGCCAGCCTGCGTCTTATGTATTTTAGCCGGCATATTCCATATCTTACTTCTTTTTAATTCAGGAAAAAGGGTGCCTCTTGTTTAGTTATAAAAATTATTTTTTGATACATTTGTTTATAAAAAATAGGGATGATAATTTTATCTTTTTTAATAATATTTTAATATTAAAATTATGGAAGTTATATCATATTATAACAGTATTAGATTAATTAAAGATAAAAATATTATTATAATAAAAAATATTTATTTTTAAAAAGATAAAAAAAATAAATTAAACTAACTCAACTTTTTGTTTCTCATATTCATGAATTCTAAATTAAAAACTTATCTACCTCACAACACGTTGATCTAATTTACAAAAAAGATTACTCATCATTATAAAATACATAATTGATCTTATTATATTGTTACTGGTTATTTTATTTATATAATTATTTATTATGGTTTCTAACAAAGTTTTTTTTATTCACTAATATATAAGTTGACATTTCTATCACAAATATAGTTATGAATGTCATTTGTATTAAATTTATTATTTTTGAATTTGAGTTAAGTAAATCATTTTCTAATTGTTTTGAAACAATAACTTTATAAACTTTTGTTAAATTGAAATTTAATACAAGTTTTAAGTTTTTTAGTACAAATAATATTACTGGTATTAAATATTTGTATTATTATTGATATTAAATGTGATCAAACAATAAAATTAACTTAATTTTTTTTGTAAATTTAATATTAGAGACTATTTAGAAAAGAGGGTGACCAACTAAAGAAAGATAAAGAATGATTCAATATGATAGAATTAACTAGAAGGAAGGAAATAAGAAAAAAAAAAGGATTAAAAATGGAGAGAACTTCCTTAAATTAAAATATTTTTTATTATATTTTATTTAATAAAAATAAAATATTTCGTCAAAAAGTAAAATGTCATTCGATGGTTATTTTGTTTTACAAAAAAAGAGACTTAAAAACTTCTTTTGTAAAAAATGATACTAATGATCCCAATGAGCTAAATAAAGAGACTAATACAACACTTACACCTTTTTATTTATTTATTACAACTTACTCAGCCGGTGATTTGTGATGATATTGTGTAATAGTTTAGAAAATTTTAAATTATTTTGCATAATAATTTAAGTGTATGATTATATAGCGATATAGAAAGGATAGCATAGAGATTTTGATATATATGATACATAGTCATACTTATAAAAATAATGTTTATCAATATTCAAATAACTTAAGATTTTTAAAAAGTTTATTTTCTAAATTTTTTTTTTTACTGTACAAGTATTTAAACTACCAAACTTTTAAAATAGCTATGAATATGATATTACATATTCTGGAGCTAATAAATTAATGTAATTAATTTTCAAGAGTTTTAGGCAGAAACAGATTGTGATTGGAATTATCTTTGGTGACAAACCATTACTTTTGTGATATAGACGCAAAGTATAAAGTCAAACTAATAAATTAACCAGTTGCTATCGTTTTATATAACTTTGATCATTATTTAATTTATTTATTTCTATATATTAATTTGAATTTGGGCTATCAAGCTAAAAGTCTTGACTGAACAAAATAATATTCTTCTGGGGTTTGGTCTAATGCTTACGGACTTATTAAACAAATTGTACTTCTTTAATCTCTATTTGATATATGTTCAATATTTAGTATTGCTTTTCTGAAAAAGAAAAAATAAAATAAATCAATACTGATATGCCAAATTCTTAGCAGATTGTTTGAATATACTTCAATTCTACCTATTTACTTATTAAAAATCACATAGCAAGTACGTTAAAATAATTTATATATAGATTTATTTATTACTTAATTTTTACATCAAATAATAATTGTTATGATTATTAGATTCTATAATTTAAAATGAGTAGAACTAGAATGTGAAAACTATTCATAGTTTGTTGACCGCATGTTCAAGTGAACATGTGGGGTGCTCTTGGAAAATATGTGGGTGTAATATAATTTATCTATTTCAAAATAAGGAAAGCTCAGTTAAATTCAGAGTTGGGCCTTACCGAGTTAATTCCATTTTGGAACGAAACGAATGAACGTGCAAATAGTATCGGCCTTTTCTATATTTCCATCAGAATTCAAGGATCGGGCTTCTAAAATAGTAATTATTTTTACGAGCTGAATTTGCCGCTAGGCTTTAGATCTCCCCCTTCTTTGACATATTTATGCCTTCTTTATTTACGTTCCAAAATAGTTTTATATGTCTCTTTGTCCCAAGTATTTAAATATATAAAATATTTTGAGTTCGAGTATGAAAAAAATAAATTATATCCTTACCTTCTCTCCCATATCAAACAAAATTTTTAGAATACATGCATCTAAATTATATATTCTTAATAATTTTAGATATTAAGGTATGTATTTGGAGATTTTGTAAGATGTAATTAGATTTAATCTTTCTTTTTATAGAGGAATAATTCTATAATACGGCTTGATTCTATACAAGACTGGTGGAGTTTCTATATAAGTTTAACTATATTAATTAAAATATCATAAAAAGTAATTATATATATATATATATATATTTCAAAATAACACAATCTTTTAAAAATATGACTTCATCTTAATTAAACAATAAATCAAAATTCATCTAATGAAATTAAGGTGATTTTATCTAAACTTTTTTTTAATTATTATTTAATCCACTTCATTAGATGAAATAACCTTTACGAAGTTAAACGAGATGAATGGAGTCAGCCTAATTAATGTTGAATTCAACAAACACGGCAACACAATTCAACAAACACTTCACCGACGCCAAATATTTTTTCCAATATACACGGCGCCTACCAATCAAGCTGTAAATCATATAATTCAATCATAGTGGTTGGTGAAATAGTAATTGATATTTGTCTATATAAACAATTTAAATATCCGATACAAATTAAAGAAAATATACGAAGAAAACGTTTATTTCTTCTTCTCATTATTTCTTCAAACATTGATTTCTTCATGGTATCAGAGCCAAGTCGTTGCTTTATACAAATTTGAAACTCTTGTTCTCTAAAACAGAGATTTCTTTCTCTGAAAATATTTTTTCTCAGGAAAAAAATTCTTATTCAAACACTCGTACAAATATTAATTACAAACATCATTTTTGAAGCAGTATTTCTCCCACCTAATTTTACCAGATTACTCTAAACACAATTCTGAACATTTTGGTAAAAATAGAGTAGAAGAAAAACCTCCCACGCGCCCCCACGCACCGCCTGAAGTGAAGTGTTCATATTCCACGCGCCCCATGCGCCATCACGCGCCGTCTGGAGGTTGAAGATGATGACGTGTCATCCAGTTCGGCTCGGCTCAACTGGATCGGCTCGGCGCAGCGCGGCTCTGTCCGGCTCTAGGGCGTAGCCGGTCCGCACCTTGGCTCGGCTCAGGTTGGTCCGGCCAGCGGTTCAGTTGAACCCGGTTTTCTCGTTTTTTTTACAATTTTTCTATTTTTGGCCAGTTCGGTCCATTTTAAAGGTCTGAACCCGGCTTTTTTCCGGTTCTGGATTTCTAACACCGGTCTGGTTCAGTTTTTCAAGTTTTTTAAACCAATTTGAACCGTTTTTATGGTTTTTATCCGGTTTAGTATAAATATATATTAAAAAAAACATAAAAAAAAGGAAAAAACACACAGAAAAAAATTCTTTAGTCCTAAAATTATTACACCATTTTCTAGTTTGGTTACCATAATATCATGACAGAGGGTATAATTTCATTACCTATAGAGCAATCAAATCCAGTTGTTGTACAATCTGTTCAGTCTGAAGGTGTGTTTAATGCTGGAATTGTTCTTAATGAGACTAATTATGATGTTTGGTCTCAAATATAGAAATGCATATTGCAGAGAGAAAAAAACTATCTTATATTCATGACAAAAATTTGCAACCAGAAAAAACATCAAACAATTATAACAAGTGGTATGCAGAAAATCAAAAAGTGAAGAGATGGATACTTATGTCAATGAGTCCAAAAATCATGAAGCGATATTTACGCATACCTACTGCTCTTGAAATTTGGGGTGCTTTGGCAAAAGCATTCTATGATGGAAGTGATGAATTACAGGTATTTGTCTTAAACCAAAAAGCCTTTACTTCTAAACAAAATGGAAAATCACTTTCAGAGTATTATGGAGAGTTAACTGAAATTTTGCAAGAGCTAGACCATCGTGATAAGGTGGTCATGAAAGACCATCATGATCTAATATCATATCAAGAGTCTGTTGAAAGACTAAGGATACATATTTTCCTTGCTGGATTAGATGATGAGTTTGAGAAGGTTCGTGGAGAAATTTTGCGAAAAGAAACTATCCCAGATTTAGAAGGTTGTTATTCCTTGATTCGACGGGAGGTAGTACGTCGAATCTCATTGAAGGAAAAATCTAGAGATGTTGACGCTTCAGTCATGATATCTAAAAATCGTTCTTTTTCCAATCAGCAAGAACGAAAGATGACTGATAAATCATCATTTAAATGTACCCATTGTCATCAAAAGGGTCATACAAAAGAACGATGTTTTGAACTGGTGGGATATCCTGACTGGTGGGATCACAACTGTGACTCTCGGAAGAAAAATCCACGACAGATGTCTACTGCCACCATTGCTGAAACAACAAAGGATCATGTTGCAACCTCCTCAGCACATGTTGGTAAGATGCTTAAAGTTTTTTCTCCTATTTTTAATAATACATGGATAATTGATTCAGGTGCAACTGATCATATGACATTCGATTCTAGACAAATCTCAAAATCATCCTCACACAAAACTGTTTGCACTGCCAATGGTAACACAACCCCAGTCATTGGGGAAAGATCTTTGTCTCTCACTAGTATTTTGAATTTAGACTCAATATTAGTTGTTCCCTCTTTAGAGTATAACCTTATATCTATTTCTCAAATAACCACTGCTTTATCTTGTTTTGTTATTTTTTGGCCTGACTTTTGTGTGTTCAAGGACATTCAAACAAAGCAAACGATTGGTCGTGGTGTTAGGCAAGGAAACCTGTATTATTTGGACTTGGATTCAACAAATCATGCTTTGGTAGCAACTGGATCTAACAAGGATGAATCAAATATATGGCTATGGCATAGGAGATTGGGTCATGCTTCTTTTGGATATTTGAAAAAATTATTTCCAAGTTTATTTTTGAGCTTAGATCTTTCTACTTTAAAGTGTGATGTCTGTGAACTAGCAAAAAGTCATCGTTCCTCATTTCATGTAACCTTAAATAAAAGTCCATCTCTGTTTATGGTTATACATTCTGATGTATGGGGTCCTTCCAAAGTCTCTACGTTGGGAGGATCACGTTGGTTTGTTATATTTATTGATGATTTTAGTATAATGACTTGGGTTTGTTTAATGAAATCTAAAAGTGAGGTAAACGTCTTATTTAGAAAATTTCATAAAATGGTTCGTACTCAATATAAAACACAGATTCAAGTTCTAAGAAGTGACAATGGAGGTGAATATAAAAGTTCTGAGCTTCAAGAATATCTTCAATCAGAAGGCATTATTCATCAAACTACTTGTGTTGATACACCTTAACAAAATGGAGTTGCAGAAAGAAAAAATCGACACTTGTTGGAAGTTGTCCGTGCCTCATTGATCGAAGCTAATATGTCATTATCTTATTGGGGAGAAGCAATTACTTCTGCTGCATATTTAATCAATCGGGTACCTTCCAGTCCCATTAACTTCCAAACACCACTACAAGCCATCACTGAAGCAATTGTTGCACCAAATGTTCCCAATTTACCTCCTCATGTCTTTGGTTGTATGGCATTTGTACACCTACATAAACAACAATGTAGCAAGTTGGATCCACGAGCAATACGTTGTGTTTTTATGGGATATGTCATACAACAAAAAGGGTATCGGTGTTATCATCCTCCTACAAAACAAATGATTACTACTATGGATGTTATTTTTCATGAAGATACAATGTATTTCTCCTCTACACCTGAATTTCAGGGGGAGTACAACCATGCTGAAATTCAGACCCTTACATATAAATTGCTTCCTTATGAAGAAAGACAAATTATATGTGAGGAAAATACAAATAACTTGAATTCAAATGGTAATAACTCTCAATATAGAAAAGACTCAAGGGAAATGGAATCAAGGGAAATGGAATCAAGTCCTCATCAGCTTCAAGATCATCAAGCAAGTTCCTTATTACCACTAAATGAGTACGAGTTTTCTTTTCCACAAGCTGCTGATATACCTAACCAATCGTTTGCAGAGGATGTTCCAACTATTGAACCAACCAGAAAAATACTTCCATCACGTCCTAACAGAGGTATTCCTAAAGCCATGTATGAACCTGAGATTTCTAGTAAAGTCAAATATCCCATGAGTAACTATATGTCTAAACATCGTTTGTCAAAATCAAACGTATCATTTGTGAATCAATTATCTGCTGTATCTATTCCTAACAGTGTGCATGAAGCTTTAGCTGACCAAAAATGGAAAGATGCTATGAATGAAGAACTAAGATCTTTAGAAATAAATAGAACTTGGGAGCTTGTCGATCGTCCACCAACAAAGAAAATTGTTGGATGTCGATGGATTTTTTCAGTAAAATATCAAGCAGATGGTACGATTGAACGTTATAAAGCAAGATTGGTGGCAAAAGGATACACTCAAACATATGGGATCAACTATACATAAACATTTACACCTATAGCCAAAATTAACACTATTCGGGTCTTGGTATCTCTAGCTGCAAATTTAGATTGGCCATTATATCAGTTTGATGTAAAAAATGTCTTTCTATATGAAGATTTAATTGAAGAAGTCTACATGGATTTACCACCAGGAATCAAGAAATCCACAATCCATGGAGAAAAGGTGTGCAAATTAAAAAAATCACTGTATGGATTGAAACAATCCCCAAAAGCATGGTTTGGCAGGTTCACAATGTCAATGAAGACATTTGGCTACAAGCAAAGCAATTCAGACCCTACTTTATTTCTAAAAAGGGGGTATGGTAAGATCACTGCACTTATTGTATATGTTGATGATATGATAGTAATAGAAAATGATCTTGAAGAAAGGAAAGCGCTACAAACTTATTTGTCCAAAGAATTTGAAATGAAAGACCTTGGTTCCTTAAAATATTTTCTTAGGATTGAGGTTTCTCGATCAACAGAAGGAATCTTCTTATCTCAAAGAAAGTATGCCTTAGATTTATTAAAAGAAACCGGTATGTCGGCATGTCAACCAGCTAATACACCAGTAGAGGAAGGATTAAAGTTATGTATCAAGGTTGATCAAGTCCCAACAAATAAAGAAAGATACCAAAGGCTTGTTGGAAGGTTGATGTATTTGGCACACACAAGACCAGACCTTGCCTATGCTTTAAGTATTGTCAGCCAATTTATGCATAATCCTGGAGAACAACATATGAATGCAGTTATTCGTATTTTGAGATATTTAAAGTCTGCTCCTGGAAAAGGAGTATTGTTCACTAAGAACTCAGAGTTTTCTAGAATTGAAGTATATACTGATGCTGATTGGGCTGGATCAATAAATGATAGACGATCTACATCAAGCTACTTCACTTTTGTAGGGGGAAATCTTGTAACATGGAGAAGTAAGAAACAACATGTTGTGGCCCGTTCAAGCGCAGAGGCTGAATACAGAGGAATGACACTTGGGCTTTGTGAGGCCTTGTGGTTACAATCTCTCTTAAAAGATTTGACATATCCTGCTAAAGAATCAATTAAGTTATTTTGTGACAATAAAGCAGCATGTGATATTGCTCATAATCTAGTTCAACACGATCATACAAAACATGTTGAAGTTGACAGATTCTTTATTAAGGAAAAGTTAGAAGAAAATTCATTGAAATTGCCAAAAATTAAGTCAGAAGATCAATTGGCTGACATCCTCACTAAAGCAATCTCATATCGAGTATTCACAGAAGTTTCAGTCAAGTTAGGCATGAAAGACATCTATGCACCAACTTGAGGGGGAGTGTTGAATTCAACAAACACTGCAACACAATTCAACAAACACTGCACCGACGCCAAACATTTTTTCCAATATATACGACGCCTAACAATCAAGCTGTAAATCATACAATTCAATCATGGTGGTTGGTGAAATAATAATTGATATTTGTCTATATAAACAATGTAAATATCCGATACAAATTAAAGAAAATATACGAAGAAAACGTTTACTTCTTCGAACATTGATTTCTTCAATTAACAATAACAAATTCCTAGATAAATTTTGTTTATTATTATTCATGAATTAAATAAGTCAACTTCATGTATTTGACCAACTCGATAAAAATAAAAAACCACCCGTAAATTTTCATCAACGTTAAGTTAACTCCAATGACAACGAATCCACATTGATCTACGATTACTTCACACGTTAAGTCATTTATGTTTTATAAAACTTTAGTTTAAATTATTAAAATGTATTTAAAAGAAAAAAATCATTTTTCTTTATTTTTTTATTAAATAAATAAAATATTACGAAATTCGAAGACTAACTCAGGAAAACTAGTATATATATTATTTGTTTTTAAAACCATTCATTTTATTAATTTTATGGCAACTAATTAACTAAATGATTTTGTTTCCACACAGAGGTCGTCTTATGGCCGTGACATTGGCCGTGCAAATTTGGCACTTCAATTCCACGAGATCAGAGTCTTAGCTTCCAAATTGCTTCTTTCATTCCACTAAACCAAAAACGTACTAGTTAGGCTGCAACTTCTTTCCTGGGAGCAAATGGGACCAAAACAAAATGATGATGAACTTCATAATGAGATCGTCTTCAAAAGTTTTATAATTAATAAACAATACATAATGGGGATATATATATATATATATATATATATCGCCATATCGCAAGAGTCGCCGTATATAATTCATAATTTTGTGTTTTTATTGGGGTCGACCACTTCACGTGAGCACTTTCTGTTTTCTCTCATATGTGCACTTGTTCTAATAATTCTTCTATGCTTTCTTCTACTACTTCATGAACCTAGCTAGCTATATTATTCCCTCTCCACAAAACAAGATTAAAAAGAAAATCATAGTTGTAAAAGCAAAATTAAAGAAACAAAAATAAAGATGTTCATCTTGTGATGATCTTTTTATTTCTACAAGCTACTGAGTTGAGGCTAGGGATCTACTTTATTTCTGATATTTTCACATGATTGAAAAAAGAAGAAGAAGAAAGAAAGAAAAAAAGGTGATAAAGAAACCATCTTCACGTGCCCAAAAGATACAAAAAGCTCTATAATTATCGATATGATAATGTCTTTAAAACTTTAAAAGGGGAAAAAATAATCTTAAAATACATGTTAGAAACGAAATATTTGGATTTAGTCACAAAGAATAGGTTTAGCAAGAACAAAAGTATGTGTGAACATATATGAGTATTTTAAATAATAGGTTAATAAAGCACAAAAAAATTGTATAAAATATATTTTCCTAATAAATATGAGATTTTAATAGTTAGAAGTTTCATTTTATCAAAAATAATATAAAATGGTAGATGAAGTCAATTATTTTAACTCTCTCCAAACTTAACAAGTTAAATGCTTATTTTGATTAAGTTTGATTAATAATAACAAGATGTGGTACAAATATTAATTATTATTGGTTAACAATTGATTATTCATAATTATTAAATAGAGTTCTAATGAATACCAATTATTGAAGTATACGAATTTTATTGGTTAAATTTAATTGAAGTGAATGATTTCATTATGTTAAATTCAAATAAAATCAAATACATTTATTTGAAATTGGTTTGAAATG
Organism: Hippophae tibetana; assembly: GCA_037013495.1. Classification (NCBI taxonomy): domain Eukaryota; kingdom Viridiplantae; phylum Streptophyta; class Magnoliopsida; order Rosales; family Elaeagnaceae; genus Hippophae; species Hippophae tibetana. The sequence continues at coordinate 3,618,478 of CM072804.1, read as the reverse complement.
AAGTTAATTTGGTAAAAATAAAATAAGATAATATTTGTTATTTTTGGAAGAAAACAATAAAATAAATAACTTGGTCAATTTAGGATTTTTTTCCCATGTATATCACAAAAATATCAAATGGTTTTTATCAAGATGGGCACAGTATATGGATAAAAAATAACAATGTAGTTAAAAATATGCAAAAATTGCAATATATGAATTTCAAAAAACTCAAACTTTATTGTAAATTTATTTATTTGGTGACTTTAATAAATTATTGTTATTATTATTAATCAGAATACGAAAACTTAGAATGCATAGGCATTTATTTCAAATTTAATTGCAGTAAATGATATTTGCTTTGAGTCCAACGCACAAGGTAGTTGAATTAGGTATTGTTTACCTTAAATTCCTCCTAAAATTATTACGGGTAGATCTTTAAACCTTTTGTCATAAAAGTTATAAAATGAGAAAATTAATATCCCAACAAAAATGAAATAAATGAGAGAAAAAAAACAATAATATTGTTAAAACTTAAATTCTTATTAAGAAAATGATTTTTAATTAATGATAATTTTATTCAATAATAATATCATTAAAATATAATCAATTAGATATAATATATAGTTCTTACACTTTTATTTATACAATAAAAAAATAATTATTTCAATATCATTAAAAAAATAATTTAATAAGCTGGGTTAGCTCTTAATTTATTTCTATCATATCAAGTCGATTTGCTAATTTTCTTGGTTGCTCAATGTTAGGTAACCAAGTAAAAATTAATAGAAATCTAACCGACTTAGATAGAAAAGTTCTAAATTTGTAACATGTAAAATACTGTGAGAGTATAAAAAAGAGAGTCTCTCATCTTGTTTAAAAATTATATGTATGCATACATGTGCTATGAGACTTATCATCTAGGAGAGTTTGGATCAATCTTTTTGAATTGTGCACGCCTAAATATTTATATACTCACAAAATTTACAAATATTAATATTTATTTAAAAATTACTTAAAATTATACCCTTAAAATTTATAATAATAAAAATAACAACTTAATAATATTGAACGAGATACAATTAGATGGATTTAAACATAAAATAAATCTATATGATTATATTTTAATTAATATTGAATGTATTTAAATAGTCATATTTTAATTTAAATAACATGAAATTAGATAAAATAAATAAATTTAAATGATTAGTCAAACTCATTTTAATAATAAAAATATATGAGTTAAGTATAAATAATGTTATTTTTTGATTATAAATTATAAATTATGTATTTTTTTTCATTTTTTATCAATTAATTAGCTGGTGATATTTTAAAATTAAATCTCATGCTTCTACTAATTAAACCAACTGCTTTTTTTTTTTAACATAAAGTTCGAATTTAATACAAACCCCTGCACTAGTAGGATGCAGAATATCTTACCCAAAGATGCCTTTATTGTCTAATAAGGCTTAAATCGAGTTATTTTATCTTATTTATTATAATTTTATTTTATTTTATTTAAATTTTATCCATAATAAACTTAACATTAAACGTATATTATATCATTTTTTATTAAACTTAAATTATAAATAATATATCATATTTTTTATTATTTTTTAATTCTTAATTGTCTCATTTAAACCTATTAAAGACAAATGAAATATCTTTATTATTACAATCTCATTATTATCTCATATAATTAAAAATTAAGTGAGATAAAATAAAATGAGTTTTAAAAATTAATAGATTGTATCACAAATCTTATTAACATCTTATTTTAATTTACATCTCTACTTACATATTAATTACATATTAATCATGATAAACTTAAATGAAATTAGCAATATAATTTGATAATTGGTGGTGATATTACCACAATTTAATTTATATATGTCATGGTTTTTTTTTATTAATGATCACTTTATACAACAAAAGAGACATTAGAGTTTAATTTAGTGTAGGCATACAAAAATTAATCCAAATATTTTTATTATGAAAATAATAAAAGTAATTATAATAATATATATCATTAACCTTTTGATAATTTGTTATTATTTTTAAAGAACATTTAAATCATTTTTTATTAAATACATGAAATATTAACGAGATTTGAACTTGGTTTCATAGCAGAGATAAGAAATTATACTACCTCGACCACAAGTCAATTTCTTAATAATTTATTATATTTTTTAATATGATAATAGAAATGGTGTAATTGACTACAAAATATTACTTAATTTTTTACGCTCTTACATGTATCAATAGTTTAGATTTAAATAATTTATATTCTATCTCCTCTCCCTTGTATATAAATCTCAATTATAAAAATGTGAAAAATTAGATAATATTTTATACACAGTAAATTAATAATAATATTCCATACTTATATTAGTATATAATCAATTAACTAAATTAACTACACTTATATTGATATATAACTAATGAACTATACTTATATTAGTATATAACCAATTAAAAATAGTCTTATTAGATAATCTGATAACTATATTTTTAAAAATTTAACATATTAATTACCTTATATAAAATTTGTAAACTTTGGTTACATGTTGCATTGTTGGAAATTTTATCTTTTTTTTATATGAATTTTGGTTTTTTCTTTTGAATTTTTTTCTTTGCAAAAAAAAAAAACTTAACTAAAATCTATTTGAAGTTATATATAAGGGGCTAGCTAGTGAATGTTTAATGTAAAAAAAAAAGGTTTAAGAATTGCAAAAAAAGGAGGATAATAAACCGATTAAAATAATTAAAAATAGGAAGAAAAAAAAACGAAGAAAAAGAGGAAGAGGAGAAAGATACTAAAATGTATAATAATAATGTAATAATTAAATGACCAAAGACCATCACTTTAAAACAAATGTGACAAATAGTAATAAAACCAACTCATGTAAATTTTTTCAAATAGTATATAGTGAAATAATAGTAACCCAAGATATATATACTGACAATTAGGATGCATTTTTTTTCTTATTTTTTGAAAATTTATTTGGTTTTAATTATATGATATTCTATTAAAAAAATTATTTTTAAAATTAATAAAAATTAAAAATACTTTCATATATTTTTTTATCTCAAAATTTCATACTAAATATTATTTAAATTAAATTATATTTATTTAAACATATTTATTATTAAATTAAATTAAATTAATTCCATTTGACGTATTTATAATACTATATTTATTATTATAAATTTTAAATATATATATATATATATATATATATATATTTTTAATTTCTCAAAAAGAATTAGAAAAAACTATTGTGTAAATATTTGGAAAGTAGATTATTCGCACCTTAGAGTGTTTAATTAATTAACCTCTTCTTCTTTTTATTTTTTTCTTTGTGGAAAGTGTTAAATCAGTCTTCTTCTTCTTCTTTTACTTTCTTTTTTTCTGAACGGGTGTGTGACTCATTTCCTAATTGATAGATATCATTGGGAATGCTAACTAAACTTTTGCGTAATTATCTTAAAACAAAGTTATATGTAAATTAAGATATATTTTATACAAAAATATCTAAAAAAAATTCTATAAAAAGATACTTAAATTTTTATTTTGTTTATATATAAATATCTTACTTAATCAACTAATTAATTATTATCTTAACTTACTTATCAAAACTTAATAAAAAGAATGAGTTAATACAATTTTATTAAAAAAATTATATATATTTAAATTAAATAAATCAAAATTTAAATTCCTCGACGTAAACTTTTATGAGTTTTATGCTTTTGAAGCTAAGATGTATAAGAAATTATTTATTATTTTTTATATATTTAAACTATTAATTAATTTAATTATTTTTACAATTATTTATTAGATATTTATTATTTTCAAAAAAATATTACACTAATCTAAGTACAAAATTATAATATTTTTCATTAATAACGAATAATTATTAAAAATACATAAATTTATATATTTTTATATTTATAAAATTTAATTTTTATTATGTATGTATATTATCTATAAAAAATTAATTGTTTTAATTTTTTTTAAAATAATTACTATACATATAAATAGAATAAAGTGGGTGATTAACATTCAATGAAAAGTAGTAATAATTATTTGACTTTACTTTCATGCTATATTTTTGGAAGCTGATAGCTAGCTTCATGGACCATGATGATGTTCCACTTGGCTCCTACCTCGCTAAAGTTGATTGGTTAATTTATCAGCAACCTTTCGATTTTTTTCATGCTTGTAATTATTAATAGGATTAATAGATTTTTCTTTATCATCAAATTTTAATTTATTATTTTTATACTATTAAATATTCCAACTTTTAAAAAATATCTTTAAATTTTTCTTATTAATTTCATATTATTAAGTATTAAAAAATATGATAGATAAATTAAAAACAAATATTAATAGTATTTTTGTTATATTTATAAAATTTAATGTTATAAAAATAACAAAAAATATTCGACAATATTTTTTTTATTAATTTTTTATTTAATTGTATGAAATTAATAAATTAAAATTTAATGATATTTTTATAATAATTTTTAAAATTTATTGATAAAAAAATATATTAACTTTTTCTAATACGTATTTAAAAGTAACTAAAGGTTTAAAAAAATCTTCAAATTATATCAATCAATATAACTACATGCTTTTTTTATTGGGTTTTGTTTGAAAGTAAACAAAACATCATTAAAGATACTCGTAAACACAAATGTCCAAAGAAAAAAAAAACCATTAGCTTTTTAAACAAAAGGTAAAAACACCAATCACATTAACCATTTAAACAAACTATAAGAAGATCTTTTTATGGAAATAATCCAAAGCTTTTTTTAGAATGTCTGATGCTAATATGCTATAAGCTGTTTAACATATAAAAAACCTTAAATTTTTTCATTTCCACAAATGTCATCAAACAAAAACATATTTTTTAAACTCATAATTAATTATCATCATTAAGAACAAAATGTTTCAAAAAATTATTAAAACTTTGTATAAAATTAAATCTTCAAAAATTTGTATTCAATAAGGAAAGTCTAAGATGTGAATACATCTTTTTAAAGTACGCAATTGAAACATAAGTGTAGAAATATTTCTTCGCTTAGTTGACATTGGGAGTGTCCATAGGTCAGATTGGACCAAATTGAAAAATTAGACAAACGAGATTGGATTAAATAGTTTTATAAATCAAACGATTTGGTCTGATTTGTATTAATTAAAACCGTTTTAAACTATTTAATTTGATATAATCCAATTCGAATAATATAAACGATTCAATCTAGTTAATTTTTTTACCAAAATCAAATCGGATCTATAGACACCTCTACTTTACACGAATAGCACACTTAATTTAACACATCATGTAATCAAATTTTCAACTTAAGAATAATCTTATTTATATATGTATAATTTTGAATTGTTTATAACGTTAAGAATAATCTTATTTATATATGTATAATTTTGATTTGTTTATATTAATAAGTAATTTTTTTTATTTTTTTACTTTTACTTTTTCTTATAATTTATTATATATTAATAATTTATTAGTGAATATAAATTTAAAGTACAAGGCGAACCAAGTAAAATATGATAAGTAGGTAAAACAAGAAAGTAACTAGAGGCTATAATGAAAAAGTGAATTAAGGGCCCCTTTCATGGTGAATAAGTTGGAACTTTAAGAGGGGACCAAATATCTGCAAATCAGGGATGATATAATTTCTAACCATTGCACCGAAAATTTAAGATTTTTTTATTCATTATATAAATTTATATTTATTTTTGTATTATATCATATAAATTTTATAATACATTAATATTATTCAAAAAAATAAATTACTTTTTTAACTATTAAAATAATTATAATAAATGATAAGATATAAAGATTATAAATAAAGTAATATATATATAATTAATTAGTGATATTATTTTAATTACTCGTTATTAAAAATAATATCATAATTACTTTATGATATAATATTATAACTTTATATTTTTATGCTGCATGTATCTTTTGTGATTCTCGCTTCCATCAAGATTTAAAACCTTTCTCCAACCTGTAATTTCCCTGATTATTAATTGATCTATTTTTTCAAAATTAATTATTTTATTGTTTTCTTAAAAAAATTAATTAATTATTTTACTTGGTTTCGCATCGTTCATGAGCCATGCATATTATTATTATGAAAATGCGTAAAATTATCAACGAATTCCTAAAATTTTAGACGGAATATAAATTGTAATTCTTTCTACTTCTCGAGGTATAATGACAAATTGGGAGACTCGATTAGAACGAATTGGTAGAGAAATTTTGTGTTATATATGATAATCCTTCTGATATTTGGGAAAGCAAAAGTTTTATATTGGCGAAAGAAAGATAAAAGATAGATTTATTTTCTAATATAACTCCTGTCATATTCGTTGATACTTCAAGAGATTTTACCCGAAATGAAAGAAGTCAAGTAGATTCACGAAGGTTTAATTACTGAATTACTTCCAAATAGTGTATATTGGATTCTTTTGAATAAGTATTAACATTCAATTTTCTTATATTTTTAAGTATATATATATATATATAAAAGGTATTGGGATGTACATCATCGTATTTATAATTTAAAATAATACTATAAATTTACCCTTTTGTACAATTTGTTTTTTTCTTCTTTCAAGTTCTATGTATAAAATATAATGTATAATTGTATAATTATATGCAAGAGAGAGAAAATAAAACAATATTCATAAAATTAAATCATTAATTAATAAAAGATATTTACATAAAATAAAATATTATTAAAAATACCTGTGCTGGAAAATTAGTCACTATATTGAATGATAAGTATCTCTATTGTTCTAATTTATATATTTTAAAAATTAATTTACCTTAAAATAAAACTTATTATTTTATAATGTTATTAAATTATAAAATTAAAGTATTTAAACTAAACAATTTTAGTGTAATTATCTGAATTTTATGTATATTTATGAAAACTTTATAAGATGTGTTAATGTATTTAATCAGTTTTGTACTATTGTTTTGCGTTCTTAAATTATGAAATGTGTAATTTATTTTTAAATAAAGATATAATAGGAATGAAATTTTAGTAAAGATACATAGAATTTTCCGCATACCACATATTGTCCACACACCCAATAAAAACGAGGCAATCATTATTAATAAGGTTTAATTGATTCAATAACAAAAAAATTATAAATATAATTTGATTTTTAACCTTATTTATGGAATATAGATATGTTATTTTTTTATAATATAAAAATATTTGTTTTTTGAAAGTTCAAAAATAATATATATATATATATATTTATAAAATAAAAACGTATATCTTTTACACAAGATTAAAAGTAAAAATATACGAATAATGGAATAGCTTTAAGAATCTAAAAATAAAAAATAAAGATAAGGCGAAAATATAAAAAGAAAATTGACCAACACCAGTTAATACGAAATTGGCCACATGACATTTCACATTTTACAATTCGAAATTGACATTAACTTATAATTGCTATATATATATAGAGAGAGAGGTACATGCATCAATAATCTCTAACTGTTGGAGGGCATGAAGAATTAATGATATAAGTTTGCAAAACCATGCAGTAGTACTGTTGGACCCAATATTTAATTAAATGCACCAACTCGAATTGAATTATATAGCATGTAGTGATAAGAAGATGAAAGACAATTAATAGATTCCGATCAAATATAAACAATTAATTACTAATGAATTAATTGGGTTAATTTTCTAACTCCAAAATGACACGTATACATATACAGTAATGACAAACAAATATAAATTTATACTCATTTTTACATCAAAATTACTTTTATGATCATGACATATGTTAATATTATCAAAATATAAATCATATTTTATATTTTAAAAATAATTTTGATGCATGATATATAAAATATATGTATATATATTATAAAATAAAGTTAATGATATTAGAGAGATGCCCTCAAGAGACAAGCAATGCATGTCCATCTTGTTTGTCCAATTAGTATTCGAGTGGTGTTTCAAAACAATGAATAATAGTGTGATTATTATTATTTCTCTTTATTCTTTCTTTATGATAATGTCATGTTATTAATTATTTAAAATCATTGATCGAAAACTAATATATAATTCCTCTGCATGTCTTCAACATCTTATGATGAATTGTAAATAGGAGTTGTCCTTTTAATTGTGGGACATATGAATTAGTTAACTAATTGTTGCCCATGTTGCCCCATCAATTAAGGGCATCATCATCAGTCAAAGCACACAAGCGGCTGTGCCATGTCCAAGTTCTTGGCCGGGTCCTATCATTTGTTTATTCATTCATTTTTACATCAAAAGATAATTGGTAATTTGAATTTTGCCTAAATCAGTTTCATTTTAAAAATAGAAGCCACCTAGCTAATATAATTTTTTTTTTGAAACCCACATATTAAAAATAATAAATCATAAAAAGAAACATATTAAAAACCTAAATATTATATGTTCAGTGAAATAATTAATGTTTAATAAAAATTATGACTTTTTATTTATTTTTTACTTTGGTTTTCTCTCTTCAATTTTGAGATATATATATATCATGTAGTGCTGTGTTTCTGTTACTGACTGTGGACGCACGCTTTGGATTCACATGGTGGACAATTTATTGAATAACTGTTATGCTTACATAAATTAGGTAATACCCATAGGCCATATCTACCTCATTCATGCGTAATCCATGAGCCTTCTTTAAAGCCAAGTAAAAGCCTCATTGAAAGCAACCCTCCATACCCATAACCCTCCAACTTCTAGCTCTCTCCCAGTCATAGTCTTAGTACTATTGCATCCACATACCCTTACTGTCATTTTCCTTCCAACCTATAAGAAATCCCCACTTCATAAGTTAATTCATATACATGTTTTGCCTATTTCGACCCTACGTTAAAATGAAATTAAAATACTTTAATCATCATTAACCGTTCTTTGATAAAGTGGTTAGGATTTTAATACCCTAATTCAAATCCCATATTTCAATTATCTTATTGTTTAAAAAAATGAAATTTTTATATGATTAAATTATTCACCTAATTTTATTTTTAATTTTTTTAAAATATATTTTTTATGTATTATAAAAAATATGTGTATATCCCATGAAAAAGATGTATAAAAAAAAAAACTCCATGTTATGCTATGTAATTTTTTTTTGTTTAAAAAAAAAAAGAATTCAAGGACTAAGTCTTAATTTCAGGGCCCTCCTTTTTTCCTACATGCATGGCTTTTAACGAAACTCTAGTTTAATTATCTAAATAGCTTATTGGTTTAAGCAACATGGATTCAAGACCCAACTTTAATAGATAGTCAACCACTAATTATATCTTATATATAATTTGAGTTCTTAATGAAACTCTCTTTTATTATTTATACTATTTAATCTACTACATTAAAAATGATGTTAATTAGTTTTTAATTTAATAAAAATAATTACAAAATTATACTATTTTAATAATTTTTTTTTCTAATAATTAAAACGTGATTAAATATGATTTTTTAATAAGAATAAATTTTAAATTTAATATAAAATAATTTTAAAAAATAAATAATAATAAACTATTAAAATAAATTAATAAATATTAAAAAATATATTTTTAATTTTTTTTATATTAATTGTGATTTTATCATTATTAAATAATCATATTTTAATTGATTTTAATTATTTTACATAATAATAATAATATTTTAATATAAAAATTATTAAAATAATATAATTTATTTTTAATTAATATTTTTTACAAAATTTAAAAAATAAATAATATCATTTTTAATCTAAATAATTAAATAATATATTTGAGATGGAGTTGGAGACTATACAAAGGATCGATTGCCTTCGAAGATGATATATATTTAGCTCTTCCAATCTCAAAAGAGTAGCGAAATATTAATCTATTTTGTCTCGATCTTTAATTTGGTAGGACACGTACTTATTGAATTTTGAGAGCATATCTTGGCGGTGAAGTTTTAAGCTTCAGAAATTCTGGCACTGGTCAAAGACGGAAGGTGCACCTCTTTTTTTGTTTTTGTTAAGGTATATATATAAATATATAGTTAATACACAAATATATTATATTGAAGAATAATTAATCCAATTACTACCATTTTTATTAATTTTTAAAAGAGTTTATTTTTCAAAAACTTCATAACCAAAAACCATGAGTTCGAGTATATTTTAAGTTTAAAATTTTCAATTATATTAAGTAATCTTATTTATTTCACTGCTTCCATCCTCCTTGTATTTTATCTCCACTTATTATTTAATTAATTGATAAGTTTATATCTAACTCTACTTATATATTTCAAAAAAGCTTATCACAATAGTTTATTAAATCACAAATAAGACCCATTAATTCAAGAATAGTTTAAAAATAACAAAAAATAAAAAAAATGTCTATAAAATGAAGAGAATATTAAAATCCAAATATAACATATAAGATTAGGAGTGAACAAAAAATAAGATCAATTCATTTAAATTAAGAAATCTTATTCTATCCGTCGTATTCAGATCGGATTAAATTGATAAATTTTATAGTTTGTTTTGATTCGAATCGATAAATTTTATAATCTATTGTATCCGATTCAAAATGAATTACTATTAAATTATAAATAAATTTATATATTATTTTATAATATATTATATTTAAATATTATGCATATTGAATTATTATTTTAACTTAAAAAAATAAATATAAATATTTATCATAATTTAAAAACTGTACAAATATATTTATTATTCTTTTAATTTTTTTAATTAAGACTATAAATAATAATATTTATTATAAAAATATAAATTATATATGTTATTTTTAATATATAATAATAATTCATAAATAAATTTTAACATTAATATGATCTTATCTAATTTAAAAAAATTGATCATATCATAGGATCAAATTTAAATTAAAAAATCTTTGAATTTGTTCGAATGAATTAGATTCAAATTAACGAAAAATAAATAATTTTTATTCACTTATAACCCCTATATAAAATAATAATTAATCCAAATTTTAATAAATTAAAATTTTGAAATAGATTTTTTACCAAAAAATTATCACAATATCGTTACCAAACGGCAGTAGTCTCTTACTTGTGTATTTTTGTTGTGTTACTCTACGTGTCACCATACACATCAAAAACGTGTCCGGCTGAAAATGTGAAAATTTGTTATATAAAAATGGTTTTTTCCCACATATGTGTCAACTTATTACTACTATTACTGTACATAAAATGGCACACTATAAGCAGTATAATTAATTAATATGTGATTTGAAATCAAAACATACCTCTGCTTTAAACGAGGGATTTAAAAATAAATAATTATTCGCCTACTTTAGGACGCCGGGATAATCCAGATAATTAATTGATTATCGTTTTCGTAATAAGATAGGTTATGTCATGAAATTAGTTATTAGTACAAAGGATAAAGAAGAAAATAGAACACGCTATATAATTTGGTACCTTTGTTTTTAACTTCTAAAAGAGCAAGTTGATTAATTTTGTAGTTGTAATGTCATTTTCATGGGACTAATTAGCCTGTTTTTTCCCACATCGGTGTTTTGCTTCTACGCTTCTCTATCAGTCACCAGTCTCCACCACAGCCGATGTTCCGCTCAGACGCTCCCCATACACAAAGCAAAACTAAAAACAAATTACTGTAATACCCCCTTCAACATCTACAAATTACAATCTTTTACTTGCATTTTAAATTCGATTATTTTACCCCAATTAAATCCACAAAATAGTCACGATCTTTAACACATTGATAAGGTTTTAATATTATCATCTATAATCAATGACAAGTTACCGATGGTAATTTACTTGAAAAATTTAATTTTTATTTTAAATATATTTTAATTTAAAAAAATTACCAAATTCCTAGTGAAGTAATATATAAAAAAATATATTTGTGTAAACAAATGCACGAAATTAAAGGACATTTCAATTTGTGGGTGGACATTTTTGACATTGACAGAGCATTGCTAAAATGCATTTCTGAAAGCCTCGTTGCTTATTATGTGTATTTGTGAAAGGACATAAGACAATACAAAGAGGGCCACAAAAATGTTTAATTTTGGAAGAAATTGAAAAAATAATGGGACCATTAATGTGCATTTTTTATTTAATTTTCAAATGTGTACCATTAATGTGTTTAATTATGATGTGCGCTTCAGATCTTAATGTAATATTTCTATATTATATTATTTATAGTATCAATTAAAATTTAAAATTTAATAAAATAATTAATCATGTTTCACTTTAAATTAACATAATTTCAATGTTTCTCTTTATTTTTATGTTTGTAACAGGTATTATATAGAAACATAGAATAAAAATAAAGATAAAAATACACTGTTTTCTAGTCTCATTTGGATAAAAAGCTAAAAATCCCTTATAAAAAACAAGTCTATCGAAAAGAATGTTAAATAAACGCCTATATTATCAGTTGTTATTCATATGCTTTGACTACTAGCTAGTATATCTTGAAATTTAAAATAAATATAATATTTATAATATATCTTAAATTTAAAATAAATATAATTTTTCATATTCATCCCTACTTATTCACAACCAAATGTCAGGGTGTCAATTAGAATAAATTCCTATTATTACTCTATCATTTGGAGAATCTTAAGTGTACATATTATATATATATATATATTCTCACACATAAAAGTGAATTTCTTTTTATTGTCTATGTTTTAGAAAGCATTCGGTTAGTCTTTTCTTGGAGTCGGTCAAAATATATTTTGGGCAATACGCATCCTTCCTTTGTACTAATTGTAATCATATTGTTTTTAATTAAATGATAATTGACGTCATCGAACTTGAAACGATAAAGTAAATCTTTATGAATTATAATTACAATAAAAATCCACTTGTTAGTAAATTATAATTTAATGAAAATATTATTATCATATTTTATAAAGATACAAATGAAATAGATTTAATAATACAATTGCAACTATTTTTTTATTTTATACAAAACATAAAAACTCATTATTTTAATTGTGATGTGAAAATTGAGATTTGAATTTGAATTTTCTTTTTATAATCCAAGTCACTACAGTTTTACTACAATGAAGACATTGTCAATACAATTGCAACTGATCTAAAACTTTCACGAGAAAAATAATAATAAAAAATCGTATTTTATCGTACTCTAAAATAGTAAAATGGAAAATTGCATACTCAATCGTCAATCCTATCTGAATCACTTGGATAAGTCGTGTACTATGCTTTTTTTTGGATTTTAACCATAAATGGGTAAAAAATAAACTATATACTAATAATAAGTATCCCCTAATAGGTACAAGGGCATTTATGTCAAATACAAAGTTTGGATACTTACGGTTTGGTGCTCCATTGACCAAATGCCAAAAAAAAAAAAAAATTATGGAACAAGTAATTAATAACAAATAATTTCACCTAATAGCTTTCTAATTTTTCAAATAATATATCAAACAGAATTACAGAAGCTTCTTATGCAATTTTTGTTTTCTTTTTCATTTTTGTAAATTTGTTTAAAATAGACAAGTTCACTCACCTCTTTGTATAATACTGTTACCAAGAGAGAAGAGAGAGGAAGAGAGCTTCATTCAGATCTGCTCGTTTATGTTGTCTTTCTTCTACGGTCTCCCTATTCACAGAACTCGTTCACGAGAAGAGGATTTCCCTTCCAAGCTTCTTTGAAACTCACTACATTATTTACTTTTTCTTCAACTCGCTCTTCTTCATTTCTTTTTTACTTTGTTTCACTCTCTTTTCTTGGCCAATGAGTTAAAAATTTCTAATGCTGAGAGCTTCGTCGCTTTGAATTCACTGTGATTTTCGGTCATCAGAGTAACCGTGATGCCCTGGCGAGTTATGCCGGAGCTCCACTGAGAGTTCCGACTAACGAAGCTTCGGCTTTGGAAAATACGATGTTCAAAGCGGCGATATGGAGGAGCGAGAAGAACAAGATCAAAGCCGTGTTCAAATTGCAATTTCGTGCGACCCAGGTAGTCTATGACTCTTGGCCTTTAAACGCAAGCAAGAAGGTTGTTTTACTCAATTGGGTTTTGTTTGGTTGTTGAGAAAATAAGTGGAATGGAAACATACCATGGTTTCTTGTCAGTGTTTCGATTACTGAATGCTCAATACATGAGACGATGAGAATATTAAATTTTTTCTTAATGTAGCATTGCATTGCTACACTGAATCCATAAGTTCTTCAAACCCAAGGGAGATAATGGAATCCCAAAGTTTCGCTTCTCTTCCCCTTTCTTTTCTAGGAACACAATAAGAGAATTTTAAAACAACGAGGAAGTAATGAGTCATTTGATTGGGATAATTGAGAATGCTTTGATTTTGTGATTTTAGGTACCTCAATTGGGTGTGGATGCGTTAACAATATCTTTGATTCCGGGAGATGTGGGCAAACCAACTCTGAAGTTAGATAAAGCTACGGTTAGAGATGGGAGCTGCCGTTGGGAGAATCCAATCTATGAAACAGTCAGATTTTTGCGAGATCCGAAAACCGGGAAGATCAATGAGAGAATCTACAGCTTCATCGTTTCAACTGTATGAGTACTAGCCCAATTTATGATGTGGTTGTGTCTGCCAGTTTGTCATTTAATTTTGTGGCTTTCTGCAGGGAACAACAAAAGCTAGTGTTCTTGGAGAGGTTTCTATTAACTTTTCTGATTATGCTGAGTCCACTAAGGCTTCTACTGTCTCTCTTCCTCTCAAGAATTCTAATTCCAGTGCAGTTTTGCATGTTAGTTATCTTCTTCTTCCTCACAATGTTACTTTTAAAACTTTCGTTTTTTTCCGTCAAGTTGTAAAGAAAGATTAGTAATTGCAGCTTCCTCAATTAATTCTTTTTTTTATCAGGTTTTTATTCAAAGGATTTATGCAAATGTGGATCAGAAGTATGTATGAGTACAGAAATTACTTTGTTCGCTATTTGAAGTTTACACTCTCTTATCTGATTTCGATTGTGAATTTAAGGTTATTTGAAATTTTTTGCAGAGAACTGGAAGAAGTTGATGATCCAAATGCTAAAACCCAAGATACGAGCCTCAGGACCCAGTTAAGCAACGAAGAGACAGATGAAAACATTATGATTGTGAGTTTTCAAAGAATGCAATGCACATTTCTCATTAAGCTTTCAAATTCCTGAGATGCTTGTTGACAGAGATTTGTTCTTTAAAGATATTTTTTCTCCTTTTTAAGTGAAAATAAACTTTGGAGAGCTGAGAGCTGTGACTAGTTTTAATGTAATTTACGTTATTCAAATTGTATAGGGATAACTTAAGCTCTTGTTATTTATTGTTTTGATTTGAATGTGTCACAGGATGGACAAATCAATAGAAGCTCTCATAATGCTGAAGTGAATGGTAATCACAGGGCTTCTAGTGGATCTGACATTACATTGTCCGGTTCTGACAGCAGCTCTGGACTCGACACTCCACGAGAACTTGGACTTAGAAATGTTGACGTCCATCAGGAGCCTTTGAGCTACATATCATCTCTGAACCAATCCTTGGTGCCTAACAGACCAGCACCATATGTCTCAGCAGCCTATGAAGAGCATCAGAGATCACAATGGGAGTGGTCTGCTGATTCTGATAATGGAGCAATTACTGATGGTTTAACAAACAGATCTCATAACACCCTTTCAAGAGAAAGATCTCACCAGGCATTAGATGTTGAGATTGAAAATCTCAAGGCTGAGCTTGCTGTTTTAACAAGACAAGCAGATGTGTCAGACATGGAATTACAAACACTTCGGAAGCAGGTAGTAAAAGAGAGCAAAAGGGGACAGGATCTCTCAAGGGAGGTTGTTAGCTTGAAAGAGGAAAGAGAAGTACTCAAAGCAGAGTGTGAGAAATACAAGTCATTTCAAAGACGTATGGAGGATGCAAAAGTTAAAAATAGATTGCAGTCCGATGGTGGGGATCTTCGGGCTCTTCTTGAAGAGATCAGAGAAGAGCTGAGCTACGAGAAGGACCTCAATGCTAATCTCCGCTTACAGCTTCAAAAGACACAGGAATCAAATACCGAGTTAATTCTTGCTGTAACAGACCTAGCGGAAGAGTTGGAGCAGAAGAACAAGGAAATACATGATCCATCCAGCGATACAGGATCCCATGATGTTGCCAAAGAGTTGAGGGAAAGTTCCACAAAATGTGAGACAGACGAGGATGAAGAGCAAAAGGCTCTGGAGGAACTTGTTAGGCAGCACAGCAATGCCAATGAAACATCACTTTTGGAACAGAAAATCATGGATCTATGTGGTGAAATAGAGATCTACAGGAGAGACAAAGATGAACTTGAGATGCAGATGGAGCAACTGGCTCTGGACTATGAGATTTTGAATCAGGAAAACCATGATATCTCATATAAATTAGAGCAAAGTCAACTGCAAGAACAACTGAAGATCCAGTATGAATGCATGTCTCCATCTCCCTTGAATGAGCTTGAATCCCAAGTTGAGAGCTTGGAAAAGGAACTCAAGACACGGTCTCAAGAATTTTCTGAATCATTGGCCACCATAAATGACCTTGAGTCTAATATCAAAAGCTTGGAAGATGATCTGGAGAAGCAGGCACAAGGATTTGAAGCTGACCTAGAAGCTCTGATGCAAGCCAAAGTTGAGCAGGAGCAAAGAGCCATTCGAGCAGAGGAAGCATTGAGAAAGGTAAGATCAAAAAATGCTGTTACGGCTGAAAAGCTTCAGGAAGAATTTAGAAGGCTTTCCACGCAAATGGCCTCAACTTTTGAAGCAAATGAGAAAGTTGCTATGAAGGCAATGACAGATGCTAATGAACTTCGTGTTCAAAGAAGTAAACTGGAAGAAATGCTTCAGAAAGCGAAGGAGGAGCTTGACGCAGTTAGAGACGAATACCAGGATAAATTACATGAGCTCTCGGATCAATTAAATGAGAAAACCAGACAGATAGAACAGATGTCCTTCGAAATTGATAGCAAGTCCAAGAACCTTGAAAATCAAAAGAAGCGTGAGGAAGAAGTCACTGGGAATATGTCTCAGGAGATCGTACAGCTTAAAGCCGAGATCGAGAGACTCAGAACAGAGAATGACAGCATATGTGAGCATGCTGAACAGAACAAGAGTTTGGCAACTGAGATGGAATACATGAAGACATTAGTAAATGAAACTGAGCTGCTGATACAAAGAGGAAATGCTGAAAGAAATGAGCTGCAGAGTACAATTGCTGTGCTGAGAAAGGAAGCAGAGAAGTTGTTGGAGGAATTGAATAAAGTTAGGCATCACAAGGAAGAAAAGGTGGCCGAAGTTGAGTTCTTACAATCAGAGCTGGAAAAGCTTAAAGCTCAATGCGATGAGCTAAGGCATTCTTTGTTCGAGGATGAGGCAGAGAAAGAGGAACTCCGAAAGCAGGTATTCCAACTAAAGAGTGATCTAAAGAAGAAGGATGATGCATTAAGCAGCATTGAGAAGAAGCTCAAGGATGGGAATACACGTGCATCAAATTCTGATGGAGGTAAAACTATCATCAGGAACAATAAGTCTGTGCCCCTTCCTCGTGTTTCTAAAGAAGTTACTAGTCTAAAGGAGAGAATAAAACTGCTTGAGGTAAATTGAAATCCCAATTACTCTAGTGACTTGACAAAGTTTTTAGCAAAATTATAATATTCACGAATCACAAACAAGGTGCTTGTGTGTTCCCACTTCGTTTATGCTTCTCTTCTGATACAAACCAGATTGCTATCCAATATCCAATTTTTACCTAATGACTCTGTATTGAAAAAAGAAAAAAAGGAGCTAACTTTTACCAATGTGATGATAACAGCTTTCTTCTCTTATACAGGCACAAATAAAACTAAAAGAAGCTGACTTGGAGAACTCAGCAGATTCATTCTCAGAGAAGGAAAAGGATCTTCAGAAAAAAATTGAAGAGTTAGAGAGACATGTGAAAGAACTCATTCAGAGTAGTGCACTTCAAAAGGTTAGTGCTTCTTGGATTAGTGGCAGATGCATAACTTCAGATACATATTTAATTTTTTAGTTACGATAAGGAATCATCAAGTTGTTCCAGTCTCGTAAAATATGTGTATGTATATATATAATTTTTTTTTAATATCAGTCTTAAAATATTGATGTCATCAAAACTAAAAAGATGAACCAAATCCAGACTTACTTTATTGACCTATATATTTTTTCGATTCATGGTTGGATTAAGCTGAAGTCTGTTTAATCGGGGATACTGTGATGCAGGTTGTTAAAGATGTTAGTGTTGCAACTCCTGATGATTGTATGCTTGAAGTAGTGAGAAGATCTGAGCACCTGAATGCCAAGGAAGACAAAACATCCTCAACCAAAAGGTATCTCTTGAGTTATCTCTTGAGTGAGAGCATTTTGAACCAAGTTTAGCTAAATTCTAAATCTTGCACCTAGGTTCTGGTTTAAACTGAAAATATAGTCTTATCAACTTTTGATATCTTCCTTTTATCAGTGATGATATTTCATGTGAGGATGGACACAGAGCCTCCATACTTGATGATAGGGATAGCAAGCTGGACGATTTGTTAGTTGAATTGACATGTATGAAGGAAAGGAACAATATAATGGAATGTGAACTTAAGGAGATGCAAGAGAGATATTCAGAGATAAGTCTCAGATTTGCTGAGGTAGAAGGTGAAAGACAAAAACTTGTAATGATCTTACGCAACCTCAGAAATTCCAAAAAAAGCTAAGAAATGTCTCCTGATATATAGAAATTACATACCGTGTATAGTGAAGCAACTTGATTTGCCACCATGGAAAAACCAGATGCAACTTCTCATGCAGTGAATAAGTTAGTACACGGGTAACATGTGTATTTTATCTTTTTCTTTTGTACTTGTTTTCATCTTGCAAATGCTATATGCTCCATAAGGTTTGATACAAGTTTATCTTGTTCTCCATTGGAGTACATGTAACTTAGTTCCCAATCCCATTTTTTAATTTGTTCTTATATGACGCTTAACCATTAATATATTCATTTTATTATTATTTTATTTTAATTTTCCAATTAAGAGTTATTTCTATGTTGAACTTTGTTGCAATTCAGTTAAACCATCTTTGACTACCTCTGTCCTGTGGCTTTCTATATAATTCACAACATAGTATTTAATATTGATTCATTGAGTAGAAAAAAAAACATTACTAGCTAGCTCATGAGTTGAAATAAAACAAACTCATATATCTCATGACTTATGAGCAAACTCATGAACTCGGTAACAAAATGTCTTTGTAAAAGAAATTACCATAATAACATAACACTTTAAAGATAATATTTTGATTTTATCTTATTTTATAACAATATAATAAAAAATATTTATATTATATTTTAGTCCTTTAAGCAAAATTATATATTTTTTATTTTTAAAATAAATGGGTTTACTCGTGAACTTGTTTAATTTGATAAAATGAATTGTTTATGTAAAATTTAAATAAGTAGAGCTGAAATGTTTCGACCGCGAATTGATCGTCCTAACTCTAACTCATTTGACATCTTTTAATGATTGCACTGAGAAATCAAAATATACATGTGAGCGAAAATACCAATAACAGTTATCAAAAATAAAATTATATGCACTTTTACTGTATATTTGTTAGAGGATAATACGATTTTTATTATATAATTTTGTATAATAATGTGTTTAATTATGAAATCAAATCATATAATATAATATAAAAATAATAAAATTACTTAGAAATTTAATACCATTAAGAGGTGTTTGTTTAAAGCGTACTTCAATACTTAACTTAATCTTTATGAATTTTTAATTATAAATTTATTTATCTTAATTTTTTATATTTTAAAATATAATAAAATATAAAATAAATTAAATATTTATAATCAATTTTATCCGAATATATTATATAGTTTGTAACTAAATATTATACAGTCTAAATACAATATAATTTAATATAGTTTATTTCAATAAAATTATACTTAACTTATACAATATGATACACCAAACATATCTTTAAATTTTAAATCAGTCCAATCATTTTTATTTTGGGTACACAGACTTTAAAAGTCTTATAACTTTTAATTAGATTACATACAAATCTTATAGTTATTAAGTGATGCATAAAAATTGACAATTTATCATTTTTTCTTCTTCTAAAAATAGTCATATATTAAGCACATTAATACATTTTAAGAAACATTTCTAGAATTATAAATTAATAAAAAATCAGTTAATTTTTAATCTCAATAAAACTCAAAGATTAATAGTCAATTTAATGGTTAAATTAAAACTAACGTGCATCTTTTCTGTAAGATTTTTATCCATTAGTTAATAACTCTAAAATTAATTTTTATACATTTTTATTATTATACTCTTAGGTGATATTTGATTAGAGCAAATAGGAAAAAATCAGAATTGATTCTTTCCATTTGTGTGTTTGGTTGGGCTGAATGGACGGAACGAAATGAAATCGATAACTAAAGGAGAAAGAATCAAAATTCCTTCTCCTCCATTTAGGAATGATGATTACATTCTTGATATAAATTTACTTTTTCAATTTTGCCCTTCACCTAATATTATAATTCCACAACTACCCTTCCTTTATAAACCAAGAAGCAGAATGAATCTGCCTCCCATTTTTCTCACCCACGAAGAGAACCCTACACATCGTGATTTCTTCTCCAACTCTACACTCAGTCGTTGCCTCACCTGGTCCTCCACAACTGGTGGTTTTCCTGACATTCGAGGTGAGTTCTCATCCTCATCTGTGTCTTTTCTCTCATCTGTCTCGCAACCCTAATTTCTTCACGAGTTGTTTTCTTTTCTGTTTTTTGCTTCTCGCTTCTGAATATATTATTTGTCTCCTGATATTGTGGATTTTTTCTTTGAGATTGTTCTCTATTTTATAAATATTTATTTCTATTTTTAATCGATTCCTAATTTTGTTCTCTGTTCTAATCGCCTCTCATTGTTCGTATGAGGAATTGTTCTCTGTTTTGTCAAAATTTATTTATATTTTGAATCGATTCATATTTTTATTATCTGTTTTGGTATTCTGGTATGTGATATTCTTTGTTGTTTGCTTTGAATCGATTTGTTAGTCTCATGAACTCAAACACAACTTCAATATGAATATTCCTTCTACGTCCCATGAAGATGATACTGATATTGTTTCGAACAATATCAATATAGGTTATTTGCAAGAGTTTTCTGACTTAATGGCATAAACTATCAATTAATGCTGCATAAACTAATTGATATGTTCATGAATTCAAAAGCTGTCCATTAGTGATACTTGCAGAGGTATTGTCGAAGAGAATGCATTACTTAATCTTTTATAAACAAAAATTGTGCATTAATATCCAAATAAATATTATCTATTCAAAAACTGTCTATTATTAGTGATATAATTAGTATCTTCTACAATATTTGTGCTTGGTAGTTTAATATAACAAGTATATTTTATCAATTTTATGAGTAAATTGTTTTTCATACTTAAGTATTATTTTTGTTTGTAATTTAAGATAAAATGGAAGAGGTGGATGCTATTGTTGTGTTCTTGATGCATATAATGTATATTGTAAAATTCTTTTTTGAGATGGTGGTGGATAAAAACATGACAATATCTTTAAAGAGACAATTGTATGAGTTTGATTTTTTTTCAAATAGGAAAATTGTGCATAGATTGTGGTATGAGAGCGACATTACTAATATTATATTGATAATTTGTTTTTATGCAAACAATGAATAACATCACTGTACAAAAAAATCCCACAAACGATTTCAATATATTGAATGCTATCAAAAGCAATCCTAATAACATCATTCATCTATATAAAAGTTAATATATAATTAATTTTTTATGATATAAAAAAAGAAATATATATTTTTTACTTAAAAAATTAAAAATTAAAATTGTTATTTAATTTTTCTGACGAAAAAATAGTAATTAAATGACATTATTTGAACTTTACAGAATGTAGGGGTATTAAGGTAATTTATAATTTTTTCTATTCCATTCCAGTGACAAACCAAACACTGTAATCCTGATTCCGAGCTTGATTCCTATGGTCAAACAAAACAATATTGTTTCCTTTCCATTCCATTTCATTCCGATTTCAATTTTGATTCTGTTTCCATTCTGCGAACCAAACATCACCTTAGAGTACTTAACTCTTTTATTTTTCGGTTGTAATCAATACCTTGTTAGTTTCAGTCATGCTAAACACGACTATTTCAAAGGTATTGTGGGTCTACATATGGGCAACCAATGGTAGCCACTAGCTTTGAAATTATTTTGAAAAGTTAAAAAAATATATCTTTAAAAATTAAAGACGTAAATGTTATATACTTATTCTAAAAATGATATTTAATTTTTTTTTGTAATAATTTAATTTAGTGTTTTAAAATGTTTTAATTTAATTTTCTTCAATTCTTTCATTTATAATTTATTTGAGATATAATACTTTCTATTTAATATGCATTCATTTTTTCATAATAACATAACTAAAATGTTATAAAAATTAAGAATAAAAACTAAGTGTTATTTTTAAAATAAGTAAAGCATATGAGTTATGAGTGTATTTTTTCTAAAATTTATAATATTAAAAAAGTACTCAATAACATTGACGTTCAATATTAATCGAATTTAGATAACCGTGAATCAATTTAAATATTATCTTATTAGAGTATATTTAATATAAAAATATATAAATTAGATATTAAATAATATTAAATTTATAGTTATAAGTTTAAAAAGGTTATACTATCTTATTATTTTTTTAAATTAGTTATCCTTAATTTTAAATTTGTCCTTTATATAAGAAGGAAAAAAGAAACTCTTGCTCCATATTTTTTTAAAAGTTAATTTTACCGTATAACTATTTTCATAGATAAAACTTATTTTTTTTTAACTATTTAGCATTATGACTAAAACAATATATATGTTGCAGTTAAAATTTGGAGTAATTTTTTTTTAAAAAAATAAGTAAATTATATAAGAAAAAATAATGAAGAAAACTCAAGTTTTCCTCCTATACAAATAGACTAATATTTACATTAATTAAAAAAAAAACTGAAATTAAAAACTATCCAACCCATCCCACACCTATTCTAACCAAGTACATCCCAGACCCTTACCCATTTAAACTATTCTATATGTGGTGGATAGGTAGGTTGAGTTTTACACCAGGGAAGAGTGAGATGTACCAAATTTTCGGAATATGAGTGAAATATTTTCAGTAAGTTGTGTTGATTTAATTTGAATATGTGATGATAAAATTGTAATTTTAATTGATTTTAAATGTTTTATAATACAAAGAATGTATGGAAGTAAAATTCCAGAAATTTCTCTTATATAAGATGATTGTTTGGACATAATAATGAAAAGTGAACCCCATATCACTTACGTGTTTACAAGGAACAATTAGCAACTGTCTCAGTTTCTCTATTGCAAGTACCTATATATATATATATATATATATATATGAAAATTAAAATAACTTTGAGAATGATCAAAATTATTATATAAAGTATGAAAAACAAAACATCACTTTATTATATATCTCACTTTGTTCTTCTACAAGCAAATGACACATATGCATTACACAATCATCACACACTATTCCTTTCCTTTCCTTGAGATATAAAAATGGGCTTCATGAGAAAACCTTTTAGCTGCCTTCTTCTTCTTCTACTCAAATGGGTCATATTAATTCCCACCAAAAAAGGAAATTAATTTGCAATAAAAAGTAAAAATAAAATAAAATCGAAACATGTTATTAATTTGGAAGAAGCTAGCCCGTATACATCTCCATCAAATTATAACTTTTAAACGACTAGTAAATAGTAATTTTCCCTCTAAAATTATTCAAATTTTGTGACACAACAAAGCATATACAGTCACTAGAGCCATAATGAGAGAGTGATCGACTTGCGGCTCAATCACCAAATTTAACACATCATCTCCCAGCAATACTCCTGAAGCTGTCTTCTTTCTATTTCCCTGCACACATATTGCCCAGTATTTCATCAACATTTAATTTAATTTAATTTAATTTACTACTCATGAAATCAAAGCTAATACTTAAATTAATACATATTATAAAATTGATTAATCAGATTATATATATATATATATATATATATATACCTCTGCCAAAGCTCTTCCTTCGCCATCTTTTATTTTGAGAATTCCAGATTTTCCATCTAAACCTTGTAATGTATAGAAAGTAGTATTTGTTCCTTGAGCTTCATTCATCTCAGACTTCACACTGACTTTACAACACAAATCTTTCCCAAAAACCCCAGAAATTTTTTCCACTTTAAAAAATGGCTCAATATCATTAATGCATTTGTAACCTTCCCAATTACGTCCAAACATCATCTTTTTCTGCAAAATAAATACAATTAATTAATTACAATAATAATTATTAGTATTACCGGACGATCTTTCTTTTTATTATCATTACATAGTTTAATTTGTCAATTATTATATAATAAAAAAAATTAATATGATATGAATTACATACCCTTTGTTTAATAGTGAAAAGAACATTTCCAAGAAGATCCATTAGATAAACTTGTTTAATGTGCTTCTGATCATAATTATCAATACGATAAACAACCTGACCAATCTCATTATTATAAACAGTGAATCCATTTCCTTGCATCACAAGTGATTTCATCCAAACAGTGAATGTTTCTCTCTTTGAATTCATGTAATTAGTTGAACAACAACAACCATATTTGGAGTTTGAGAGTGGATGAACTTTAGTCATATTATAATTGAACAAGCTAAAGATCTGTTTGTGTACTGAATGTAATGGCTTTTAGGGTTACTCTAAGATTATACTTGGTAAGAAATGGTCATATATATATATCCATTTAATGAGTATTATATACTTTTTGAAGCCAAAATACATGAAGAAGAATCACTTAAAGTTAAAAAAGTGATTTTGGTCATATGTCAATTAATCACGTTTAAAGTATGAGTTGTACCAGTTGGTACGTAGATGTGTATGATTGAGTTTGTTTATACAGGTATGTATGACTACATTATATATATATATATATATATATATATATATATATATATATATATATATATATATATATATTGTTATACGTTTTTTGACTTCTTCAAGAATTATTTAAAAAAAAAAACGCAATACAATAGGAAATGAAATAAGTGCTCATATTATTATTTATTTATTTATTTATAAATGAATTATATATAATAAAAATTCTATTCGCATGCTTATAATTGATTGATAACATTATCTTTTATTATAATAATATTGCTTATCTGTTTAGACCTTTAATTAATTAGAATTAAATGATTTGGAAATATATATATATAACGAAGGAAGGAATTTAATTGTCAAAACGTGCTAATTTAAAGAATTAAGTTAATATATGGTTTTGTTTTTTTGAAGAATCAATGTGAATTACCTTTTAAAATAATAATAATTGTGATTTGCTTTGAGAAAAAGAAAAAAAACAGGAAAATCAGATTCGTGGCAAAAAAAAAAAAAAAAGTGGAGGAATTTAATTTCATGGACTCTGTTAATGAAGGAATCAGATGCCTAGGACTTGCATGTAGAACATGTAAATATACTAATACTAGTCTATAGTACACTCTTATGCTGGAAATTATTAGAAAATTCAAATTCTTAAATTATATTTGTTTTTTTTTTTAAAGTAGAAACATTAGATTTTTAGATCAATCCTAAACTTAACATTCTCGCACAAAATTGTTTCAAAATTTTAGTTTAATCTTTTCATTACCACAAGCATGATTGATATATAATATATATTGTTGGTGTAAAAATAAATAAAAGATATATTGAAAAAATAAAATAATTTAAAAAAATATATAAATGTTAGGATCGGATTATTTCTCTTAATAAGATTTACGTTTTATATTGAAATATTTTTAAAAAAAATCCATTAACTTGTTGTACTTTCAGTATACAATTATTGTTTGATCAAAGTTTGTATTATTATATTAACCATAAAAAAAATTCTATTATTATAAATATATATTTCTTAAAATTAAATTTCTAATTATATATACATATGTAACTAACAATTACGTGTTCTTATAATATGCACAATCTCACACAAAAACATATATTAAACTACAACACAATTAGCACCATCTTTTTTTTGTTAAACTAAATAATAACAATTGATTAAATCCAGAATTGCTGATAGAGTGATGAATCATTCACGTTTAATATAATTGATATAGCGGTCCCTCATTGATTATCTTGTTCTTTTCTTTAATAACATGAATATATTTCTAATTTTCTACAACGTTTGGGACATTTCTACAACTAATTCTTAATTAAAGTTATATAATTAATTAGTAATAATTAATTTCTATATTATCATGTATACAATTAAATAAATTAATTGTAAAGTAGAGGCTCTGTACTGATAATAATAACTGATTTGTAATTTCACACTAAATAATTTAGTTTGTTTTGTTAGAAGTTTAGTAATACTTACTATTATTTAAAAAAATCAACAATATTTTTATACAATTAACACATTTTAATCGGTTAATATCGAAACATTAAAATAAGAAACCGAAATTAGTTCCATTATACTGAAAACAAATAAGAGAAACGCACTCCTCTAATTTTTGTGTATTGATTTTTTTTTTTAAACGATGGTACTTGAGACACGTGAATCAAATTAACAATTTCTCTATAAATTTATTAAGCACATGCAGTTGGCAAACATGGTTAATTTATATTCAACACAAAAATGTTTAGAACAAAATTATTATCAAGATGCACTAACCATTTGTGCTAATATGCCTGATTACTTGTTACCTAATTTTAATTACTAACAACTTTCCCAAAATCTTAAACATTAGAGAAAATTTTATAGAAAATAATACATGAATAAACAATTTAAAAATAAAATTATATTATTAAAATTATAAATATATATAAAAATTAAAAATATAAAATTTAAATAACATAAAATTTAAATAGATTAACGGACGAAGTTCTGTGTATTACACAATATCATTAAGATAATTTTCATGTTCATCGTAAGTGTTAGAAAACTATAAAAACTTATCTTCTAAGATACTATGATCAAATAATAATAAACTTACAGTACAATTTATTATTCCATAAATTTTTGAGTGTTTGAACTCTATTTAAGAAACCTAACTCTAGATTAAAAATACAAAAAAAATTCCTTTTTTCATATTCGATTTCTCTAATTTCTTCTTACCCTTACTTTATTTTTTTCCTTTCTCTTTTTTTCTTTATCTATAACAATATATATATATATATATATACACACGCACACTTAAAATACCCTTTCAAAGGCATTAAAAGAAAAAAAATCATAACCATTTTTAAATGAAAATAATTTTAATTTATAATTTTTTCAACAATCTCACACATGAATAAAAATTGACATAAATTTTAAATCAAATTTTAATACAAAAATAGAGTTCAACTGTCAACAAGTTTTTAAAAGACATTTACATTTGCTTGTGTTAAAGGTAAGCCTTGAAATTTATCCATAAAGGGAGCAACTTTTCAATAATAGCTACAACTTGGAAGGTTTCACTAAATACCACCCCTTCATCGTGTATCTTTATTAAAATATTCTAAGTTTTACGTACTTGACTACATATAAGTTTAGAATCTAACATCTTATAATAAAAAAAACAACCAACAAAAAATTTATTGGCATCAACATTTTTGTTTCATACTTTTGATCTAATGATTCCCATAAGTCATTAGTTATCTTATCCTTATTGTGTTTATTGTACAAAGAATCAGTTTGACTATTCAAAACATAGTTTCGATATAGATAATCAGAATGTTTTCATATTTTAATAGCACTTACAGACTGAAAATCTTGTTCATTCTTAAATTGATTGGGAGTTTTTTCAATCAAGAACCTTATTTAAGGTGGTTAGATAAATCATCACCTTACTTCTCTATCTCTTAAAGTTCAAGCCATTAAACTTCGTTGATTTCTCTAGAAGACCTAATAATTTGGTTCACATTAAAACCACCTATAATAGAGTCAACAACATTAACAACTATGTTTTTAGTTTGGGATAATGTAGTGTTCATTTCAAATATTATAATATTTTCTTTCTATTAAATACACAAATAGTAAGTCAAGTTTTAAAAATCATTAAATAAAGTTTTAAATTATTAAAAAATATATCCAATTGATTCAAAAAAGAACAATTCTTAAGCAACATGAAAGAATAATAATAGCAAGAATAAATAAAGGACTAAAACTATTAGTAAATAAAAATAAATCAAACCTAAACAAACAAACAGTAAGTAAGAAACTATTATTTATATTGTCTATATAGCAAGTAAAAATATTGATTTTTGAGAAAAAAATCTAATAAAATAAAAAGTGAATGGAAAATTAAACAAAAAAATAAAATTTTCAAAAAAATAAATAAATAATGAATTAATAAAAAAAAGAAATGTTAAAGATGAACTAATAAATTATGTAGAATAGTTAAAAGTAATACTAATAAATGAGTTACTATTACTTTTTATAATAAAAAGAAAATTAAATTAATGTTAAGAATAGATATTGGGGTCATAAACTGTAACAAATATATTAAACTTATAAGAATAGATATGACATAACAAATATATATATACTATAGATTATGAATAATTTGTTTAAATCAAAATATTTGTTAAAAAAATTAAGATTTTAAATTTATTTGTCTAAAAAAATGAGTGAAGAAGATTATCTTAAAATTATAAGAAATGATATATGAAAAAAAATTATATTATTAAAATTAAAAATACACAAATATAAATATATGTATAAATTAAAATTATAAAATTTAAATAAAGTAAATGATCGAGTCCTTCGTATCAAATAGTAAAATAATTTTATCGTTTATCGTGTGTTAGAGAACTACGAAAACTTATTTATCATAATACATCAATCAAATAATAATAAACTTATAACAAAATTTATTATTCCACAAACTTTTAAATATTTAAACTCTATTAAAATGACTTAACTCTTGATTGAAAATAAAATAAAAAATCCCGTTTCCATACTCTATTTCTCTAATTTCTTCTTATCCTTACTCTCTTTTTTTTCCTCTCTTTTTTTCTATTTCAGTAACAATACATATATATATATATATATATACTTAAAACACCATTTCAAAGGCATTAAAAGAAACAAATTAAAACAAAAACGTAAGGATAATAAAATAAATAAAACATTATAATCGTTTTTGAATTAAAACAATTTCCATTCATAAAATTTTCAACAAAGTTAACGGTATTTTTATACACTTAACATAGTTTAGTTGGTTACTATCTGAACAAGAGAATAAGAAACCAAAATTAGTTCCATTTAAGAATGATAGTTGAGACAGGTTAATCAAATTAACAATTTCTCTATAAATTTAGTAAGCACTTGCAGTTGGGAAAACATGATTTAATTATATTCCACACAAATTTGTTATACAATAATTTTATTTACAGCATTTTAAAAAGAATAAACTATACATTTCATTCCTAAATTTTTTAAATTTTACTTTCATAATATTAAGTTAATTATTTTTTCAAATTTAATATACATAGTACACATTTAAAAATTAAACTAAGTTATACTTTAACAATCAAAATTAATTTGTATTTTAATATTAAACATATCTAATCCATTTTCTTTAAATTTGAACTAAATTTGTTAATTTAAAAAAAAACAAATTATAAGAATAAAGTATAAAATCTGATAAAGTTTAAAAACCAACTTACATTCCATGCTTTTAAAAACATAAAAAAAAAAAAAAAAGATGCTGAGCAACATGAGTACAGGAAAAACACGACGTTTTTTAGCAAGCCTAGCGAACCTTGATGAAATTGAGTAATTTGACCATGATTTATCAACGTTAGTTTATGTGTCATCACTCATCAGAAGAAGGGCTCTGCTGCAACAGAGTTTTTACCAGCAAATATAGAATAAAAAAAAGCCAGCGTACAAATCTAATGACGAAAACAAAAGGGGCGAGAAAGAATCAAACCAATTCTGAAAACAAAACCATAGTAACCATACAGGAAGTAGCACATTCCTCAAGCAAGTAGAAGTACATCATTAAACCCAATTCATACAGATACTCCCAAATACAACATAAACCGTCTGCAAAGACAAACAATTATCAGCAATCACTGAAAGCAAAATATCATTTTTCAAGCTTCTTCTTGATATTCTTCCTCATCCTCGTATTCTTCCTCATCTGCAGTTGCATCCTGATACTGCTGGTATTCTGAAACCAAATCATTCATATTGCTTTCAGCCTCGGTGAACTCCATCTCATCCATTCCTTCCCCAGTGTACCAATGCAAGAAAGCCTTCCTGCGGAACATGGCAGTAAATTGCTCACTGACCCTGCGGAACATCTCTTGGATAGAGGTCGAGTTCCCAATGAAGGTAGAAGCCATCTTCAAACCAGTAGGAGGAATGTCACAAACAGTGGACTTCACATTGTTTGGGATCCACTCTACAAAGTAGGATGAATTCTTGTTTTGAACATTTATCATCTGTTCATCGACCTCCTTAGTACTCATTTTTCCACGGAACATTGCTGATGCTGTGAGGTATCTACCGTGGCGAGGATCAGCTGCACACATCATGTTCTTGGCATCCCACATTTGTTGGGTGAGCTCAGGGACAGTGAGTGCCCGGTATTGCTGTGAACCTCTGGATGTGAGAGGTGCAAAGCCAACCATGAAGAAGTGAAGTCGTGGGAATGGGATAAGGTTGACAGCAAGTTTGCGAAGATCTGAATTGAGTTGACCAGGAAAGCGAAGGCAGCATGTAACACCACTCATGGTTGCAGATATGAGGTGGTTCAAATCACCAACTGATCAAACACATAACAGTGAGTGCCCATGTGGAATGAAAGCAGATCAATTACATCGTGATGAGATGTTCCAATAAATCAAATTATATGAGATGTCAAGACATGATTCCACTTGAATGTACCTAGTTACTGGGGCATGATGCTTTCTAGTTGGGAGGCACACAAAGACAGGAAGTTGGCAAACCAATAAGACATGCAATGCAAACTACCATAAAGCTCACCAGTTATATGTATAGGAAAAGATAGAGAGAAACTAAATCATTATTTCGAATTCAATTCTAGCTGATTACTGTAAAAACAGCACAATCAAAACCAAAGAATCTTTATTTCCTTCCATCTGCCCAAGAGTCCTAGGGACTAATGTGAAACTGAAACGTGACAATGAAGATCTCGTGATTAAGGCAGTGCAACGAGCAGCCAAAAATATAAAATATCATCTGTTTCCAGATGTGGCTAATCTAAATATATCCATCAATATGCTATCAACTCTTTAGACTGGCTTTAGGACTAGAATGTAAAATTATTTATTAATTCTGGGATGATATTGAGAAACATGTTGTAACTGCCTGCTCTTTTCCATTAATCAATCTAAAAGATCCCAATTCTCAACACTAAAAATTATTGAAAATTGACATGCTAAAAGTATGAGCCATGTTTGGCTGGTAAGAAAGCAAGTGACAGTTTAATGCATCGCTCCTCATAAACTTCAACATTCTCTAAAAACATATACATGAACGTTAAGATTCATCTAAAAATCTTATTCAATATCATTATCAACATCCTTAAAATCCAAACAGGGCAACAAGAGAATGTTGTTGCAAGAAAGGCAACAGAGAAACTTACAGCTAGGAGTAGTGAGCTTGAGAGTTCGGAAACAAATATCATAAAGAGCCTCGTTGTCAAGGACCATACACTCGTCAGCATTCTCAACAAGCTGGTGAACAGACAGGGTTGCATTGTAGGGCTCAACCACTGTATCAGAAACCTTCGGAGATGGGAAAACAGAAAAGGTGAGCATCATACGATCTGGGTATTCTTCCCGTATCTTTGATATCAAAAGAGTTCCCATTCCAGACCCAGTTCCACCCCCAAGCGAATGGCACACCTGAAATCCTGCAAACCAAACAAAAAAAAAGGTCAAACACGACCCGAAAAGAAGGAAATCAAGGAAGGTAGTAAAAGTGAAAGGATTAATGGTACCAAACCAAACCACTACCAAATGAAACGCTTATGGTTAGTTTTATAACTAGCTATCTTTTCAAATTATGTTTTTAACTAATATTTAAAAAATAAAAACTGATTGGTAAAAATTATAGAATTAATTACATATATAGATGGGGTTTTGTTTTTAATCTCTCAAAAAAAAAGTTCATTTTTATTACTATATAAATAGACATATTTTTTAACTTGTATAAAAATTAAGATATATTATTTTACTAATGAAAAGTAAAACCATGTTAAACAAAAGAATCAAGAATCACGTATACAAATTAGGGAAAATTATATATTCTTTTTTCATTCCATTTAAGCTAAATTAATTAATAAAAGAAAAAAATAAATTTAGAATATAGATTTAAAAATATTTTTTAAAGTTTTAAAAATAATTAAAAGTATGAATGAAATATCTAATTTTATCTGGTGATAAAAATAACATTTATATATTAAAATTTTACAAATTTATCATTATTATAACAAATTTAATATCAAATTCTTTATTATTAATACAAATTTATCACAAAATTTCTTATTAGTGATACAAATTTATCATTAAATTTTTTATTAATTATATAAATCTACATCCTAAAATATAAAAACCCAAAAAAAAAAAATTAATGTTATATTCACAAATTAGAGAGTATATTTACAAATTTTAATATATGTGATATATATTTATTGGTTTACCCAAAATATAATTAATTACCACAACCCTCTTTTGAATCAAAAAAATGTCTCTTGAAAACAAGCCCTTATAAATACTTAAAACAGAGTAACTCAAAACCTTAAAAGAAAACTAAAATGCCCACCGGAATTTTTTATTTTTATTTAAAAAAAAACGCTAAATAAATCAAGAACGAAAATTTTAAACGCTGTAAAACGCATAAAAGTATGCAAGTAAACTCTAAAGCAAGCGTCTGAGATTAAAGGGCGAAAATAGCACGGAATTGTCAGAATAGATTACTGACCTTGCAAGCAATCACAGTTCTCGGCCTCTTTCCTCACAACATCAAGAACAGAGTCAATAAGCTCAGCTCCTTCAGTGTAATGACCCTTGGCCCAGTTGTTACCGGCACCGGACTGTCCGAAAACAAAGTTATCAGGTCGAAAAATCTGCCCATATGGGCCGGATCTAACACTGTCCATCGTTCCTGGCTCAAGATCCATCAACACGGCTCGAGGAACGAATCGACCACAACTCGCCTCATTATAGTATACATTGACCCTCTCTAGTTGAAGATCGGTATCACCACGGTATCTTCCAGTGGAATCAATACCGTGCTCGGCACACACCACCTCCCAGAACTTGGCCCCTATCTGATTGCCGCACTGGCCACCTTGGATGTGCAGAATTTCACGCATTTTGTTTTTCGTTTTCTTCTAGAAAAACTCTTCTCCGAGGAAAGTGACGGAAAGCACAGAAGAGAACTGAAGAAGGATACAAGAAATGAGTAGAGTAATGGTCTAATGGAGCAAAACTGGCGGTTAAGTGGGGTGCTATTAATACTCCGGATAGCTAACGGTTTCCGTTATACTCTGGGTAAGCCGGTTAAGTTAACGGCTGTATCGTAACAGACATTTTTTCTTCTTCTTTTTGAAATGAGTTTAAAAATAAAACTTCGATTTCATATATTAAAAAATTATTTCATTCAATTAAAATTAATTTATATTAAATATATATATATATATATATATATATAAAATAGCGATGTGAAAAACTATTAGTTTATCTTCCATCAAAATGACAAAATTGTCGAGCCAAATTGATACAGAAAATAAAACGTCGTGAGAATTAAAAAGAGCACTACGTGGCATAAAACAGTTAGACGAGATGAACCGTTGAAGCATCTAATCCATTTTCGAAACCCAACTGGCAAAATGGAGTTGACATTTGGTTACCACTAACGTTGTAACTTTAGTCCTCCTGTTATCTGTTAGGTTACATATTTAAAAATTTATTTGATTTTTTTCATATTATGTATATATAATAATAAATAAATAAATAAAAATATGAAGAAAAAAAATTAACTAAAAATTTGATTATCATAATGTATCATACATTACTTGAAACAACACTGCACTATTGTAAATGATCGTAGTTAATAAATTTGGATCACATCTCTTAAATTTTAAATATATAATTTTTTGTGTAATTCTATTGATAATAATTATATCATTAATTATAATTAATGTCCTTTTCATTAGATATAATAAATATAATTTTTTTAAAACTTTTTTCTTTAAAAATGAAAAATATTTTGAATTCTGGTAAACAAAGCCACTAAACTAACTTATAACTAGTATAATTAAATCCTTAATAAAAAAACCGTACACCTCACTTCTTAAAACTCTAAATGGAAAACACTAAAGTATATTTTCTTTACATTATAGTCATACAATTTTAAAATAAATAGATTAAAATGTATCGATTAAAAACTATAGACTAAGTATTCAAATACACAAGTTTATGTCTACGTAGATATTTTCTTTATAACTATTAATTTTACCACATATTTGCATAAATCAGTGCCCCATATTCATTTGCAACGGTTTTTTTGGTTGAAATTAATTTTAAATAACCTAAAACACTTCTTAAGATATTTGATAATATATAATAAAATTACTTTCAAATTTTTGTTAAATATTATTAATGCTTCTAAAATAAGTAATTAATACTTATTTTTAAGAAAAATAATTTTGGATGTATATTCAATTCTTAAAATAATTAGTAAAATGTTATTCAAATTAATTTTTAACATTTTTATTCTAAATACTTAAATATTTATCTTAAAATCACTTTTATTTAAAGTACTTTATTTTAAACCACTTTTATATAGACCATAATATAAGTGATCACTTGTTAGTAAATATTCTCACAATTATTTCAAATTTATCTTTATAATTTAATATCAAGCTCAACAATTATATATCACTTTATGTATATAATTTATCCTTTTAAAAAAATCATCTATCCATACTTTTAATTGTTTTTTGAGCGCTAATATTTTCTAATTGATTTTTTCAAAATAAATACATTATAAAAATTACACATTATTTCCATCGATAAATATAAAAGATATATAAATTTATATAAATATTTTTATTCGTATTATATTAATTTTTAATAATAATATATTATAATTATTAATTAATATACATGTAAATATTTGTATAAATTTGTATAACTTTAACCTTTTTACTCATAACACTTGACATGACCGTATTCTTGATTGGATTAATATCAACACTATTTTGACTGTTGAATAAAATTGAAGAAGGGAAAACCACCTTTTTCATAAATTCATGATATGACATATATAGCATCTAAAAGTGTTTATTGACTAAGCTATATGAGATTAATTACATCTAATCTCACAATGATTATAACTCATTGTTAAGATTGGACGTTACCATCAAATACATGTATTGATTCATGCCCATTGCCCATGACGATATTAAACCTGCATACTAAGCTATATATATAAAGTAAGTATATCTATTTGAATATAAATCAAGTTTAAAATCACTATTATACAAAATGAAGGGTAGATAAAAATTCTGATATTTTGAGAAAAAATATAGGTTTGTCAAGTAATATTTTGAAAAAAAATTATATTTAAATCCAAAAATAATAAAATTATTTTATTTTTCCTATGAAAACTAAAAATATTATATAACTATGCATTAGTGTCATCATAATTCAATTTTTTAATGTTATTATGATAATAAATACATTAAAAATATTAATATAGACTTATATTCTTAAATGAATATATTAATAATATTCCTATTTATTTTAAAATATACAAATAATTTAAATTTTATATTTTAAATAAAAAAATTCATCACATATTTGATATACGTAATATAAGTAAAATAAGAGCCGGCCTGCCCTAGATAGGACTTGAACCTTGTATATTATATTTAAATTATTTTTATTAAAATTATGAATAGTACATATATTATATTTATGAATTAAAAATATAATTATTAATTAAAATATTGAATATAAAAACATAAGTACACATGTGTACTAATTTTATTCAGATTATTTTAAAATTTATTTTATTTAAAAAATATTGTAGGAATAAATCATGTTTCATACATTACAACAAAAATCACTTAGTGAAAAAAATAATAAATTTAGATTTAATATTATTTATAAAATTTATTTTATGAAGACCATATTTAATTTTTTCCAAAATTTACCTAGCTTAAAAAATTTAAAATAATGAAAATTTTGAAATTTGTCAAAGTGTTGTTCAGAATTTAAAGTCATTTGCTTTAGAAGAAAAAAAATTTAATACTTACCATCTCAACTAGTAATATATCTTTTAAATTTTAAGTATATTTTCAAGATTTAATAATTAAGTTATTAAATAAAAAAAAATTAAGTTATTTATTAAAGATGTGTCTATTTTTTTTTTGTATAAAATGATCCCCATATTTTAATAAATTTAACATATTTTATAGTATATTTTTCAATAATTAATAAATTTATTACATTGTATACATAATTTACACACACATATATATAATTATGATTGAAATTATTATTGAAAAATCATTGATTTTTTATTAATAAGTTATATTTTATTCAAAATGGTTATAGATTTTAGTTAAAGAAGAAACAATTATTTTATTATTATTATATTATGAGGTGATATAGACATATTATTTAAAAATACTTATTGTTTACAATTGATTAGATTAGGCTTGTACATGTTGGTTTTTTATATTTGTGTCTTATTTACTTATCATTCTCGTGTCCACGGGTCACATATTTATTAACATAATTATAAATTTAGATATTTTTTCAAATATATTATTTATAATAGTAAAAAATAATATAATTTTAAATTTACGAAGTAATTAAGGATAAATTATAATATAATAATTTTGTAATTAAGGATAAAAAGTATATTCATCGCTGCTAAATAATAGCATGGTTTCCTTGATTTTTACTCTTGGAATTGGATTCGTGACTGAAAGGCAAGTGGGAATTGTGGACTGGACCCTGCATTTAATCGAGTTAAAGATTTAAAGAGAGAGCAATCAAATAGGTTATAAATTGACAGCTAGAGATGCCAGGATCCGTCATGTGAGGCCAGAGGTTGCTGTATATCTATTTCAGATCAAACCTTGTGTCAGAAGCTATAACAATTACCCACCGATTCCGACATCTCTTGTCAGCCTTGATTGTAAGTTCGTAACTTGTAATACTTATTATTATTATTATTATTATTATTATTATTATTATTATTATTATTATTATTATTATTATTATTATTATTATTATTGGATTATTTATATGTTTGGTAAGATATTATAATTTGGTATTCAATATTTCTTTCAGAGGTTTTAGGAAAACGAAAATTCTTTTGAAAGCATAAGGGTTAGCTCAGTATTATTTTTATATATCAAAAAACATAAATATTGACTTCATAGATTAAACACTTATCATAATAATAAAGATTCCATAAGAATTTAAATACATAATATCTAATTTTAATAATATGTACAAATTTATTATTTTAAAAATATAACTTAATGAAATATTATTTTATATTGTTATCACTTTTAATTTATATAATTTATTTCTTAATGTTTTTAAATTTCATAAATATAATTTAAGATTTTAATTAGTTATGATAAAATTTGATTTTTTTGACAGTGTACATATTTTAAAAAGCATAATTTTGTCCTTAATTTAAAAAAAATTATAATTTAATCAACTTTTTAATTATATAATTGTTACGTGTACAATTCTTAAATAAATTTTACAAAAATTAAAATTTATACTAATTTGTGAAATTCTTAAATAAATTTTACAAAAATTGAAATTTTATATTAAATTTATGAAATTTAAAAATGTTAAAGATAAAATTGTGTAAATTAAAAAATTTTGAAACAAATTTTAATATAATTTTTTTAACTATTATCCACATATAAATTTAATTTCCTTAAAAAAAGAGTATCATTTAATTTGAAAGTTTCAAGCCAGTCAGTTTAATCAAAATACTGGTTCTATCATTGTATCTTACGTTACAGGCTAAATAACAGCTCACACATTTATGGAAATAAAAATCTAACTGTAAGTTGGTTATTATATGTTAGTTGTGGCCTTGTGGGTTCTTATTGGTATATGCCGTTGGGTGGTTTTACAATTTTGTTCGTACAATTATATTTTTAATTAATTATAATGTTTTTTCTTTCTATTTATTTTTAAAAAATATTATATTAATATTAAATTAAATTAATTTTAAATATCATATAATCACATCATTAAAAATAA
The DNA here is from genome assembly GCA_037013495.1 of Hippophae tibetana. Classification (NCBI taxonomy): domain Eukaryota; kingdom Viridiplantae; phylum Streptophyta; class Magnoliopsida; order Rosales; family Elaeagnaceae; genus Hippophae; species Hippophae tibetana. Next base: position 3,580,082 of record CM072804.1, on the reverse strand, counting down.
TAATTTATGTTACTCTATTTTGTTCATATTTTTACAATTCTCTTCTGTAAAGTATTATTGTACCACCTTTTTTTCGAGTATTGTGTTATCATAAAATGTTATTTATTATTTTTAAAATGTAATTTTTACCGATCAAATTACATTCTCTTTATACTTTTTATTAGGTGATTATTTAAAAAAATTACATTAATTTTAAATTTTATTAATATATAATATCATATTATCATTTATTATAATAATAATCAATTAATAACTTCTCGCATTACAAGACATAATTTATAACACACAACTATATTGAAATTTGAATTTAGACAGATTTGCCGTGAGTAAATGTTATAAAATTGGCATTTATATTTTTCTTAATTCATGTATTATTACGATTTTGGGATATTTTTTACTCTATTAAGATATAATTTTGGTACATATTAGTAGATTTAAGATTTACCTTCGAGATGGTTACCATATATAAAATAAAAATAATATTAGTTAATTTTTAATTATTACTAACTTTTAATTAAAAAATATATATATTATATATATATATATATCATTTTAGTAAAAATATGTTAAAATTATTGAATTTTATTGATATATATTAATTACTAAAAACTTAAAATTTAAAATTTAAAATTTAGATAGAATATAATTTTATTTTATACCTTAATTTATCTATAATTTCATAAGTATTATAGCTGAAAGTTTATTTATAAAAAATTAAGATGAAATAGATGTCTTTACTCTCCATCATATACAACCACGCATGTTTTATAGAATTAATTAAGAAAATTATATAAAATAATATAATAAAAAATTTAACAATAAAAATAATCCTTTAATAATTAGATTGTATATTGATGTTTGGTAGAAAGAATGTATTTGTGTATAATAGTTACTACCCCTATTATTTCTGTTTTATACATGATACATTAGGTAGTCAGTTTGTTACACTTCATTTCCTATAAGTGCAGCTATTGTACATTTACATTGGTGAGAATAATATGAGTTACATTTCTTCTCCACAAGCTTCTACAACTTGTCATTTCTATCTACCACCACCGACGTTGAAAAAAGTTTAATTGATTATAATTTATTATTAAATAGATTTAATTATTAAAAATTTAATTTAAACGTTATTAAATTAGACAGACGTTAAATACTAAATTTTGAGTTGGGAATTTTTTATACAGTAAAAATATGAGTTGAATATAGTTATTTATTTTTAAAGTTATAAATTTTAAACGATATTATAAATATTATTTTTCATTACTAATATTTTCATGTTTAGTTAATAGAATGAAAATATAATTTGAATGATAATAATAATAGGAATGAAATTTAATAAAAAATAATACTATTATTATGTGTGAAATTTAATGAGAAAAATAATAAATAATTAGACAAATGTATGAAAAAATTAAAACATTCTATATTTTTAAATGATACATGAGAAATTGATATTATTATTATTATTTAAATATTTTATATTTTATTTTATATTAACGGTTAAATCATAAAAAAAAATTTATTTTTATTATTATTGTTATTGTCCACAAAATGTACGAATACATCTAATCATTCATATTAAATTTATAACATATTGGCAGGTGGTTTTGTATAATTTAGTACTGCTGCAAAAGCTTTATCCAAAACTATGTCAACCATCAAATTATTAATGCGTACGTACTTCCAATGGTTGGGCCATCCAATTTCTTATCAATCATATCTTTGTATGAGTTAAAAAAAATGTAACAAACCTTCAAAAACATAACCCTTCACTAATCAATCGTTTGCTACGGTCGTTAGGATAATCAAATGATCGAAATATAAATATATAACATAAAAGAAGGAATAATAAGAAATGGATTTAATTACAAATAAAATATATATTAGTAAGCATTTTTCCATTTATATATAAGCATTTTTACCTTATTAGATGTTCGTTTTCCTAGCTCTCTAACCAACTGACAACTTATATTTACCGGATGCATGAAAACATGATTTTTCTTTTAAAAAAAATAAAGTCATTTTTTTATTAAATAAATAAAATATTATATGATTAAATTTAAATTTGATACTTCTCATTGTTGGAGATAAAATGGTACCTCCTATCTAACAATTCCTTTATTTTCTTTTGAAACATACTTTCTATTAATATAGTTTGTAAATTAATTATTACACGGTTATTAATACAGTTTGTAAACATATATACTTACATTAATTATTATACGATTATTAATAAACCATAATTTTAATGTTATATTTTATTAATACAGGCCAACACAGTTTCTGGAATGGCTGTCCACGATGACTGCAAACTTAATTAGGTTCTTAGAGCTTAAAGCAAAAAGGAACTTCCGATTTATAGTCTTCAAAATTGAAGAGCAACAAGTTGTGATTGAGACACGACTTGGGAAACCAAACCAAAGTTATGATGATTTTGCTGCCAGTTTGCCCGCAAATGAATGTCGTTATGCCGTCTTTGATTACGATTTCATAACCACTGAGAACTGCATGCCAAAAGAGCAAGATTATCATGAGGTGTATGTTATTACTGTGGTTTACTCTTAAAAGGAAGTGTTATAAACTTTTATTTTGTGTTTATTATCAGAAGCTAAAAGAGAAAAGATTGGTTTGAAGCATTGTGAATAGAGTGCTTAATTATATATATATATATAATGGTGAAATCACAGTAATGGTCTCATCACCTTAATTCCAAAAGACACAGAGTAAGCCCATTTGAAAATTACGCTTAAGCCGGTCCATGGTAGTAATAGTTGGAATAAGATTTTAGCGCTTCAGTCATATAATACTAATCTCGTACGTTAAAAATGTGTGATGTATAACTATTTTTTCTTCTTCTAGAAAACATGTATGCCCTTTAAATCGTTAATCATCAATAAAAAATAATTAATCAATAAACTATCTTAGTAATTTTGAAATAAATTATTTATTACAACGTTAGGTTTACCTAATAAGATTCATTACTCTACCATTTAAAATTATAAATTTAAACTATATCAAGCATTATTTGATAAAATAAAATAAAATATTACTTACACTACTCTAATAGATCTTAGGTGAATAATCATTATAATCCCATATATTTTAACTGGGGTATTTTAGTCTTATACATTTGAAAAATATGTATATTAGATAAAAACGTGTGATGGGTATATTAGATAAAGTTTTATTAAATAATTAAAATATGAGCATCTAACAAGTATAAAAAGGAAATTTAATTTGAAATTTTCTAAGAAAAAATCAATAATAATATGAAAAAAGTTCTTTAAATATATTTTTTAATTTTAGTAGAAAACAATATATATTAAAACAAATATTTTATAAAAAAAAATTCATATTAATTGTCAATTTATTATTGTTAAAAATTTGTATTTTAATTATATTTAATCATTTAATAGAAAAATAATAAATTTTTAATAAAAAATGATTAAAATAATATAATTTGTCTTTAATTAATCTTTTTTCATAAATAGAAATCTAAATGATACTATTTACAATCTAATGAATTAATCAATACAATTAACCTAATTTAAGTAAATTCTATGAAAAATTTCTCATTTAAATATTAAACTAAACTGGATCTTATAAATCAAATATATGACTAAGGGTACCCTTTTACAAAATTACAAAACCAAAATATTTATTTGCCCAAATTATGCTACTACCGACGTCCTACGACCTAAAACACTATTTACAGTATTTATATGCCTTCCTCTCCTCTGTTTTAGAGAATAACAAATAGATAAGAAAAACAAAATCAAGTCGTCCAGAGTTAGAAGTGGATTTTTTCCTGGTCGGACCTTTTTTTAGAGTGTCATTCGTTTTAAGATTTTATTTGAAAACTTTAAGGGATTTAATGCATAGTATAATATTGAAATTTCATTTTTAACATTCTACCCAATGGAAATATGTTTTTTTTATAACAAAAAAAATACTTATATATATTTATTTATTTATTTATTTTTCGCATATTAAAAAATACAATTACATATATTATTTTTTTATAACTTAAAAAATTATTTTTTTAGAGGTTGAAAGAGAAACATATTATATAAAAACCAAAGAGATTTTAATAATACCGGCTGGCCTCTTTCTTTTTAAAAATTTCTTGATTCCATTATATACTCGTGTAATATTACTACATCAATTTGTAGAGCATGGTTTTGTTGAGTGATAATGTGATATGGAGCATATAGAGAGATGAATCAGACCACCTATGGAAAAAATTAGCTGTCCATTATGTAATGTTTGCAGGGAGATTGTTGTACACTTGTATTTGAGTGTTCTGTTTCATCATAAGTTTTATATGCATTATGTCACCTTATTTCGTTGCTAAATCTTGAACTTGGAGCATTTAAATGGTTAATACATCTTATAAATATGTTGCATAACCATTATGAGGTTTTAGCTAAAGTTGTGTTTGGTCTATGGCACATGTGAAAGGCAAGAAACGGAGTGGTGTTTATAGAACGAAACCTATTGATGTTGGTAAGATTGTTCTCTTAGCAAATTGACATCTTGAAAAATACCACTTTTCAAGATCACTTCCACTTTTCACTAGTGTTGTAATACTTATGTACACACTAATGGTAGGATTATTTAACTTATTATAAGATGTTATGAGTTGCTTACCTTTCCTTGGAGAGAATTGTACTGGTTCATTAATCAAACTATCAATATTTTATGAATTAAATCCAGTGTTTCTGAATTTTTTTTCCCGAAATTCTCAAGGACCTTAAATTAAATTTTATTGTTAAATACAAACTGAAGCGTTTCTAAATCGCCCTTAGGACTCAAGTCACAGCATATTGAAAATAGGCAGAAAGAAAAACAAAGGCATGTAAGCAGTTTCCATTTACTTTGACAAAAGGCAATAGAGTCACCAATTCACTCACACATTGAGAAATATCAAGACTTTCAATATTAAATGAATGGTATATAATACGAGATTGTTTTCTCCAACTTCAAGTCTCCTCTCAACTGATAGCATTTACAAGGAGTAAAGATATGGTAAATGGCAAAAAGTTGGATTTTTCTTTGGTTTTGCCAGGTAGAAAATAATGCTAAAATTGTATACTTCCACTTTACAGTATATGTTGGCTCAACTTATTTATGATGAAATAGCAAGCTCAGCCCATGCTAAAGAAGAACTGAGTTCAACTGAGACTGTTGTGTCAATTTGGCTATCTAAGTTGGCATATACTTCAGGTATCAATGGCCGCTTGCTGGGATCTGGATTTATGCAAAGATTTATCACCTCACAGATAACGTTGAGCTCCTCATATTTGAAATGTTTCAATTCAGGATCCATAATATGAGGGATCACCTCTGGTAGCTCAAGATAGTCCTTTGCCTGCAAAAAGTATGCACATGCCTTCAGCTTTTGATCTATATAACAATCCCAAGTAAACTACCAATGTATAATTAAATGAAAATTTTAGATATAAGAGAACTTCCTACCCAATCTACTAAAGCCCCCTTATCTTTGCAGTATGGCGGCTGCCCACTGATAATTTCCAATAGAAGTACACCAAAGGCATATATATTGCCTTGAATATCCAGGTGGCGAGCTTCAAGTGTATTAGGAAGAACACATGTATCACCTTGACTGCTAATGGAGCCTGAGTACTTCTCTGACCTAGCAAGAATCCTCTTCCAGCTTTCAAAGTCAACCAACTGCAACACAAAATCAAGATTACTTCGAAACAATTGGATTCTGAACATTCATCATATTTGTAGTTCATAACTATTTTCTTGTGAAAAACGAAAATCTCCAATTCCCCTCATTCAGCTATATAATAGACGCAATCCATGGGCTCTGACTTACCTTCAAGCTCTTGGAGAGGCTTCAGCACATTAGTAGTGTCTTGAATTTCTTATACTTAATCTTTATTACAGTAACAAATTTTGAAGCGTGCTATTGTCTTGTAGCACACATCAAATAAACACTTTTATACTTCAAGAACGAAAAACCTTGGTGAAATTTTTGGCATACCTTGGGGGAAAAATCATCTGTGAGGTATACAGCACTAGAATTTAACTCAGAAATGGTAAATGGAGGCTCAAGTTCAGCATGAAGATACTTGAGTCCTTTAGCAATGCCTAACACAATTTTCATTCGGCGTGTCCAAGATAATTGACATCCTTCTCCATCTGTAATTAAAGAGTTAGGGATTAAATACATGAAGCATTATAAACCAAGAAAATAAAGTGATATGAGAGATGCATGACTCACAATGAAGGTGCTCATACAGTGTCCCATTAGAAGCATATTCAAAAACCAGCATTCTTGTGAATGGAGTGCTCTCTCTGCAATAACCAACCAACTTTCCTGTGTTTTCGTGATTTAGTCTTGCCAAATTTGCTACCTGAAGGGATATTAAAGTTTTAAAACTTGGATGCTACATCTTAGTTGTCCAGTAGTTGCCAGAAGCTTGAGATTGTTGTTTCACGTCGGTGAAGTTTTCAAAAGCTACTTTGTGCTAAAAAGGTTTGTTTGTGTAAATCAGTATATTTACCTCTCTCTGAAAACATAATTCGAGATAGCCTGTCCAATGATCTTCTTTGATACTGAGAGAGATCACAGCAATCTCAGGCCCACCTTTCATATTTCCTTTGTAAACCAGATTATCTGGAGAGGAGCCAATAATATTGCTGAAGTCTTCACAAGCTTCTTCGAGTTCTTGCCTGCCATATCTAACTATGCCATTCAACATCTCAATATCTGTAAAGATATCTCAGAAATTAATCAATACTCTTATTCACATTTGCAAGTACAAAAACTTCATAGCATTGAGGCAGATGTAGAATAGAACCATACCAATATATACACTAAAATTGTCCTTTTCACTTGGTGATTTTTTCCAAGGTATTATAATAGAAGATTTGCTGTAGCATTTTTGGAATGCAGTGAGAACACCAACTATAAAGAGACAGAAAACCATTATTCCTGTTGCTATTTCAAGGGCCATGAGCCAGACAGGTTTTGCATTCGCACGATGCTTGGATTGATGCCCAACAGGACTACACTTTTCGTTTGCTCCAGCATGGATTTTATGAGGGGAAGCAGTAGCACCATCTGCAAGAATAAAAATGGAAAAAGAAAGGCTCTATAAAAGAGAATGAAAAGCCAGTCCATGGTTCTGCTGGTATCTGCACACTTCTATAAGTTCAGCAACTTAGACCATAAGGGAGATCATAAAACCCGTACCGCATAGTTTTGGAGAGCGCTGTTTGATATCTTCATTCTGCAGGCAATTCCCTTGAAAACTTGTCCTGTGTGGAATGATTTTAGATAATTTTTTGTTTAAAAAACAAATAGAAACCACAATAACACAGGGCCACAATCATACTTTGGGAGATACTCCAAGCACTTTGGTATATTACCGACAAGGAAGTTGTATGAGAAATCTGCAACTTTTAATTGTGTGGACCGACAGAAGCCCGTTAGGTTTGAGTTTGAAGCATACCTAAAGAAGCAAAAAGAAAAGGAAGAAATTCCACTTAAAATTATCCTACTGGGCTACAATCATATTTAACTTTCTAAATCCTTGCTAGGTGGCAAAAGAAAGGCTCTTTAAAAAGTTTAGAATGTCAACCTATCTGTATATTCTCCAATATGAGCCATCAACATAAAGTGCATAAACAGTAACATAGTTCTTCATGATGGAAGTCTATCATGCACTTAGATCTATTATAAATCATTCCATTCCTTAGTTCATCTTCTATTGTCTCAACTAATACAAAAGGATATGTCTATATCAAAGCTCATATATAAATTAAAGGCATAGCTAGTAAGCAAAAAATATCAGCAGATATACTAAAAAATCGTAGTTAAGATTTGTTCAAATACGACCAAGGCAATGTAGTACTACTTACATTCCATGCGTGCTAGACATAAAATCGGCAACAGAACCTTGAAACCTATTCCTGTCCAGCAAAAGCTCCTTAAGATATTTCAAGTTTCCAAGCTCAGGAGGTAACCTACCAGTCAACCCGTTGGACTGAAAGTTTCTGCAAATAGAATTAGTAAATACATCAATAAAAAAAATCTGAAAATCCCCATGATTTAAATCTTGGTCCATAATGTCCAATACTATAAGGGAAAATTATAGGTTTTCAAAAATAGCAAAAACACCCCTCAACTTAGAAAATAGATAATCATATCTCCTTAGTTATTATTTTATTACATTCTCTCCCAATTTTCTTGACTTTTATTGATTTTTTCTTTATTTTTTTGTAAATAACTTACTTGAAAAGATTTGAAATAGTAACAAGGGATGTGATTGTTCTTTTTCAAATATGTGGGTTTTTCTTGTTTGTTGTTTCATGAAACCTAGAGGGAGATATTTGTAATTAAACCATATCATAATCCTCATACATTTTCTCAAGACTGGTTAAGTTGCCCATCTCTGGTGGAATCAGTCCAGTGAGTACATTCATCCCCAAATCCAAGACCCTGAGGTGCTTTAACAAACCCAACTCTTTAGGTATTGTTCCAAGCAGCTTATTTCCATGCAAAATGCTAAAAATCACAACATAGAACAGTTCAGCTTCAAATAACATATCCTATCAATTATATAATTCATATGAAATAGAAAAGAAGGGAGAATACATACAGCTCTTGCAAAAAACTGATTTGACTCAACTCTGGGGCAAGAAATCCCGTAAGAGATGCCCCAGAAATGTTACTGCAATAAGAGGCCAAAAACAAGAAGTAAGAAGAACACATAACTTCTACCATTTCATGGTATGTAATAGCAGATAGAATGTAAACTTTTCGGCGCAGTTACATAAATGATAAAGACTTACATCTTCAAAACATGGTATCGAGCTGCAGAACATGAGATGCCAGACCACTTGCAAGGATCGGCATCCAGAGCATTCCAATTGGACAAAACCAAATGTGGGTCCTCATATATAGCTTCTTTAAAGGCTGTTAGAGCCAACACTGTTGAAAAACCTCAAATTCCCAGTCAGAGAAGACATACTTAGGCAACTACTTGACACATAAATTAAGTGGATGCAACACATAATCCTCTTACTCCCTTTCAAAACAAAGGGAAAGCATTTAGGGACAAGGAGGAAGAAAGGGGTTGATTGCATTTTGCAGTAAATAAATTGTACATGTATCAATGAGACAATGACATTCTAAATTTAGTACGATCATTTGACAAAATTTCAAAAGATTCGTTCTGCTTGATAATCAAGAAACTACATAAAGGAAAAATGGAAATAACTCAATCCGTATAAATTTAATCAATTGGAGCAGAAAGGTTTGTTAGGTAACTCAATCTTAAGAAAAAAAGATCCAACTTATATTCTGATTGATCAAATTAATATGGAAATTAAGATCTGGCAAGAGAATGCTGATAACATATACCTTCTTCAGATGCAAAAGCATCACAGCCACATAAAAAAACTCCAGAGATTAGACAAATCAACCTAAATGGAGCTAAAAGTCTCATTCTCTCAGTTCCCCTTGACGCGAAAAAGACCAAGGTGAGCCCATCAACACAGAGCTCTGAAAGAACGAACGAAAGGGAAGCCTATGTAAAAGTAAATATGCGTTGTGTGGAAGAGTAAGAACAATACGAAGTTGAAGAATTTATTTATTTTTATGAGAAAGCAAATTGAAGACCTAGAGTGATCTAGTACTAAAATGGGGTTTAGTTTTAGGAAGAAATAAAGAAAAAGGCAATGTTACCCAGACAAAGAGAAATACTGTCCATTATTTGAAATCCAGCATTTGGCAACTACCCACCAGAGTAAATCATTTGGTTAAGAGAAAAGGAAGCAAGATATGAACTTCGAAAGATACCCAACCAGAGCTGGATGTAGAAAGATGAAAACTTGGATTCAAAGACAGGTCTTTTTTGCAGTAAAAGCAGACTCAGGACCAACAAAACAAAACAAAATTATTAGATGTTGTAAAAATAGAAGCGAATAGATAACAAGATCAGAGAGTGACTACAGTCTACTGATGATAGTCAGGACTCAGGAGAGACTAAAGAGAATGTTTTATCTTAAATGGATGCCTGTCATTTATAAAGTGTTTTCTTTTTTCTTATTTTTGATGAAAAATAAATTCTTTATCTTAATTTCTAGTATTTTTTTGTCTCCAATGATATTCAAATCTTGACTTTAGCAAATGGTAATGTAAATTGAATTAAGTAAAAATAATATTATTTTGAATAATAAAATTAATTTATAAAATTAAATAAATGTTTTCATTTCTAAAAGTTAAAATGAAAAAAAATTATGTAAATGTATGAACAAAAATCGAGCACTTTATCGTATTATGTTAACAAAGGAGTATTTTTATTATTATTATAATAATTTATATTTCATTTTAAACTAATAATAAAATTAGATATATAATATATTATTATTATTACTATTATTATTATTATTATTATATAAACCACCTTAAGTTCCGGTAATATTTTATTGAAAATTTCCAGTAATTAATGAGGTTAAAGAAAAGATATTACAAAAGATATAAGAATAAGATTACTCTGCACGTCTGCAGCCAAACGAAAAAGCGCAGGCGCAATTTGCGCCAGTTATCCTGCGGCGCATAAGGGCAATCAACCTTAATTATTAGGGCAAACCGCTGGTTTCTAAACCTAGTTCCTCGATCAAATTAACAGATATTATATCTATTTATATCTTATATTATATATAAAATTTAAAATTATTCCTTATAAATTTTTAAATTAAATTAGTTATATATTTTAAAATTATTTTTTTATCCATTAAATAATAAATATTAATATTTTAAAATGTTGATAAATATTAATAATTTAGTCAATGTTCCTCCTAGATAGGTAACTGTGAAAAAAATTCACCAATTGAAATAACTCAGTCGAGAAAATATCCTTGTACGGTGGATTAAGGGATTACACATTTTGCTCGATACATCAAATCCTAGTATCCAAATTGTTTACAATTATATATAAATTTCTTATATGTTACTCTTGAAAATACAATATTTTAATTAAAAATTTATTTTATTTTGATTTTATCTATATTTTGATATCTATTAAATATAATTTTAAGTTTATTTTATTTTTAACACAAAATTTATTAATTTTGAATCATATATTATTTGTTACTAAGAAATACTTTTAATCCACACGAATTTTTCAAAACCCTTGTGGAGTATCCCCACATTTAACTTAAAGATGAAAATGTCAAACTTGTCCCGCCCTGTGCCGTCCCATTGACACTAGTAATACCAATATTTTTCTATATTCCATCCAAATTTCCATAAAATGAATGTATCATTATGTAAATGTTGTTTCTACCTTCCACAATATTTTTTTTAAAATGTAATATTTTAATGAAAATATGGCAAATATAAAAAATTTCCAATATTTTTGTAGGTTGATTTCTAATTTTCTAAAATTTTGACAAGAGTTTTGAAAATATCAAAAATATCAATATGGATATATTACAAAATATCAAAAAAAAAAATTCAAACTAAGAATACATATACGTAACTTATTATTTGTGTTATATATAAGTAATATTTAGATACATAATTTTGATTTTTCCAGGACTTTTACACTTCTATATATAGTAAATATTTAATTGTAACTTACTGTGTCTCCGTGACATATTTTGTAGATAATTAGTTACATAGTTTTTAAATTATTTTTCTTTCATTCTCTCACATGCTATAGATAAATCTTATTTTTAAAATATTTTTTTACATCTATCGTTTATCTTTTTTATTAATGCTTCTATTGTTTAGAGGCAATTATTATTGATAAAATAAGCTTAAATCAATAATAATGGTATTTTTACTTTGAATGTTATTATATATATAATTATAATTAATGTGATAATTTTTTATTATATGTGAATTTAATTGTACTCACAAACAATATTGCAATATATCATTTAAAATATATAAATCTCAAATACAAAATTTATAGAATTTTTCTTACGGGTATTATTAAAAATGCATTAATTGTGAGTGCAATTAATATAACCGTGAACTTACTTCCTTGCTCAAATTAACCAGATTTGACTAATCTACAGTGTTTTTCTAGCTTTTGATTAATTAAAAAAAATGGACATGATTATATATGTGCATCGCAGGCCGATTCTTAATTATTTATTACAACCAAGTAGATTTAATTTCACTCATTACTTCTTATAATTAAACCAGGGTCGGTTTGCCGTGTTGTGCTTTAATTTGACATTAATACATAATTAAATAATTAATTTTTACTTTATGGGTGACAGAAGACATGGAATTAGTTAAAGGATCAAATCAAGTGTCCTGAGTCGTCACCGACGATGTATGCTTCCAAGCAACATACTCTCATATTTATAAGTAATTTATACGGAACAGTTTATTATTTAAAAAAATTAATTATCACTTATTAATATTTAAACAATCCTTTAATTACCAACTCATGAACCTGAAAAGTTCATATATAGTTCCCACTTGTTTTTGACTTTAAGGAAAAACGGAAATTGAAAACCTAGCAACAGGAGTTTAAGTTGCCCTCCATGGCCAAGATTTCGCACCTACTTACAATACTAATAATTTATATTTTAAGATAATATGAGCAGCAACTTATCCGAGCAACATTTTTTTCTTGAACAAAAAAAAAAGGATGATTTCATCCAAATTAATTCAAATGCAGTTTCCCTTGTAAAATTATAGTTTTCGTTCTTATTTATTTTGATTTTATATATTTACTTCAAAAATAAAATTAATTTATTTTATGTTATTGTGCAAACTCACCTAAGTTTGAGTATTATCTTTGACGATGATTTGATATTAAAATCAAGGGTTGTCTTAGACAATAATATGAGATTTAATCCCTACGCGTGTTGGGTGATAAAACCCCTATCATGTTTCAACGTGAAATTTTAAAGAAAAAGTCTTAATTATTTTACAATACTAATAATTTGAGATAATATCAACTAGTTACCTGACCAACATTTTTTTCTTGACAAAAAAAATGGATTAAAATTAATGATTTCATCCAAATTAATTCAAATATAGTTGCCCTAGTAAAATTATAGTTTTAAAAATTAATTTATTTTATGTTATTGGTCATATGGTTCTAACACAAACAGTTAAATTATTAAGAAAAATAATTTATCCTAATTATATCTTCAATTTGTTATTCATGTTTTTTCAATGCATAGATTATTTGTGTACCTAAAATCCCCTTGAATGATAACACATAATCCTATAGACTCGGATCATGCCCCATATTAAAGATTATTTGTTTAATTGCATCCTTTAAATATACATTTATAGTCCTTTTGGAGATAAAATTAAGGAGTAAATTAAGGAGTGTTAAATTCTTAATTTAAGGAGTAAATTAAGAACCTTAATTCAAGGAGTAAATTAAGGAGTAAATCAAGGAGTTATCATCCTTAATTTAAGGATTAATTCAAGGAGAAAAACAAGTAATCCTTAATTCAAGGAGAAAAACAATGAATCCTTAATTCAAGGAGAAAAACAAGGAATCTTTAATTCAAGGAGTAAAACAAGGAATCCTTAATTCAATGAGTAAATCAAGGAATGTTTAATTCAAATAGTAATTCAATTAGTAAATCTCCTTATATATAGTTATAGAATTGTAATGAAAATATGAAGGAAATAATACAACTTTGAGAGAGCTTGATTTATTTGGCAAGGCCTTTAGGCATTTGGCCTTTGGCTTTGGCGTTTTCAACATCAATTTTCAACATGGTATCAGAGCAAGTCGATCTTCTTAAAAAAAATTATTATTCCTTTGCTCAAAGTGCGTTTGACACTCTATCAGAGCGATTTCTTATTCTATTTTTTTTTCAAACCAAGCTCTTAGCGATGATGGATTAAATCTCTCATGAAGCTTCTACCGACTTGATGTGGAGGAGGAGGAGTATTGTGGTAAAATGAAAGGTCTCACATTGAAACCAAGCTCTTGGCGATGATGGATTAAATCTCTCCTGCAGCTTCTACCGACTTGATATGGAGGAGGAGTATTGTGGTAAAAGGAAAGGTCCCACATTGAAACCAAGCTCTTGGCGATGATGGATTAAATCTCTCCTGTAGCTTTTACCTACCTGGTGTGGAGGAGGAGTATTATGCTAAAAGGAAAGGTCTCATATTGAAACTAAGCTCTTGGCGATGATGGATTAAATCTCTCCTGCAGCTCCTACCTGCCCAATGTAGAGGAGAAGTATTGTGGTAAAAGGAAAAGTCACATATCGACAACTATAATATATTTTTTTTGCTATTGTAATCAGCATTTTTTTATTAGTTTTACATTTGCTGTCTTGGCTTCTCATCAATTTCAACGACTTCTGTGCAAGCTTAGATCCATAAACCTTATGGATCCAGTTTGAGGGGGAGTATTTGGAGATAAAATTAAGGAGTAAATTAAGGAGTTATCATCCTTAATTTAAGGATTAATTCAAAGAGAAAAACAAGAAATCCTTAATTCAAGGAGAAAAACAAGGAATCCTTAATCAACATTCCTTAATTCAATGAGTAAATCAAGAAATGTTTAATTCAATGAGTAAATCAAGGAATGTTTAATTCAAATAGTAATTCAATTAGTAAATCTACTTATATATAGCTATAGAATTGTAATGAAAATAAGAAAAAAACAATACAATTTTGAGAGAGCTTGTTTTATTTAGAAAGACCTTTAGGTCTTGACCTTTGACCTTGACGTTTCCAACACTAATTTTTCAACAAGTCCATTAAGTTCACATATGTGATACTAACTTAATCAAATCTTAAAAGTTTAAATGAATCTTAAAATAACATGTAGAACCCACCATTCATTTGAATTTAGGTCACATGAATAAGTTACACGAATCTATTTTCATCATAGGGAACTAACTTGTTTTGTTTGTATCCACGTAATGTAAATTGGATATTAGCTTTGATACCACATATTAAGTGCGAGGTTTAACTCGAAAGAAATATTAATATATTAGATTTTATAACACATCCTAATTATATATTAAATTTGTTATCTATATTCTTTTTAAAGGGAGACTTATTCACATATTAATATATGTTGAGTTTGGTTATGAAATTTTTAGTAAACATAGTCAAATATAATGAATTCATTTAAGCTAGAATTTTGTTAATGTCGAGTAATAATTTTATTTTAAAAATATTTAATTATTCTACCGTTAATATTTTTTACTTTAAAAATATTAATTCCATTTTTTTTATTATAATTTCTTCTTTTTTTACGATTTCATTTCATTATTTTCGTTATGAACTAGGAAAGATGGTCAACCTTAATCCCTGCTCTGTTTTTTAATACAGAATTTATGTTGAGTATTTTTTTAATAACTATATTATAACTTAAAACTCAGATGTCTAATACGCTTAAATCGACAATATTTTCCTTGAATTTATGTTGAATACTTTTCAACAGCTTAATTGAGCAAAAAATTAAAAAGGAAACATCTTAGGTATGTTTGATAATAAATTTTTATTCTTGATTTATGATTTTTTTTAGTAATTCTTTAATTGTATGTTTGATAAAGATTTATAATTTTAATTTTTATATTTTTAAAAATATCATTACTAAAATATGAACTCGTTCATAAATATTTGAAAAGAAGTTTTTTGAATCACATTTTTGACTATGAAATTTTGAGAAAAAAATAAAAGTATAAAGAGTTATTTTTGATTTTTTTTTTAAATCACTAACAGTCAAATACATAGTGATTAGTTTAAAAAATAAATCCTAAAATATCATCTTGAAATATAAAGATAATGACTTTATTTTCATTAAATGGTAGGGGTGGACGATGGTTAGAGTACGGATATAAATATACAATTCTGATTTTATGAATAGTCTCTCATTCAAATCTAGCTTATATCTATTATCTAAAATAAAGCTTAAAGCATTTACATGAAATCCAGCGAGGCTACAAATAAACGTTGATGCCGGCCCTTTATATGAAAATATGATATCACAACCATAATTCCCAAAAACAGTGAGATCGATGTGGGAGAAGAAAGCGAGTGTTGGATTGGGTTGGGAACCTGTACTATGAATTTAGTAATTAATAATGAGAAAATATTAGATAATCTGTCCCCATCACTATAGATTTTGGAGCAAGAAATTTTAATATATGTTTGGCAATACGCTACAAAAAAGAAATACCCCCATGATTTGTTTGAGATCAAACTAAGCATACTCATTATCAAAGCAAACCTTGTGGGTTTCACTTGCGTCCTGGATAATCTGTTTTTCCTTCCACTTTTCTACTCTTCTTTATCTGTTTTCAAAGAGAGTTGTTGAATATACTTTAAAATATTCACCGATACTCAAGTTATTAATGTTATGGACATAAAATATGAATCATTGACAGACTCGCTGCCATAATTGGTTGACGAAGCTGACTATTGGAGTCAATTTTAACTAATTTAGATGCCACTAATGCAATTTTTAGAATAAAAAAGTATTTGGTGACTGAGTACTATTAAACATTGAGTTATCAACACATATACACTACACAGCTGTCAGAAGTGAAAAGCCCAACCTTTTAAGCAATTTAAAATATTTTTATCTCAGCACTCTCTCCCCCTAATTATATTGACAGCAATATTGTAGTTGCCACTTTATTCACAAACTATTATCTTAATTGTACATTTGTTATATTAATTATAGTATAATATAAGTTTAAATTTTTTTAAAAATATATACTTTTTATTTTTAAAATTTATTTAATCGGTATAACATTACTCATATATAGTCAAATGGCCCAACTTTATCTACGATCACACTACCTTTTATTTTTTATCACAACTGCCTGCTTTTAAAGAAAATAATTTTTACTTACTATCGTTATTAAAAAAAATACAACATTAAGAGACAAATATTACAAATTTCACTATAAAATCGACCATGTTAATCGATAAATTAAAATACCCGAAATAAATAAAACAAATATGAATATAAAACTAGAAAGATAAAAGTGATATGAAACTTAATTCGAAAAATGGTTAAACTACGCTTAGTGGGATGCGCCAGGCCCAAGCTGTAGTGCAACGCTTGGGAGACACTCGATGGCCCAGGTAGCAAGCAACCAGACGGGCCAACCCCCTTAAAAATTAATTTAATATCATGTGAGCTGATAGCCCACGTATCAGATATTAAACTGATAAGAACAGATACTACACTTGATCTTAGCCAAAAGGCCGAGAAAGGTATGCTCTGCCAGGATGATGATTTGTTCTTTTATATTCCTTTTACTTCTGCTTTCTACGTTACCTTACCAATGTGGGATACTTTTTAACGCAAAATGCTTCGTAGTCAATGCCATATGTGGCTATATTTTAACATCTTTTATTGAAGTTATTATTCGGTATTGATTATTATAAAATATATATATATATCGATAGCGATCATTATGATTCATGAGTCGTTCTTTTATCTTTCTGATTGGTTCCTTTGTTACTCAAATTGACACTTCTCTCTCGCCTTGCATCTTGACAGGCTCTATAATTGGCACACTCTAGCTTGTTGATGTTTTTTTGTTTCCCATATAGACATGAATGAATGATTTATATCATTATTTTTGGTTATCGGCCTTCCCATAAGCTGGTTTCTATGTAAACTGTAATATCTTACATACATTAGAAACTTCAATTCTATCTAATATATTTCTCTATTTCTGAATTGGTACTCTATCAACAATCTTTAAAATTAAAAAGTTGATAACAATTCATCCTGCAATATACTCTACAGCCACCAAGAGGACTACTGCTCGTTATAGACGATATTATAAGAGAAAAGAAGGATATTGTTGTGAAATCCAGATCTTAATTTGGAACATTAGATGATTAGAAATGCCTAGTCATCAAGATTTGAACGCCAAACAACATTTCGACTATATTTTTTGTTGGTGTGTGCTATAACAGTGGCAGACACAAATGCTCAATGGAGTAAAACATTGAGCAGACAATAATATTAGTGGAGCCATAAAACCTGGATGTGCAGGTTTTATGGTTATTGTTTAATTTTCGTTTTCCTTATATACATATATTGTAAACTCTTGTAAACATAATACAAAACAGAAAGAATATGAAAATACATGATAATTATCAGAGAATATTTTGACATGGTATCAGAGCAGGTTATTGGTGACTAATGAAACTACCTGCTGATTTCTGATGGAACTACCATTTTGATTTCTGAATCTGATTTGCTGATTTGTTGATTTGTTGATTTGCTGATTTGTTGATTTCTGATTTCTGAATTCTGATTCCTGAATTCTGATTCCTGAATTCTGATTCCTGATTCCTGATTCTTGAATTCTGATTTCTGATTTCTGGGTGGCTGCTGATTGTAGCACCTGTTTTCGTTTTTTTTTGCTGAGTTCTGATCTCTGGTTTGTATTTGTCCCGAAGTTGTTTCTGGTTTCTGATTTCTTATTTCTGAAACCGATCAGTTGCAATACTGGAAAAAAAATATCAAGTAAAACAACAACATCAGTACAAAGAACATTGTGTAAGGCGTAACAACAAAACCTGAGGGGATAGGTAGACAGTGCAGCCTCACCAGTGCTGCGACCATCTAGTATTCAGAGTCACCATTTCTTCTCAACGTCAGTTCCGCCGTTGCAACCTCAATAGAACACTTCAGGGAGCCATACTGATCTAGCTGCTCATTCGAACCACTCGTGAAGCTGTCGCAGTTGGCCAACGTCTCTTACTCGTTGGGGCTGGTGAAGCTGTCGCAGTGGCCAACGTCTCTTACTAGCAGTCATCGTGGAGAAACTTGGAACGAAGAAGAAGAAGAGCGCCGCTTCACAGAGATGGAGGACCAAGTAGAGGGCTGACTCCGGCTGGATGCTTGTAGTCGGCTAGGGCTCTTCCATCAGAAGAAGAGAGGCGCTGCAGAGGGCAGCGTGAAGGTTGTGCAAGGGCTGCGCGAGAGGGAAAAAAAAGGGATTTAGGGTTACGAAGGGCTGCGAAAATGATTTAGGTTTAGAAATTTTTCTTTATATAGTGTTGTACGAATTGTAAAAAAAAAAAAAAAAAAAAAAGGAAAAACGGAAGAAAAAAAATTTTAGATTTCATGGCGGAATCTAGAGATTTAACTACCAATTTCATATTGGAAGATTTAACGGCGAAAATGACGGAAGTTTTAACTAGAGCTCAGATTAGCTCACAACCTCCATCAACTGAAGCGTCGACTGCTCCTATTAGTATCAAGTTGGGAGGATCCAACTATGCCTTATGGTCCCAGGTGGTGGAGATGTATATCTCTGGCAAAGACAAACTGGGATATATTAATGGGGACTTTCCTCAACCTGTTGAAACCGACCCCTTATTTAGGAGATGGCGTACTGAAAACGCCATTGTCAAAGAATGGTTGATCAATTCGATGGACCCCTCCTTAATTGCAAATTTTATCCGATTCCCAACTGCAAAACAGGTTTGGGATTCGGTGGCTACCACTTACTATGATGGGACAGACACGTCTCAAGTATATGATCTTCGCCGTCAAGTTACTCGTACGAAACAAGCGGGTGGATCCATTGAAAAATACTACAATGACCTTCAAGGGTTGTGGCGTGAAATTGATTTCCGTCGTCCTAACCCAATGGAGTGTGCGATTGATATAAAAAAATACAACTCCATCGTACAGGAAGATCGAGTGTATACCTTCCTCGATGGACTTGATGATAGATTGGATAAAACTCGAAATGATGTGCTTCAGATCAAACCATTCCCTACGGTGGAACAAGCCTATGGATTCGTCCGTAGGGAAGAGGTCAGGCAGACCGTGATGATCACAGGTGTAGATACGACACCCGGAGCTGTTATGGCTTTTAAAGGGGTCAAGGGACATCATAACCTAATGCCACCAAAAACAGGAACTTCCTTGGGTAGCAAGAAATCCACGGGAAATCCACCATCTCTTGACATGAAATGTGGCCATTGTGGAAACTCCAAACACACCCGTGAAAACTGCTTCAAACTACATGGGTATCCAGAATGGTGGAATGATCTTCAAGCACGGAAGAAACGGGACACTACTGGGCGAGCAACTGTGGCTACCAATAATGCCTCACTATCCCTTACTTCTCAGGCCGAATCTTCCCAAGATCCAGGTATTTCAAGTAAAGCATTTCACATCTCTACTCGTAATGAGAAAGATGAGTGGATTCTAGACTCTGGAGCTACAGATCACATGACATTTGACCCAAACGATCTCTCCAATACAACCCAGCCAAGACGGAGCCGTGTTGCCAATGCAAATGGGGTCACTTATCCAGTTACAGGAGCTGGAACAGTGACCTTATCTCCTTCATTATCATTATCTAATACTTTGCTTGTACCCTCTCTGTCAAACCGACTAATGTCTGTAAGTCAGGTCACTTCAGATCTTAACTGTGTAGTACTGATGTATTCTACTTTTTGCCTTCTACAGGATATTCTCACCAAGGAGATCATTGGGCGTGGTACTAGGAGAGGAGGGCTATATTATGTGGATGACCTCAGTTCAGGAAGAGCCAATCACATGCAACATACTGTTGGTAACAAGGAACGACAGATTTGGCTATGTCATCGTAGATTTGGGCATCCATCATTCGGGTATTTAAAGCACCTACTCCCTAGTTTATTTTCAAATATCACACATTCAGATTTCAAATGTGATACTTGTATCCTAGCAAAAAGTCATAGGGCGTCTTATCCTATGAGCATGAATAAAAGTGTGGCTCCTTTTGCTTTGGTACATTCTGATGTTTGGGGACCTTCCCCGGTCATTACGTCATCGGGTCATCGTTGGTTTGTTATTTTTGTTGATGATTGTACACGAATGACATGGCTTTACCTTCTCAAACATAAAGATGAAGTATTTGCTACATTTCACATGTTTCACACCATGGTTCAAACACAATTTTATGAAAAAATTAAGATACTTAGGTCTGATAATGGAGGGGAGTATGTTAATCAACAATTCCGGACATACTTTGACAACCATGGTATTCTCCATGAAACCTCATGTTCACAAACCCCACAACAGAATGGGACGGCGGAGAGAAAAAATCGGCATATTTTAGAAACGGCTCGGGCCTTACTAATCGGTGCACATATGCCTCATAAATACTGGAGTGATGCTGTTACTACAGCGGTGTATCTACTGAATCGAATGCCCACAAAGACCTTACAATTTCAGACTCCATTAAAGGTGTTATCTGATCATCTTCCTCTGCCTACTATTTTGATGCTTCCGCCCCGAATTTTTGGATGTGTTGCTTTTGTCCACCTCCATAAAAATCAACGAACTAAGTTGGATCCATGTGCTGTCCGATGTGTATTCTTGGGGTATGGTGTACAAAAAAAGGGGTACCGATGTTATGATCCAATTGCTAAAAGAAACTATACTACCATGGATGTCACCTTCCTCGAATCAGAATGTTTTTTCCCATCACCAGTATCCAATTACACTCTTCAGGAGGAGAGTTATGGTGAAGAACGAAATTGGCTTGATGTTGAAATATTAGACACGAGTCCAACATACTCGGAACGTGCCAATAATATGGAGGAGCCCGTATCTAGACCCGAGCTTGAACTTCCACGAACTGAAGCTGAAGTAGTAATTGAATCTCCAGAAGATGAAGTGGCTGATGTACCCCTCCATTCTCTAGTACCCAATGATCCTCCTGCTGAGAACACTCCTGAGGTAAGCTATCCTATCACACCTTTACAGACTAATGCTATAGATACATCTGTTGGTTATGTTTTACCTTTCAGACACAATCGAGGTAAACCTCCAAATCGATACTCCCTAGAAAGAGAAGAACGACAACCCAAGTATCCAATAGCAAATTATGTATCTACTCAAAGGTTATCAGAACCTATCAGGGCATTTGCACAAACACTCTCCTCGTGTCAAATTCCGAGTAGCATTGAAGAAGCCTTATCTGATCCAAAATGGGCTCAAGCTATAAAAGAGGAATTTGAGGCACTGTAGAAGAATAACACATGGGTGTTAAGCGAGTTTCCTCAAGGGAGAAAGATGGTAGGATGCAAGTGGATTTTCTCCATTAAGTATAAAGCAGATGGGTTAGTTGATCGTTACAAGGCGAGGCTTGTAGCAAAAGGATATACACAGAAACATGGGATAGATTATCAAGAAACCTTCTCACCTGTGGCTAAACTAAAAACTGTGAGAGTTTTGTTATCTCTTGCAGCAAATTTAGATTGGCCATTGCACCAACTTGACGTGAAGAATGCCTTCCTTCATGGTGACCTTGAAGAAGAGATTTACATGGATATCCCACCAGGATATACTGTTACATCAGGAAAAGAAACTGCATGTAGATTACAACGAGCATTGTATGGACTAAAACAATCACCTCGAGCGTGGTTTGGTAGGTTGAGTTCAGCAATGAAGAAATATGAGTTCCAACAAAGCAACTCTGATCATACTCTTTTCCTAAAACATCGATTAGGGAAGATAACAGCCCTTATAGTCTATGTAGACGACATGATCATTACAGGGGATGATAAAGAAGAAATCTCTAAGCTTCAAGAACAACTGTCAAATGAGTTTGAAATGAAGAACTTAGGAGGGCTCAAATACTTCTTAGGTATTGAGGTAACAAGATCAAAACAAGGCATATGTCTTTCCCAAAGGAAATATACTCTGGACCTACTAGCAGAGGCAGGACTACTAGATTGTAAACCTGTCGATATTCCAATGGTTCAAAATCATAAACTCGGAGAATATGTGGACCAAGTACCAGCAGATAAACAGAGATATCAACGGTTAGTAGGTAAACTCATATATTTATCTCATACTCGACCCGATATTGCTTATGCTGTGAGTGTCGTGAGTCAGTTCATGCACTGCCCAAGTGAAGACCATATGGATGCGGTCATGCGAATACTTCGTTACTTAAAATCCTCCCCTGGGAAAGGACTTATGTTTTCAAAGAATGGTCAATTGAAAGTCCTTGGATATACAGATTCAGACTGGGCAGGGAATATGAAGGATAGGAAATCTACTGTTGGGTACTTTACTTTCGTGGGGGGCAACCTTGTCACATGGAGAAGCAAGAAGCAAAATGTAGTTGCCTTATCCAGTGCTGAAGCTGAATTTCGAGGAATGGTCAAGGGAATATGTGAGCTCCTTTGGTTGAAAAAACTTCTAACTGAGATTGGTGTTGCTCCTAACTCTGAAATGAACTTATTTTGTGATAACAAAGCAGCCATTGCCATATCTCACAATCCAGTTCAACATGATCGCACGAAGCACGTTGAAGTGGATCGGAACTTCATCAAACAGAATCTTGAAGAAAAGATTATTAAGCTTCCATTTGTTAAATCAGAAGATCAATTGGCTGATATACTCACAAAATCTGTGTCTGTAAGGAACTTCTACAACTCACTTGACAAGTTGGGCATAAGAGACATATATGCACCAACTTGAGGAGGAGTGTTGGTGTGTGCTATAACAGTGGCAGACACAAATGCTCAATGGAGTAAAACATTGAGCAGACAATAATATTAGTGGAACCATAAAACCTGGATGTGCAGGTTTTATGGTTATTGTTTAATTTTCGTTTTCCTTATATACATATATTGTAAACTCTTGTAAACATAATACAGAACAGAAAGAATATGAAAATACATGATAATTATCAGAGAATATTTTGACATTTTTTTGGTTTTGTTTAGGTTGGGGCAAAAAAGTTTCTCCTATTTTTGCTAGTGCATTTTATTTATTAATCTTTATTGTATTATAATTTTTAATACTTTTAATGTTAATTTTATTATAATTCATAAATTCTATATTTCAACCACTTATCTAATATCATTTTACATATCAATTGTAAAGTTCAATAAATATTTAAAAATCAGATAAATAGACAATAAAGAATAATAATAACTTACTCAATAAAATTTGTTAATTTTCATATTCAAACCATTTATAATATTTGTTATACAATGTAAACTCTAATAGAAAAAATATAAAAAACAATATAGTTATAATAGATAAATAATTAAATAGTATAAAATTAATATCTCAACTTGAACTACTCATTCGTCGTTCATCATTCGTATGGGTGACTAAGTGAGAGACGAACAAAAAACACAATGAAGAGGTGAGTGAAAGTAGAGATGAAAGGAAAGCAGAGTTAGAGGCAAGTAAAGGCTAAAAGACGTGGTTATTTGATGGATAATAATAATTTATCAAAAAATAAATGAGATGTGTTATGGGGAAATGAAATTTTAAAACATAATTGTAAAAAGTAATAATATGAATATAAAAATAATAAATAAAGATTTGATTCTTATAAAGTTTAAAGAAATGAGAATCAATCAACCTAAAATAAATCATTTTATTTAAATCAAGAACCATATCAAACCAATAAAATCTTAAAATGAAAATTCTTAAGTTGAATTGGTTCAATATTTTAGATTGGATTGATTTATGTCAATTTTGTACACCTTTACTCGTTTTACTTCAACTTTTAATATAATACTTCAGAGGTGTCTATCTATATTTTAAGGAGAGCTAGTAGATATAATATTATATTTTGATGTATTCTCGTTTTCTCCTCATTAACTTTCTCTATTTTTTTACTTGTTTGATTTTTTGCTTATCCACGTGTGTAGTGTCGGCTCTCTACGTCAATCGATGTTACATTTTACATGTATTTATCTATAATAATAGCTACTTGAAATTGTTCATCTAAAGTCATACCTTCAGAAGTTATTTCATGTGTTATCTTCTACAGTTCGTGTGATCGAGCTTCCACAAATTTGTCATCAATCATTTGATACTTCATGTATCTACTGACATCATACTTCTTAGTTCCAACTTTCTCAGTCTCGTACTTCTTTTGAAGTGCTTCCCAAATTTCCTTAGCAAACGATATCAGAGTTATAATAATCATACAAGTCATCAACTAATCCATTAAGAATAAAAAAAAATTACATAGAAAATAATTTTCTATGCATGTGTTTAAATCCTTTATTGTAGCTTCAGTATGAGAATTAGATAGTGTTAGTTTTTCAATAATAAGAACAAAAGCGACAGTTTACATAGTTAAGAAGAATAACATTTTTTGTCTCTATTTTTAAAGTGTAGTTCTTCAAAACGAAATGATTTGTTGATATAAGCAATTAACATTTCAGTAGACATGACAGATGGAATACGTCTTAAAATTTTTGGAACAAATATGTAAAAAAACTACGTAAGAACAACATTACCGATAACCTGAAATGAACTGTTTGGGTTGAGTCATGGACTATGTCGCTCTCTTTAAAACGTTTTGCGGTTCTGCATAAGCAAGCAAACACAACCTCGTCATCCACAAGATAAAACAGTACAGAATCTTTTTTCCTGTCTCGAATCTTCACTGCATTGATGAAGTTTGGAATACTACACCTCTTAAATATTTATGTTGCTCGGAGATCTGAGAAAACAATCCTGAATTTTATTTTATTTGATTTTGTTATGAAAACTGTAGAACTGTTTTTGAGTTGTTAAGTTATATTCTAAACTGAGGGTTATTGCCCCTTTTTATAGTGGAAAAAATATGTATAACGGTCATATAATTATGAAGATAATGGTCAAAAATAACTGACACATAATTATGAAAATAACGTTAATAAAAATAACGGTCACATAATTATGAGAATAATGATCATAAAATAACGACCACATAATTCACATAATTATAAAAATAACGGTCACATAATTATGAAAATAACGATCATAAAAATAATGACTATATAATTATGAAAATAAAAGTTACATGATTTATAAAATAACGATTATAAAATAATAAAAATATTTTTTTTATTTAAATTCATTTCCAACGGAAAATTATAAAGATAAAACAGTAAGCATAATAAAAGGGTTAGGTCTCAAGCAGAAGCAACAACAAACAACAGTCCAGATCTGCAGAGTATGAAAGCATGAGAAAATCACAGAGCACAATAAGCCAAGCTAATAGATGAATTTATAACTCATCACACATCAAACACTTATGGTTCCAAGTGTTCTATGTAAGCTATGCACATACAGAACTAAGCAGAGACGACCAGAGAAGCATGAAACATTCAAATATCACTTATTAGTTATTTTAACCATAATATAACAAGTACCTTTCAAACAGCTTAACGCTTCCGTGAACAATTGCAGGAACTTGTCCCATTGGATTTATTTCTGAAGTAACATACAAAGGAAAACTTCAGGTCCACATTAAAACAAATAAATAAATAAATAAGATAACAATTTCATTTCTAATGAACGTTAATCGTGCAGATTTAGCATTTTGAACATCATATACACAGTAAAAAATAATATTACTGGTTTTTCTCTTGGCCATGATATAGCTATTGATTGGGGCTTGGCTGCTTTGGAAATAGTTATGCTCAATCTTAATAATATAAAATTTTCTGTTTAGTTGGCCAATTAGGAAATTTAAATCCGTTGATTTTTTTTTTTTTTTTTACAATTTCTAAACCCATTCATGAAGTGGAAAACCAATTTGAGTAATTCATTTATATCATCACTAAATTGCAGGAATTAAACTAAGTGAAAGAAAGGAAAAGTAGACATGACACAAAAGTGAGTAGAGAGACAGAGACTTTAGCCCTACCTTTGTATTCAGAGGACTTGTGTTCTTCTTTAGATAGGTCTATTTTGATTTCCTGGAACTGTATGCCATTCATCCTTAACAAAACAAACAACAAAATTAGTATTGCAAATAATAAAATTAAAATAAAAAATAAAACAAGTAAGTTTTGATTGGAAGGTTAAAGCGAAAATTGAAATTACTTGCAGAAGATCAGAATTGCACGCGATGGTTGGGACATTCTATCAGCGTACACTTTGAGTTCCAGGTTCGACATTAACAAACTTATTATTTGCGTGTCAAACTTCGCTTTTGTCACAATCCCATACAATTAATGAAAACTCTTTATATTTCACTTACATTTTTTCAATTTTTTTTTTCAATTTTCTTGTAATGCACAACCTATGCTACTTTGGTCATATCTAGATTATTAGTTTAATATCCATTTTTTTATTTTTTTAAATAAAAAGAAAATGGTGCAACACACTTTTTAGAAAATTTCTAATATTAACCTGACAATTTGGTATTTAAGTTTTCTATTTATATTATTTTTTTAAAAAGAATAAATTACTATAACTTAGAATTTTGATGAAATAAAATTGGATAAATTTAACATTTATTTTTAATTAGAAAATATGTCAAATATATCTAATTTTAATAAAAATAAGTTTAAATTATTAAATTTTGTAGATATATTGATTGTTAAAAATTTAAAATTTAAATATAATACAATTTTATTTTATACATTAATTTATCTATAATTTTATAAATATCACACCTAAATATTTATTTATTAAAAATTGAAGTAAATATCGCTATTATCAATACATAGATTCACCCCTGAAATACTCAACTATTCTAAAATTTTGATAGATTTTTAAAGAGTTAAAAATAAATAAAAAAAAATTATGAATTTTAAATTTGTTTGTAAATTTTACTAGAAACCATGTGAACAATAATGAATTTTATTCACTGATTTTTATAAAGACTAATGAGTTAAAAAAATTGTATGTATAATCTTAACTTTTAAATACACCCAAAATTTTAAATTTTTTTTATAAAATTATTATCCAGTATACATAAACTTTTATAAATTCTATTTACTTTTTTTACATAAATTAAATTTTATTAATAAAAATCAAAGATATAATTTAAATAAAAATTCATTCATTTAAATAGATCAATAATTAAATTTGATAAAAAAAACTTATTTCAATTAATTGATATATTTTAGAATCAATTGAATCTTAATAACATCTTATCTTTAATTGAAAAGAAGATTTAGACTTCCACCAAAGCATAATCAAAACGAATATAAAATAATATAAATCATCTTATAACAAAATCTAAATAAAATAACATAAACATATATTTTTATGCAAAATAATGAAAATAAGGAGACGTTAAAAGCTAATATATTAAAAGAGAGAGAAGAGATAAGAATAGCTAGAATTTTTTGTATCTTTAATTTTAAATAATAATTGAATACATATAAATTTTTTACAAATTATAATTGAATATCCTTAAATTTTAAAAATCCATAAAAATCTAGATTAATACACCCCATGTAAAATGAAAATATATACATTAACCAATATTTTCTAACCGGCCGAGATATTATACAAAGAACCAGGTCATATTATTTAACGACTTTCAAAGATAAATTATAAACTAAATTAATTTAAAATAAATTATATGAAACACAACTATTTGACCTTTTTCCATTCATCGTAAACCCAAAAACAATCTTCAAAAAAAAAAAAAAACCTAACAACAATGTAAGCGAACAGAAAGTCAGATTTCAACAAACCCTTATTATTTAGCTTGCAATATGTTAGATACATTGATATAATATATGTTACACCAACGTGCATGCAATTACTCAAAAGTCTTAGAGCCTCTACTACGTGCTTCCGTGTTCCTAGTCAAAGTATAAATATAATGAAATCTCCTCTTACTAAAAAGCCAGGAGCTAATACATACACAAACATTCCCTTCCAAAAATGGCCATTTCTATATCCAAAAAGAAATCCAGATTATCAAAGAAAGTAGAGACAAACCAACATTCTTGTTTCTACAATACCTGTTTATTCAAGTTACTTAATCGAATTCCTCTTGCTTTTTTCTTATTACTTCTTATCTTCATTTGGTCTTCCTCCACTACCATTATTTCTGGCAACATTTTTCATGTTTGTGTTTCCTCAAGAAAGCTCAACAATCTTTATTGCTTCTCTGCAGGTTCTCAACCCAACTTAGAACTTCACATTCCTACAATCAATAATGGCTCTATTAGTACTCAAAATACTAATACATATGAAGATATGAGAAAAGACCAAATTACAATTCCAATGGTCAACAATGTCATGAGTAGCACCCCAAGTACTACTGGAGACACTAAGAGAAATCAGATTGTTGAAGTTGTTCGGGATGACTCAGCTGAGGTGCTTATCAGAAACAAAGCGAATCAGAGCAGAGAAGAAGAGATTGCAAATGCAGAGAAGATAGTTGAAGGTCAACTTCGTTTACACAGGTCATGGGCATCAGATCATAAGAATCAAGCAAAAGGGTCATGTGAAGGCAATGGGATATATGTGTATGATTTGCCATCAAAGTTCAATAAGGACTTGGTTGGTCAATGCAGAGACATGGTTCCTTGGAAAGATTTCTGCAACTATTTTAGCAATGAAGCTTTGGGAGAACCCATAACAAAGCTTGGCAATGGATGGTATCAAACTCATCAATATTCACTAGAGCCTATTTTTCATGCAAAGGTCCTAAAACATGCTTGCAGGGTTTATAATGAGAATGAAGCTAAACTTTTCTATGTTCCATTTTATGGTGGTTTAGATATTCTAAGATGGCATTTCAAGAATGTGTCTAATGATGTCAAGGATACTTTGGCTCTGGATTTACTAAGCTGGCTTGACAAACAAAACCCGTGGTCTCGGAATTCAGGTAAGGATCATGTATTTGTATTGGGGAAAATTTCATGGGATTTTAGAAGAAAAACTGGGTCTTGGGGAACTAGATTTTTAGAGCTTGATCAAATGCAGAACCCAATTAAGCTATTGATTGAAAGACAACCATGGCAAGTAAATGACATTGGAATTCCACATCCAACCTACTTTCATCCACATTCTGATGATGATATAATCTCTTGGCAATTGAGAATTATCACATCAGAGAGAAAACACTTGGTTAGCTTTGCTGGAGCTGCAAGGCCTGAAGCACCAGAAAACATAAGATCAATACTAATAAATCAGTGTACTACTTCAGCAGACACTCAAAAATGTCAATTTCTTGATTGTAATTTGGGAAAATGCGATCGACCTGAATCAGTTATCGAGCTTTTTGTGGAGTCCGAATTCTGTTTACAACCTCCAGGTGATAGCCCAACAAGAAAATCTGTATTTGATTCTTTGATATCAGGTTGCATACCAGTAGTTTTTGATCCTTTTACAGCTTATTACCAATATCCTTGGCATTTGCCAGAAGACAATGCAAAATACTCTCTGTTCATAGACCAAGAAGAGGTGAGACAAATGAAGACAAATGTTGTGGAGAGGCTGCTGAAGGTTTCTAAGAAGGAGAGGGATGATATGAGAAGGTTTATAGTGTATGAATTGTTACCTGGTTTAGTGTATGGGGACTCAAATTCTATACTTGAGAAGTTTCAAGATGGATTTGCTATTACTATGAGTAATCTCCTAGAGAGGGTGAACAAAATGGAGTGACAATGACATCTTATTAATTTCATTTTTATTTTTGCTTCTTTTCTTATATTTTTTTTATACACCATTCTTTCCTGTGCAGGAAAAATAAAATGTAGAGGAATACACTTCAAATTGTATTGCTGCAATTAACCTAACAAGTTCAACGATTTTTGTCTTAGATGAGCTATGGCAGTGCCAAATTTAACCAATTTTTTCGACTATAATTTCTAAATTAGCCAAAATCCCCAAGTAAAAAGAAAACCCTTTAAGTTACTGATATAAATTTTGTTCAATTTTAATAGTAATTATACCTCTAAAATATCCTAATTTATTGAGATTAATGTTGAATTTAGGCAAATAAATAAATAAATAATAACAGTAACATAAAAGTAAAAAAACTACAAAGATACCAATTTACAGCTTTATACTCTATGACAAATTTAATTTCTTGAGTCAAAATTGGAGAGTAAATTGGGATAAAAAGAAATTAATTTGTTGAAAAAGGTGTACCTGTTTCTCTTACTGCTCTTGCAATTGAATTCTGGAAATTAACAATGGAAAATACCAAAGCTAGGATCGCGTCATTCGTGATGAAGATTAAAGCTTTCACCTTAAGAACGCTTCACATTTGCATTCACAAATGAAATATTATCGTCAATGTGAAGTTGTGAACTATAGAGCATCTGGGTAGCAAACAATACAAAGCACAAACCCATCACTGTCCATTAATATGTAATAGACTGTTTGAGCCCCTAAAAATGATCAAAAGCTGTGTTACTTTCACAAAAGAACCAAGCTTTCTTTTTAATCACACAAAGACGCACCGTTTGAAATATAATACCATTTTCTTATTCTACAAGATTTGTGAGTACATCTACAGCCAAACATCCAATTCACACTGCAAATTTACAAAAAAAGGCTCCAGTTTCCACTTCACATCAAATGAGCAAACCACAATTTCATGACTTATCCGTGATGAAATGATCCCAACCGTCTATCCACCCCATTAGGGATTATGACACTTGGTGAAAAGATATCCACGTGTATATGCATGAACCTTCCACGTGTACTCATCTTCACTGCGAAGAGAGATTGTAGATGTTGTAGAATTTTGTTACCTCCAGAGAAAACTCATCGAAAGGATTGGGATTTTTTTTATTCTTCTTCAAATTTTACAACATATTTGTGGGTATTAATTGAATGCAAGCACCAACCCTTAATTGTTTAAGAGCAAGCAGTCTGTTTTTGTCTTTTCTAAGGTGTTGCCCAGTGGCCTTTTGAGTTTAGAAAATTCTAAATATCACAATTTTATACATATTATGATCTGAGAGAGTTTAATTGAATAATATAGTTTAATTCATAAATTTGTATCAAATAAGATTGAATGAAGTTAATTATATTTGTATATTTTTATGATATATATTAGTAATGCTATTAGTACTATATGATCTAACTTGAGATTAGGTGAATAACATATTGGTCTATTGTCCCAAATTCTAATGAACCAACCCATATCTTTCTTTTGCAACTTTATTACTGTCAGTTTGACGCATATGCTATTCTATGTGCAGAATACTAAGGGAAATGATGTTGATCTTATCAGCTACAAGGGCAAAGTCCTTTTGATTGTCGATGTTGCATCACAATGGTACCAGTTTAATTTTTTATTGCCTTCATTTTATTTGATTAAAAAAATGTTAATATCATACATTTTTTATACACAGAGTAGAAAATTATTTTTCTAACTAACATTAACAAATATTATTATTTGATATTATACAATTAACACATACGTTATTCTAACGATATAAAATATCTTTCTTCGCTTGTATAATGAGAATCGAGATCTAATCTAAGTAAATGGTCTAGTACACCTGCTAACGATCTAAATCATCTTTACATGCAAGATCTCAAATAATAAGTATATAACGACCGGAGTACATTAACTTTATTTTATATAAAAATATTTTGTATATATTTTAGTAATTAAAATGAGAATGATTAAATATGTAATTTTGATAGTCTAATCATCTTTCAGTAGTGTAATTTGATTTGGTCAAACCACTGCTTCGATACCATAAATTATTGGACATGTAAAGGTGATCTTAAAATTAGCTTATTAAAGCCTAATCAAATAACTGAAATCCTAAATATACAAAAATTTACCATAATATTTTATATATTATGTTAGTTTTGAGAAAATTTAATGGGTTAAAATTTTTAGTGATTTTTAAATAAGTATAAAATGTTAATAAGTTTATGAGAAATACAAAAACCAAGGTTCCTGATCCGCTTTATCCACTGCTCCACGCCATCAATTGTTTGTGATCTGCCTTTCCTTTTTCTCTCTTTGGTGTAATGCTTTGTTTTTGACGACTTCACTTTCTGGTTGGTAGGATTGGAAATTTTGGCATTCCCATGCACCCAATTTTGGAGATCAAGGGCTCAAGAACCAGGAAGCAATGAACAGATTCAAGAGTTTTCTTGCACTCGATTTAAGGCTGAGTTTCCCATCTTTGATAAGGTGGGGAGCAAGCTAGCTGAATCATATCTCATCTTTGTTTAAGCTTTAGTTTCCAATAGAAGATAAAGAAGAGCTGATTGTATACAAGTGAATGAACCAATCTTGAATTGGTGCTTTCAATACTACATTATATATAGGTGGAAGTGAACGTTCAGGAGGCTGCTCCAATATACAAGTACTTGAGAGGTCAGGATTTGACCAAACAAAACTGATATTGTTACTGTGTTAATTTAATGTTCAGTTGGGGTTTATAATAAAAAAAATCTTATTTATTTTAATTTGTTATATAATAATAATTCATGTGAAAGTTATTTATTAGTTAATTGTGAGATAATAAATTAATGTAAGCAAAATATTCTTAATCATATTAAAAAAAAATATTTTTGCTATCTTTGTATTAAAAGCACATAAGTTATGTTATTATATTTTTACTATTAATTAAATTAAAAATTTGAGTTATTTTTTTTATTAGAATGTCAATTATTGTTGTGAATTGTGACAAGCTACCCAATTCACGTCTAGCACTAATCAATTAAATATAATTTTTGGTTGCGGTATTAGTTTAGTCCTATACAAAACATGATTTATGATACTATTAAAAAAATTAACAGCTTAATTTTATATAATAATGTATTTTATTATAAAATAAAATATTATTATATAAAATAAAAATTATATATTTATTTAAAAATTTAGTAACAATAATAAATATATGTTTCAATTGTATTTAATATTTTACTTAATTTGTCTAAAATTTTAAATTTTAAGTTATATTTCTTGATTTTTTCTTTTATCTTAAATTAAAATAATTTTTATTTATTATTAAAATAAAAAATATTAAATAAATTAAATATTAATTTAAATAATTCTTTATAATAAAATTATTTTGATAAATAAGAAAACTATATAAAATAAAATAAATATTATTTTAATAAAAAATTATTATTAATTTTATCTAATTATATTATATAAATTGAAAATAAATATTATACACATTAATTATAATATAATTTTATCCGATATAATTACATATAAAACAAATTAATTTTATTTTTAAATAATAATATTAAGATAATAATTGTTATTATTATCATAATAAAAATATATAAATTATCTATTATATTATACTATTATCCTATAAAACTATCTTTAACAAAAAATTATGATGATAATAATAAATTTACTCGTGGTAATAGCATTATTTATTTATTTTTTAAGATAAAACTTCAACTTTCACGCGAAAAGATTATTTCTATATATTATATTTATATTATAAATATAGTTACGTATAATTATATTTATATTATTATACTTAGAAACTTTGGGAAACGCCACGTTTATTATATATAAAAAAAAAACCACGCGTAGGCATACTAGAGGTTCCAATGTCAAAAGGAATACGATGTTCCTGTCTCTCACAGTTTTTTCATTTTTAGTTGAGCTCTTCGTTTCTAACTTTTAAGTGATCTAGTTGGTGGCGTAATTTCAAGACAAGTAAATACGATGACAAGCGAATCCACTAAGAATCCTGAAACAATCTACGACTTCATTGTGAAGGTTAGTCCCTTCTACCAACATGCTATCTTTCATATGGGTCTTTTGAAATTGTTCTAAATTCTTATATTTCGCGTAGATGTTATATACTTGTGACCACAATAAAGGATATTTCAAATTAGGGTTATGGGTACACTACAGGGTACTTCAAATTTAGCATTTTGTTTCCATTTCTACCAAAAGATTGCACTTTGAGCACTTTGAAAGAGAAAAGAAAGAAACTTTATTGAAGGCATCCAAAATTAAGGAACAAAGCATTTTTGTGGGATTTACTCTGTTTACCCTAAATATCTGGAACAATAGTGGACTGTTTATTACACGGTACTGAATTGCCTGTTATTTCAGGATTCTAAGGGAAATGACGTTGATCTTGGCATTTACAAGGGAAAAGTTTTACTGATTATCAATGTTGCTTCTAAATGGTATTTCTTGTCCTCTCTTGAACAACGTAGATCTTGGCATTTTTCTCCTTTACAATTCGAAAGTTTCAGCTTTAAGATCCTGACCAGTCTTCTTCCATACCCATATAATAGTTTAATACTTGGGTTTTT
Organism: Hippophae tibetana; assembly: GCA_037013495.1. NCBI lineage: Eukaryota > Viridiplantae > Streptophyta > Magnoliopsida > Rosales > Elaeagnaceae > Hippophae > Hippophae tibetana. The sequence goes on along the minus strand of CM072804.1, from coordinate 3,545,118 downwards.
TTTTATTGTGGCAGTGGATTGACCAGCTCGAACTATGCCGAGCTTAATCAATTATACGAGAAGTATAAGGATCAAGGTTTGCCTTTTCATTATGTTATTTCCGATTTCTATTATAAAAAAATACTACGCAGGGGGAGAAAAAAGGGATCCTGATTTAGAATAAGGAACATTGTTTTTACAAGTAAAACATTTTCCTTCGTTAACATCCTCCTCTCTTTCGCTCTATGTGAATCTTTCTATGTTATGCTGTACCATCTGTCTTTTCAATACATTATTTAGCAGGGTACTTCGATGACTTGGTTAAACTATCTTGAAACAATCTTCATGGTTAAACAATCTTCATGCTTCCTTTTCTTGCAATATGATTAATATATTGGAAGCGATAAGCGATGTAGGGCTGGAGATACTTGCATTCCCATGTAACCAGTTTGGAGCACAGGAACCTGGAAGTAATGAAGAGATCACAGATTTTGTCTGCACTCAATTCAAATCAGAATTTCCCATATTTGACAAGGTTGGTCAATCAACAATAGGATTATGCTCTATTTAATTTCTTTGGATGGGAGGTTTTTTTCTGTACTACCATAGTACTGAAAAAGTGCGTATATGAAATATCTAGTAGAGAAATAGACTCACATACCTCATACACTTCATGGCCCATCTGTATTGCTAGATCTTTTCTTATTTTCTCTCATGCATGAATATTGTGTTTTTTTCTCTCCAAGGCAATAGAGTAGTACTGAAAATATTCTTCTGTAATGGATGAAACCCTAATTCCTCTTAGCTTTTTGATCCCCCTTGACAACATATATTTAAGTTGGATATGTGTTTATTTTACTCTCAACTGTATTCATATTCACCTTTAGGTTGAAGTGAATGGTGAAAAGGCTATTCCTCTATACAAGTTTATGAAAACTGCCAAATGGGGACTTTTGGGGGATGATATTCAGTGGAACTTTTCCAAGTTTCTGGTTGACAAGAATGGGAAAGTTGTTGATCGCTACTACCCCACAACTTCTCCTCTTAGTATTGAGGTAAAACCCCAAGTGTCTGATTCTACAGATTGATTTTCAATCGTTTATTTTGTGATTTGAATTGTGTACTGATTCATCAAGCTTTGTGGTATTATTGCAGTACAACATAAAGAAGCTCTTGGAGGTTAAAGACTAACGAATGCTAAGATATGTGAAGGGTTCCCTTCTAAATTAAATCTCAATGGATTTGCAGCCAGTAGTCCAACTAAGACTTGTTTCAATATTATGAAAATAAAGTGTCATGAAAAGCATGAGCAACTGCAAACTCTTATTAGCCTCTTTGTTCAAGAACTTAAAAAATTGTGACGATGATTCTACTCCTTTGTATAAACGGAAGGAAAGTGCAGCAGAGTAATTTGCTACTGGCTACTATTAACAAAGTGCAGCAGAGTAATTCTAACCAACATTATTCTGGGCAAAATTAGAACTTCCGTTTTGCCAACGCATAGTAGTACTTGTGTTTCAAATTGGTATCTTCCAATTATTTTAATTTTAAAATTGAAAAAAAACAACCAATAACAAAATGTGATAAATTAATATTTTCTAATGAAATAGATTTTGTTTTTATTTAAACGAAAAAATCATAATCCCTAAATACCAAACGTTAAAATTTAAAGTAAAAGGATATCATTTATTAAAATCATTATTTTATTACAAAAAATATTACTTATTGTATTTTTGTTTTTAATTTCAGAAAAATATATTATATAACATGTGATATGAGATGTTTAATTATCATTATGAGTGATAAGCATCAAAGGTTAGTCTAGGAGTATTGCATATGAAGATTTGAATGGATTCTAGATAACTCAATCGATCAAGGAGTTGATCAATCGAGGATAGTCGGTAGATTGAGAATCGATTGTACATCGATCAAGGAGGTTCACAAATTTTGAATTCTCAATTTTAAAGAGTTGTGGAGTTTGTAAATTTTGACATAAAATGATGAACATGGGCACATGAATCTACCCGTAGGGGTTTAAAATTGAAAGGTTTTTTTGATAAAAGACCAAAGGACATATAACCCTAGAATTCATTTGAGTGAGAGATTGGAGGTTTAGAGAATTTAAGAGAAAAATAGGTGTAATTTCTTCTAGTGTATTGTTCTCTTCTATCTAATCAATTATCAATATTAAAATCTAAATATATTTTCATTGTAATAATACAAAATTTAAGGGTATTTTTGAGGTTTAAATGAGTTGGATATGATGATGAAAGTAAATGATTGCAATGCCATTGAATAGTATATATTGTAATCTTTTTTTATTCATGATAAATCTTATATGCTTGAACTGTAGATATAAATTTCATTATTTGAGACAAATCACATTAAATCTTATTTATTGACTTATTACTTTCTTTATTCTTATTTATTCTTTACCATTATTATTGGTGTGACTGTATTGTGTGATTTGTTATTTTTAGATTTGTTTTCCATTTGGCTACCTTTTGTGCTCATTATTTGGGTAACTACCAGTTTGTGAGATAAACTCACTCCATTCTATTTATTAATGCGCCTCAACAGGACTGGTAAAATCACAACATATTATTTATTGTATTTTCGTTTTTAATTACAAAAGGATTAATCAACACTTGAAGAAGGGCTTTAGCTAAGGACTTGATGCATCGAGTGTTGATTAATCACAACATATTATTTATTGTACTTTCTCAATGTGGTTTATCGTTAGTTATTGCACTGGCTCATCCATTTGGAGGAACTTTTCCTAGTCTTCTCTTTGAACGTATGAGAGAGAATAGTAGCTACCATGAAAAATAAACCAACGTTGATAAAATAAATGAAAGTTAAAACTCCAGACAGAAGGTATATCATTTCCACTCAGAAGGAACCTCAAGATGGATTGATACAGGATATGTTAAGCACAAACCTGTTACCCACCAGTAGCCGAACATGAGCTGCCAAAGTTGCAATAATTCTCACAGATCCAGTTCATTTACAACAACACATAATATATACAAAATTGATGCCTGTTATAGCAAAACGCAAATCTTCAACCACGCATCAAGTCAATACCAATATGGGGATTTCTCATGTCAGTCTGCGCTGAACCTGGCCAAATGTCCGGTACGGAGGGAGTATAACTCTGAGAGGGTGCAGCCCGAGTTGGTGTGGTTAATATGTCACCATCATGCTGAGTTTCAGGATTCTCTTCACTTTTAGCACCAGCAATCTGCTTAGTCTTGGTCTTACCACCATATACAAAGCTACAAACTACCACCTGTACCAAGATAAGACACCAAAATTTCACTTCTATCATCATAAACCATAAATGTCTTCCTAAACCACAGCATAAAAGCGGATGCCTCCTTAAAAATTACCCCCTATCCCTATCCAACTTCTCCTTAAGTGCTTATACATTCATGCTTTCAGTACAGCCAACATATATTTCAAATACCCACAAAGATCACCTGCAACTTGCAAGCACGTCCACATTCTTTATTTATTTATTTATTTTTCTAATCCACCTTAATTATTTAATCATTAAGACTAGTGGCTAACCTAGATTTGGTGATAAAACTAATCATTCCCCATTTGAAGTCACAAATTTGAATCACATTAAATATCTTTTGATCTAAAAAAATCATGGGAAAATTATTGACTATAAAAGTACAACATTACCTGGACTGGACTTGCTGCAACAAGCATTGCCACAGCACCACCAATAACATGACCATCAGAACTGGAAAGGGATGCACTTATACCTCCAGTTCGATTACGAGGACCACCATCCTCTGCAACCAAGTAAGAACCTGACAGACACAATATCTGAAACCGGCCCTGCAAAGCCACACAAAAAGTCAAGTTCTCTTATAACTGCTGGTCATTAACTAGAAAATAAACAAATTGAGATGCCCACAAACAGGTTTAAATGATGAAACATGGCCCAAACTCATTTAATTTCTCATTCTTACCAATAACTAAACAATAATTGAAGGCTTCAACTTCGAAGTTAAACAAACATTTTAAAAAGACTACACTAGAATTACAGAAAATGTCAATGAAATGGAACTCAACCATCATTGCAACTTGTATAACTCACAAAAAATATATTAACTATAAAGAAAATGAATAAAATATGCAACCTCATATGTGACATTGACACTAGAAGATGCCGGCTGACGCAGTGACACAGACGAAACCGTGCCACTGCCTGATAAGATGCATAAAGCCCTTGACCTTTGTTGTGCAAATGACAAAAGTTTGGCAACAATATCCTGCAAAGAAAAATAAACTATTCATTTAAGAGGAAAGGAAAGAACAAGGACAGCATAAATTAAAATTACACCATAACCTAACGATATTTGATAGAATAGAAAAAGGAATTGAAGGCAGATGCTAAATGTTCAAACTGTTGTGCCAAACTCCAATAACCATCAAAGATATTAAACAAGCAGTAGGATGTTAAAATGTTTTTTATCAGATTTTTTTTTGTATGATTTAATTTCTAGAGATATAGAAAACAGATTATGTACACAGGTAAGGAACAATTGAGACGATTTTGATTACAGTAGCTATTTTGTTTACACAAGCATGTATCTAATTACAACAATGATTAGAGGACTATAGTAACAACTTCTATCTAGTTAAAGAATGTGTGACTATCATAAGGAACAAGATGCATTGTTACTTTTCCTTCGTACTTTCTTTTTTACATTTAGAAAAGAAAAGAAAAGAAAACAAGAGCCCAGTGTTCACACTTCACATAGCATACTGCAGCAACAACGAATATCAGGACATAGTTAAACATATAGATCTCAATTGTTAGTAATGACATTGTATCTGCATTATAATATAGATTTCATGCTACAAGGATATAGCATACCTCTCCAACCCCAATGGTGATAATATGTGGTGCAAAAGCTAGACCAGCCGAATCGTTCATCCAATCACCTATAGAAAATAACATAAGGAAAATGTATAACAAATGTTAAATAGAGCAATGCTAAGAACAATGTACGAAACCGGTGACCTGTACAAAACCATAGTTTTACAACTTACATACAAGTATAGGAGATTTATGAGCTAGCAAAACTCTGGTAGTTTTATGGAAATTACTCATAAATCAGACATTGAAGCAAAATGCAATCATTCACAATTTCCCATAGAATCATAAAATTACCACAACACGTAACCAGAGTAAAATTTAGATGTCAGAAACATATCAGCATTGTAAAAGAAAATTTACCAAGAGTGGCTAATTGTTGTTTCCTTCCACTACCAGGAGGCCGTCCTCTACTTCGCTTGCTAGTTGGTGAGCCTGAACCAGGTGTAGCAGAAGCAGAAGCAGACATGGGAGAGAGTCCCAAAGATACTTGCCCATCAGGCCCATATTTTCGCGGCCTCCCTCTTTTCTTCTTAACAGGTTCACTAGATGGTACTCCAACAGGCACCTCCATTCTGTTTCCATGAGAAAAATTTGCACGAGAAGCCTCCACAAATGTTGACCCATCAGAGCTACTTCTGATGTTGGGCTGAGGTGAAAAGCTAGAATTTGACAAGGGTCTGAACCCAGGTGTGTTATGCAACCCACCAACCTGCGATCCAGAGCCAGACCCACTAATTCCACCCCTATGCATGTAATATGAAGCTGACCCACCAGCTAATGCCATGGCTTCTCTCCCATCCATGCATTTACAAAGAGATTAATCAAAAGTTCAAATTTTTTGGTCCCTAAATTCCAAACAAAAAGTTTGTATATTCAACCCTCGAATTTTAAATCTCCAACTCTACCTAAGATTGTACAGCTAGCACTAAAAGCACAAGACACATGGATATTGACTAACTAAAGCTATGTTCTTTAACCCTAAACTTTGAAACAGAAGACACAGAGGAATTCGAGTTACTGGTTTTCCAGGGGTTTTTGTTTGAATGCATAAAATCTGTTAACAAAAATTAAAAAATTAACCCAGAAAACGAAGATAGTGACGTCAAACGTTGAACATTTTCACCTCCCACCAACCAAGGACTGAGTGAGAGTCTTCAAACGAAATGTAGGAAAATCAGAAATTTCACAGAGGTACAGAAACAGAATAAAAAAAGCTTAGCGATGTGAGAATCAAGCCTGAGCACTCAACAACTATGAGAATCAAAACCCTAGATTTGAAATTGAAATCTAGGGTTTTTGACTGGAGAAATGCAGGAGGTGGAAAAGAAAAAGAGAAAGGTAGGAAACGACAAAGATAGGGGTGGAGGTTTTGGAGGAAAATTAATTGAAAAAAATAGGAGCTTTTGAAGCTCGACAATGAGCGTGTGCGAAATCGCAACGGTTCAGTAAACATACTGAATTAAAATGAGAGAAAAAAATAGTAATTTTATCAAAAAAATCTTATAATATTAATTTTTCACTTTTTATATACTGAAAAAAATTAAGAACTATATTTTAAATAAATAAAATATTTTTTTTTTATAAAAAACAATAAATCTTTCTATTTTAAAATTTTAATTTTGATTTTTTATAAATATAAGTAATGATATGTAGTAGATAAATAAAAAATGAAAATGAGTGATAAATAATTAAATTAACTATTATATATAAATAATAGAATAATATATATGAGTAGAATTAATTAAAAATTTATTTTTATAATTTTTAAATTTAAATAAGGATGATTTTGTATAATTTTAAAATAAAAAATAATATAATAATTTTGAGAATAAAAAAAATCAATTTAGATTAAATTAGAATTGAAATTTGGAAACATACTTAGTCTCTTTACTGACGTAATTAAGAAGAAAACCGCATGACGTAATTAAGAAAAAACCGCATGAATATATCCCTACATTCAGTAAAGTTTAAATAATGTTATTAAATTATTATTTTTTCGTTGACAAAATACATTATTAAAATTATTATTTTTAAATAATTATTACTTAATTAAAAATAAATATATTATGAAAATTATTATTTTTCTAAATAGGTTTTAAGGTTTTGGATTTGGGATTTAGAGTTTAAGAATTTAGGGTTTAAGGATTTGGGGTTTAGGGTTTAGGGTTATATTTGTGGGTTAAGGTTTAGGGTTAAAATTATTATTTTTCAAAAAAGGTTTAGGATTTTAAGATTTGGAATTTGGGGTTTAGGGATTTGAGGTTTAGGGTTTAGGGATTTAGGGTTTAGAGATTTAGGGTTTTGGGATTTAGGGTTTAGGGTTTTGGAATTTAGGTTTTAGGTTTAGGGATTTGGGTTTTAGGGTTTTGGGATTTTGGGTTTAGGGTTTAGGAATTTGGGTTTTAGGGTTTTGAGATTTAGGGTTTAGGGTTTTAGGATTTGGATTTAGGGTTTTGGGTTTTGAGTTTTGGGATTTGAGTTTTGGGTTATATTTGGGGTGAAGGTAAAATTGGAAAAAATATTTAGATGGGAATTGAATCATGATTCCTAAAGGGGGAGAAGGAATTGTGATTCCTTCTCCTTTAGTAATCGATTCCATTTCGTACTTCCATTTTGTCCAACCAAACACACGAAATAGAAAAAATCAATTCTGATTCTTTTCCATTCCCACTAACCAAACATCACCTTCTAAATTTTACCATACAACACATATACCATTACTAAACAATGGGTTACTAGTGGGCTACCAAAGTGTCAACCCATATGTCCTTTATCATATGACCATTTCTTAGGGCAATGAGGTATATATATCTCTTTCTCTTGCTGATATTTTTTCCAAGTTTGAGTTTATTATCGCTATTTTGATGTAAACAGTGATGAAAATTAAAGATATGTTACTTTTTTATTCTTTTATTCTTTTTCTATTTTCGGATGAAAGAGATACACCTTAAATTGTTAATCTTAGTAGGATCTAGAGCGAAGATAGGGAAGATAAGAGCATTATAAGTGGTTTTTTTAATAAAAATAGAAAGTATTAAAGCATGGCATAAATTTTTTTATAAGTATCCAATCCAAATACTTATAGTATGATAAAATTTCATATACGGTTTTCTTAAACACACTTTTTGAATTCTTTTAAAGAGTAATGGTATAATAATAATAATAATAATTATTAGTATTAAATCATATAGATTGTAAATTATAACATTATAACTAATTATATGTAGAGTGGTTTATAAAGTTGTTATGAAAAAATATTTATATCAATAATAGTTTAAATTATGAAAATTTCAATACCTTTTTTTTAAAACAATGTGTTTTATTATGTTTTTCAAATCATAAAAATATACAATCCTAAGGTTCAATTGTATAGTATAGTTAGAGAATCAAAAACAAGAAAATAAAATCAAAAGTAATACTTTCAGTTTTCATACTCTATTTAACTAAATATATTCTCTTTTATTTAAATTTTAAAACTTACTAATTCTTTTGGATTCCAGCACTCTCTTTCAAAATGGTTCATAGATATTAATCAAATTCAATTTGTTTATGAAATGATCGAATTTTTGATGCAAAGATCCTTTAGTGAAGATATCTACAATTTTTTCTTATGTAAGAATATAGGTTATACAAATGATATCGTTCTTAACTTTCACTTTAATAAAATATCCATCTATTTTAACATTTTTAATTTGATCGTGTTGGACTTAATTGAAAGAAATGTTAATGTCAGCTTTGATATCACATTAGACCTTGAGTTGAACCTCAGTTTTTACTTGTAGTTCTTCTAGGAATTTCTTCAACCATAGTCCTTCACAAATCTCCTATGCAATTACTCAAGATTTTGCCTCAACATTATTCTTGGCTATTACGTTTTTTGCTACTTTTTCACGTAACTAAATTTTCCCAAATGAAGTTACAATACCCAATAGTGGACCTTCTATCTTCAATTAAACCTGCCCAATTAGCGTCTAAAAAAACTTATATTTTTCTTTATCCTAATTTTCTAAATTACTAGGAGAACATTTGAGGTATCTAAGAATTTTGTACACTGCTTCTAGGTGACTTTCTTTTGGAAAGTGTATATGTTGACTTGCTACACGTACCGCAAATACAATGTTGGGTCTTGTATGTGACAAGTAGACTAGTCTTCCTACCAGTATCTAGTACCTTTATTTTTTATCGATTTTTCATCATTCTCCATTTTCTTTCCTACTTTAATTGAAGTGTCGCTTCGTCTCCTTTAGGAGGTCTTGAACATATTTCCATTGTGATACACTTATACCTTTCTTTGACCTCGCAATCTCCATCTCAAAAAAATATCACAGTTGTCCCAAGTCTTTGACCTAAAACTCAATAACAAGAACCTTTTTTAATATTTCAATCTCGATCAAGTTATTTCCTATGAGTATTATGTCACCTATATATACAATCAAAATTGTTTTGAATCCATCTTCGGAATTCTTAAAAAACATCATGTGATCTAACTGATCCTGCTGATAGCCTTGGCTCTTTATTACCTTTACAAATCTATCTAAGCATACTTGTGGTGACTATTTGAATTTGTAGAAAGACTTGTTCAGTTTGCATGCCACATTTTGTTTATCATTTTCAAAAAAACCTTTGTGGTAATATCATGGAAATTTCTTCATCTAATACCCCATTGAGAAAGGAATTTTTTATATCCAAATGTTGGAGAGTTCATTCTAGGTTCATTATTAATGACAATAATACCCAGACAATATTTAATTATGCAACCATAGTAAATGTATCGGTCCAATCAATTCTATAGGTATGAATGAACCCTTTAACAACTAAACAAGCTTTGTATCGTTCAATAGTCCCATCGGTTTTATATTTTATGATAAAGACCCATTTACACCAAATCAATTTCTTACCTTTTGGTAAATCAATCACATTCCAAGTTTCATTTGTTTCCAAGGCTTGTAATTCTTCCATTAATGCCTTTCTCTACTTGAAATTTTCCCAAGTCTCGTCAATATTTTTTGGAATTATGATCATATCAAGATTAATAGTGAAAGTATGGAATTTGGGAGACAAAGTATCATATGACACAAACTTAAATATAGGATGAGAGGTACAAGATCGAGTTTGTTTTCTCAGAACAATGGATAAATCATCAATATGATTATAGTTACCTACATTGAAAAAAGGCTCGAGAATGTTTGAATCCATCACCGTGTTGGATTCTCATAAGGTGAATTTCACTTTGTATTTTGATTTTGACCTCCTTAAATAAACAAATACATTTTTGTCTGCTTGTGTTTCTGCATCCCACTAAGCGTAAGTGGTTTTCTGTAAATGGTACATTAGAATGATGTGGTATAGTAAGTTCAGGGTGAGTTGTTGAAATGGTATCTAGAGAGGAGGTACTATTATTAGGAAACGAAGGTCAAACTAACAAAATTGATTTCCACAACTCACATTCTACCGTTGAATAGAAGATTTGGAAGTGTAATATAGTATGGTTTCAAAGAATATGAGATTAAGGCTAGATGGATCATAAACACTTATATCATTTATGAGTATAAAAGTAGCCAATAAAAACACAATTGATGAATTTCTGGGTCTAGTTTACCATGATTGGGAGGATGAATGTGGAAAAATGTCGTACAACCAAATATTTTAAGTGAAACTTTGGAAATAAGATGGGAGGTCGGGAAACAATGTTTTAGTTTTTGAATAGGTGTCTCAAAAGAGAGAACACAACTAAGCATTCTGTTTATAAGAAAGGCAGTTGTCAATACAACATATCCTTGGATTTTTTTTGACATATTGGTGCTAAACATAAGTGTTCGAGCCACTTCTAAGAGATGTCTATTTTTTCGTTTGACAACTCCATTTTGTTATGGAGTATAAACATATGAGGTTTGGTGAATAATGACATGGGTTTGAAGATAATCTTTGAGTGAATGGTTAATATATTCAGTACTATTATCAATATGCAATATTTGAATTTGGGTTTGAAATTTTGTACCTATCATAGAGTGAAAATTGATGAACACTTTTCAAGCATCGGTTTTATTTTTAGTAAATAGACCTAATATACACAAGTATAATTATAGGTGATGAACCACTTTGTATGAGTGTGACTTTTATATCAAGATGGTCCTCATAAATCATTGTGAATTATAATGAATGGTTTGAAAAGTGTGTATTTAATTTTGAAAAAGAAATGAGGTGTTGTTTGGAAAGTTCACACATTTCACATTGCAAATAAGATAATTCTTTATTTTGAATAAGAAAGGGAAGCAAATGTTTTAAACAGTGACATTATGGTAGTCCATTTTAAAGTACCACAATAGAGAATTATTATTCCTAGAGATAGATGTAAAATTAAAATTTGAAACTTCATATTGTTCACTCACATTAACTGTCTCAAAGTAAAAAAGTCCTTCACTTTTTCTAGCATTGTTAATCATCTTTCTCGATAATTGGTCTTGAAAATGCAATATGAAGAATTAAACTTAACATAGTAGTTTGTGTAGGTTAACTTATTGACAGATAATAAGTTGTATGATAATTTTAGGACATAAAGAACTCATTCAGGAGTGATAGAATCAAAGATTTTAATACTTTATTTTTTTACAATTGGTGAAAGAGTGTCATCTGTAATTTTCACTTTCAAATTACCAACACATGGTATATATGAAGAAAAAAGGTGATGATTGTCACTTATGTGATCTGACGCACCAGGGTCACTAATCCAAAGAGTATTTATTTTTGAGGTTGTCATCAAAGTCGTTAAAAAAATTACCTTTATAGGCTAGTGAGCCAGAGGGAACATAAGTATGGGGCTGACTTGATGATTAAATTTTGGAAAACATCTTATAAAGTTGTTCCATTTGCTACGAGTTAAATGTTGAACTGAAAGTAAGCTACTCATTCTAAAACTTTTCATTTTGATTATTGGAGACCTTATGTCCTTGACTTTTGTAATTTTGCCTTGGTTTTCAATCTACTAGTTTTTCATGTAATTCCCAACACATATCCTTCGAATGACCAATTTTATGACAATGATCATACCAATGCCTTTTTTTTGTTAGGCCTACCTAATATTGTTTTATGGCCTATAAGATAGAAGCTCACAGGTTTCATTTTCAAAAACAGACCCAAATAGACTATTGAAATTGCTAAGCCCAAATAGCCTATTAGAATTATTAAGCTATTAAGCCTAAACTACCCATGCGTGCCCAAACCTAGCCCATGTGTGTGTGTTCAATAGGCTCTTTAGATTGAGATGGACATCTGAGGCCCAAAGCCTTATTTGGCCTAGATTCTAACCCACGAGCCATAAAGCTTCTATTTTCAACCCTAACATCTCCAACCCTACCTTTCTTCATCATTACCTCCCTTCAATATTTCTTGTTACGCACCTCTACAAAAACTTCACTCGTCAACGATAGAGATTTTTGACTGAAGATTCTACCTCTTACCTCATTAAGGTCTCTATTGAGACCAACCAAAAACTCAAAAACCCTTTCATTCTCTATCTTCATCTTATATTGTATACTATCTCCAACGCACTCCCACTCCTCTTCACAAATTAAATCTAATTCCTGCCATAATCCAACCATTTCATGTAATAAGCAATGACAGAGAGGTTACCTTGTTGCATTTTCCAGAGGTTGGTTTTGATTTTGAAAACTTGAAATGAGTTTCTAGAGCCGAGTAGGTTTCCTTCACGGTTATCCACACATCTATTACCTTTGGGAGAAATAGATAGATTTTTCCTATCGATTGTTTCATGGAGTGAACCAACCACGAAATAATCATTGAGTTTTCAACCTTTTACTTTTGGAGATTGGCCGAATCATTGGGTTTCTTATTGTCACCGGTGAGATAATCTATCTTTCCTTTTCCATGGATTGATAGTTTTATAGACTAAGCCCATTCTTTTTAAGCCTTGCCATTCAATTTCTCAATGGTGAGTTAGAGGGTGGAATTATGAGTACCATCAAGAATGGATATGCCCATCTCCTCTGTCTCTTTGTTGGTATGATCATGGGGATGAGATTCCTTAGTATTTTCTTTCATTGACAAAGTGCTTAGGCTTTGAAACCATTTGAAATAATAAAACAATCTATTTTATTTTACTTTATGAATTATAAAAGTATACACTCTTAAGGTTCACTGTATAGTACACTTAGAGAATAAAAAAACAATAAAATCAAATCAAAAATAATATTTACGGTCTTTAACTGAATATATACTATTTTATTTGAATTGTGATTTCAATATAAGGTATGATTAAATTACAAATTCCTATCCTTTTTTAAAGAAAACAATTTTGTATTTCTCAGTTTGATTTACTTTATTGTTAAACCATTTGTTGGACTTAAAATTATCGAATAGTCTATTAAATATATCATAAGTAGTAATGCCTGCCCAAAATTTATTTAGCAAAAAATCAAATGCATACCAAAATTTCATATGCTTCTAGACTGAAGCAACAAATATGCAGAACTTTTCTTTGTTTTCCCCTTATTGCTTAAAAGGGATGGGAACAGACTATAAGAATCAATTGAATAAATTAATCGACTACTTTCTACTGATTTTCATACTCATCGGTGTAAATGGAAAAATGGAGAAAGACTCTTAAATACTTCGCGTTTTTTTGGCTGATGATCTAAAAGGCTTTCGATTTTGCGACCACAAACGTTCAATCCCACTTGAAGACCTAAGAGAATTGTTGCCTTCTGCAATTTCCCTATGTGTTGGACTAGATTCCATCTCTGTATTCTTCCTTGATTTTGTGTGCTGAGGAAGAGGAGTTTTAGGCTCTACAGATGTTGCCTCAGTTAATCTGTCAACGAAAGAAGGGAATGTTTTGTGTAAGACACGTTATACATAAATGTAGTCCCACTAAAAAGGGAATTCCAAACATCACTTATTAACTGTCATATTACAGGAATTTGAAGAAAAAAATCATAATTTCATACAAAATCTTCGTAGAAATCAGGCTGACCTTTCATGATCCACCAATGATGACGTTGTGCACTCTGTAAGAAATGGATCTATTGATTATGAATAAACGAATGTTTACAACCTATTTATACAAAAGAAAAGCAAAATTATAATAATTAAAAATAAACACAATTATGGAGAGGCATGTTCTTGGACAGCCTATCCTTCCCTCACCAAGCTGTTGGTGGCTGCTTCTAGCTGGTGTGTTGGTTGTCACCAGCTGGATCTCATGTTCTTTAACATTCCCCCTCAAGTTAGAATATATGTTAACTATTCCTAACTTGTTAAGTAAGCTTGAGAACTGTGGAAAACTCAAGGATTTGGTAAATATATCTATTGGTTGCTCTAATGTAGAGATATGATAAGTTTTGATCATTCCAGCTTGAATCTTTTCTCTTACTAGATGGCAATCGATCTCTATGTGTTTGGTTCGCTCATGAAACACTGGATTTGATGCAGTGTGAAGAGCTGCTTGATTGTCACAATATAACTTGGTTGGTTGGGAGTGTTTGATACCCAAATCATCCAAAATATATTGTAACTAGGTTACTTTGCAACATGCTGCTGCCATAGAGCGATATTCTACTTCTGCACTTGATCATGAGACTGTATTTTGTTTCTTAGTCTTCCAAGAAATTAGCGAGTTTCTAAGAAACATACAATATCATGTGGTTGATCGTCGTGTATCTGTGCATTTTTCTCAATCTGCATCACAAAAAGCATTTAGTTGTAATGAACTAGTTGCTGAGAAAAAGAGACATTGCCCTGGTGTGTTCTTGACATATCGTAGCACTCGTTGAGCTACTTCCAAATGTGGTTGTCGTGGTTTATCCATATATTGATTGAGAATGTGCACGACATACACTAAGTCGGGCCTTGTGATGGTCAAGTATATTAATCTCCCAACAAGTCTTCGATAGGATGTGGGATTACTGATGAATTCCCCTTCAACCTTGCTAAGGGATAAATTTTGTTCCATAGGTGAATTGGCAGATTTGGCACCAAGATAACCCATGTCCTCCAATATTTCAAGTGCGTACTTGCGTTGTGACAGAACAATTCCCTTCTTGAAACGTGAAACTTCTATGCCCAAAAAATACTTTAATTCACCGAGATCTTTAAGATTGAATTGTCTCATGAGATGATTCTTAGTTTCTTCAATATCTTGTATATTGTTTCCTATTATGATTATATCATCTACATAGACAAGAAGAGCAGAGAAGGAATTACCACGAGTTCCGATGAACAGTGAGTGATCATACTTGGATTGGTTAAAACCAGTTAGCTTAAGTGTTGTTGATAGCTTGATGAACCACTGTCGTGAGGCTTGTTTGAGTCCATACAAAGATTTATGTAGCTTACATACTCGTGTTTCCCCCTTTCATCTGAATCCAGGTGGAAGGGACATGTAGACATCTTCATGAAGATCACTATAGAGAAAAGCATTGTTGACATCGAGTTGTCAAAGATGTCAATTTTGAATAGCAACAACGACAAGGAGAAGCCGAAAAGTGACAAGTTTGGCTACTGGTGCAAAAGTTTCTTGGTAGTCAAAACCTTCAATCTGACTGTATCCTTTGGCCACTAACCGAGCCTTGTATCGTTCCATAGAGCCATCAGGATTATACTTGATTTTGTAGACCCATTTACAACCAACTAGTTTCTTGTTTGGAGGAAGTTGTTGAAGCGTCCAAGTGCCATTAGTTTCAAGAGCATCCAGTTCTTATTTCATGGCAAGCTGCCATTTTGGATCATTGAAAGCTTCAGCAAAGGTGGTTGGTTCACTGAGAATGAAAATAGAAGTAGCAAAAGCACGATGTGCAGGTGATAATTGGTCATAGGTAAGTACATGAGATAAAGAATGAGAAGTACCTTTGTCTTTGGACGATGCTGAGTAAGACGAAGGAAAGGACCGAGAAGGCAAGGAAGCTTCTACATGATATTTTTGAAGGTAGCTAGGAACATTAGTGGATCGACGAAGCCTATGTGTGACTGGTGTTGGAGGATTTATGTGTGGTGGAGAAGTTGATGATGATGTTTCTGGAGATGAATTTTGAAGATGAAGAGTGTCTGAGTTGATTGTTGGAAGGATAGATGGTGTATGATCAAGTGATATATTTGGATTGGTTGATTGACGAATGTTGGGTATGTCATCATAAATAGTATCTTCTGATGGAGGAAATAGAGTTGGAGTGTTGACAACGGAAGTGAAATAAGGAAATACATGTTCATGAAAGATAACATCACGAGACACTAATGTCTTGCTTGTTTCCAGATCGTAGACACGATAACCTTTGATCCCAGATGGATACCCAATGAATATGCATTTATGTGACCTAGCATCAAACTTGGTGAGTCGATCATGATGTGTAGACATAAAACAAAGGGAACCAAAAACACGAAGATGTTCATACTTAGGAGTTTTGTGAAAAAAGACTTCAAATGGTGTTTTACCCTTGAGAATAGGTGTTGGAGTACGATTTAGGAGGTATATGGCTGTAAGAATGACATCTTTCCAGAATTGTTTAGGAAGATTGGCTTGGAAGAGCAATGAACGAGTGACATTGAGAAGATGACAGTGTTTGCGTTCATCAACACCATTTTGTTGAGGGGTAGAGACACAACTAGTTTGATGAAGGATTCCCTTGGTAGAAAACAACTAGGTCATAGAGAATTCTGGTCCATTGTCACTACGAATGATTTTAACTCTGGATAAAAATTGTGTTTCAACAAGATTGATGAAAGTGATAAGAAATGTGTGTGTATCAGATTTAGTATGTAAGAGATAGACCCATGTGCATCTTGAGTAGTTATCAACAATAGTGAGAAAATAACGTGTTCCATTAAGTGCTGGAATGTGATAACCACCCCAAATATCGACATGAATCATTTCAAAAGGTGCTTTTGTATTGATGGAACTTAAAGGAAATGGATTACATGTTTGCTTAGCTAATGGACAAATAGAACAATCACTAATGGAACAAAAATGTGTGTTAATGGAAAAAGAAATTACACGCAAATTGTTATTAGATAAATGACCAAATCGTTGATTCCATAGATGAGAGTTGGTGGAAGCAATGTTTGAAACGGAGAAACATCCAGCCTTTTCAGAAATAGTTAGGTAGTAGAGTCCTGCTTTCTCAGTTCCCATCCCAATCGTCTTCCCTGAGCATTTGTCCTGAACAAAGCACATATTATTAGTGAAGGTGACATGGAAAAATGAGGTTTGAGTTAGTTTGGCTACTGAAACTAAGTTTAATTTGAAGGAGGGAACACATAAGACATTATGGAGTATGAAATTATTTGAGAAATGTACAGTGCCAATATGTGTGACACGGGTAAGAGAATGATCAAGTAAATGCACATGTCGATTAGTGACTGGAATGTTGGAGCTCATAAGGTTTTGGGAACAGACCATGTGATCAGTTGCCCCTATATCAAAAATCCAACGAGTTTCTGAATGGAAAACAGTTGCACATAATGTGTTACCTGAAGAAGTAGTCACTTGACTTGCCATGCTACATGATTTGGATTGATTGAGAAGTGTAATGAGCTCTTGATATTGGGCAGATGTAAGGTTGTGGGATGGTGTCTTTATGTCAGAGCAGCTTTCTTGAAAGTCAGTATGATGAGCTTTGGAAGGGAAGCCATAACTTGTGTTTCTCTTATCTTGAATTGCTCCTTTCTTCCGACACATGTTGATGTCATGTCCATTCAAACCACAGAAATTACATTTGAGACGCATTCGAAAAATTTCAAAATTGTGTCCATTGAGACCACAAAAATCACATTTGAGATGGCTTCAGCAATTCTCAGAATTATGGCCTATATTGTTGCATCTATTGCACTTGAGATGTGGGTTCCTTGGTGGGTAATTTTTGTGAGGATATTGTGGACGACTATCTCTGGCAACAAGTGTGGCAGCTTCTGGCATCCTTCCTATGCTTTGAGTGGAGACAACTCTTTGCTTTTCATCTTGAACAATAAGTGAATATACCTTATTTACTGTAAGTAATGGTTCCATGAGCAAGATTTGTCCACGTGCTGATGTGTAAACCGTGTTAAGGCCCATGAGAAACTTTATGGTTCGCTGCTTTTGTTGATATTCTTATAATTCTCTTCTGGCATTTCCTCCACAATGTGGAAGAGGACATAATGCATCACGACTATCCCATAAACTTTTCAATTTGGTATAGTATTCTCCAATGCTTACACCTTCTTGCATGCAATCATGGATCTCTTGCTCAATATGGAATAGGTGCACGGTGTTGGTGTGCGAAAAACATTCCTTTAATTCTTCCCATAGCTCATATGCAGTATCACTATACATGACACTTTCTGCAATTTTGTGTGATATGGTGTTGAGGATCCATCATTTGACAAGAATGTTGCAGCGAGTCCATTGTTTGATTTCTGCTTCAAGGTTTGTTGATGGCCTTTTGATTGTGTCGTCAATGAATCCTTCTTTGCTTTTGGTTATTAGAGCCATGAGCATTGCATGACTCTAAATGTGATAATTTTTTTGATTTAAGGATTGAGCTACGAGAACCATACCTGGTTGGTCTGAGTGGTGTAGATATAATGAATGGCTAGGGTCATCATACCATTTTGGTAAAGTAGGGTTGGTATTGGTAGTTATAGACATTTTTTGTTGAATAAATTTGAAAGAACATGATAGGTTTAAGTGTGTTTTAGACAATAATGACTATTTATGAAATAAATAATGGACTGAAATATGCTTTATCTTATAGAAAATGAGTCAAGGATTACAGAACCGGAAATTCCAACCACAGAACCGGTCAGAAAAGTGGGTGAACCGGCGTCTGGAGTGGCTGGAACGACGGCTGCAACGGTGAAGCACTGAACCGGATGAAGACTGAATCAGATCGGATGGAGGACCGAATCGGGTGAACGACGCATCGTTTGTTTCAGCGGCGAGCGAACGATGTGTCGTTGGAGTCGTCTTCCTCAGCAGCTGGCGCGTGTTGGCACGTGTGGCTCCGGCGAGGCGCGTGGAACGCCGGTGAGATTAAACAAGGCGCGTGTGAGCACGTGGAGAGGTATTTTGGCTTGATTTTAATTGCAGATTGCTCGGATTCTTCTGAATAATATGATAGGATGAAATTGAAATTATTTTGTGAATCGAAATTGGTTTTGAAAAAAAAACAGATTGAGGGAAAAGGGGAAAAAAATTCTATGAGCTGAATTTTCTGGGAATTATTTTCTAAGCTCTGATACCATGTAAGAAATGGATTTATTGATTATAAATAAACGAATGTTTACAACCTATTTATAAAAAAAAAACAAAATTATAATAATAAAAATAAACACAATTATGGAAAGACATGTTCCCACCAAGTTGTTAGTGGGTGCTTTCAACTGGTGTGTTGGTTGTCACCAGTTGAATCTCATGTTCTTTAACACACTGTTCATTTCAAGGCACACATGCAGGACAGATATAAACCTTTGGTGAGATATTAACTTAATGCAATCAAAGTGATACCACTCATCACATTGATCACATGCAATCATCGCTCTTTGGTCACGTGGCTTCCGGCAAATGCAATAAAGCATACTCCGAACTCTCAATAACTAAACAACAAGGTAATGGTTAATAATGAATGAAAGGACGTGAAACACTAATGATATGAATAACCCAATTTCTTACCTTGAGCTCCTCATCTACACAAACTAGCAAATTTCGCTCCATGTTAGTAAGTTCAAACACTTTATCTAGGCTGAGTTACCCAAAATCAGCTGCAATCTATACAGAGGTGAATAAATGATCCTAGTCAAAAGAGATGGTCTATAAACTACAGTAAATATCTAGATTTATTTTGAAAAGAACATTCAATGCAGGTGAGACAGAATAAGATATAGCATTAAAACTGACTAAGAGAGACACTACTTGGCACCTTCTTAGCGTATTCTGACCATTGTAGGCCAACATGCTTCATTGGTGTAATTTTTTTTGCCTATAGTAATCTTCAGGTGGTATATTCAAAGCTAGTAGATTTCAAGTACCTTACACGCTCATGTGAGATACACTAGTGCTATCACGTGCGTGACGAAAAATCACAAGCCTTCGTACGTCATTCTTGGTAAGTAATTGAGACACGTGTCTAGTATCTAGAGCGTATGGGAGTACAAAAAGGTACTAGATTAGCGGTCCGGATGTTCAGTTTCTGTTTGCTATTAGGACTATGCTTATTTTAATGAGTGGTGTAATGTCTATATTTAGAAGTCCAACTAGTCATCTGTTTAGTTTATTAATGCCATTAACTATTACGTTTAAATTGTATGCGATTAATTCTATCAAAAAAATATTATTTTTTTGATATTATAAGAAAATAAACATGTGTATTTTTACTAAAATTATTAAAAATAAAATTAATTAAATAATTAAGTCATTTATACCTAGAAGAACATAAATAATAAACTTTTACATGGATTTCAAATAAAAAAAAATGGAGAAACGAGAGAGTTCTTTCTCCTGTTTTATCCTCCTCCTTGCAAATAATACTAAGATAGGTTTACAACATGCTGAAATAAACTCCAAACCCAATTAACATAAGCATCAGGTCCTTATTGTTAATGGACATAGCAGAAGCAATACTAAAACCAAGTTCCACTTATTCTTCTGCAGCCTCTTGAAATATAACAATATAGATAACCAAAGAATTTGAAGCTTCCTCAATTCTCCTCTACCTCTTCTTCTTCATACTCGTCCTCATACTCTGCAGTAGCATCTTGAAATTGTTGATACTCAGAAACCAAGTCATTCATATTACTCTCTGCTTCAGTAAACTCCATCTCATCCATTCCTTCTCCAGTGTACCAATGTAAGAAAGCCTTTCTCCTAAACATAACAGTGAATTGCTCTGAAACACGCCTAAACATCTCTTGAATGGATGTAGAGTTGCCCATGAAAGTGGAAGACATGGATAACCCAGTTGGAGGAATATCACAAACACTTGATTTGACATTGTTTGGAATCCATTCTACGAAGAATGATGAGTTCTTGTTTTGTACATTGATCATTTGCTCATCTACTTCTTTAGTACTCATTTTGCCTCTGAACATTGCGGAGGCAGTTAGGTATCGACCATGTCGTGGATCAGCTGCACACATCATGTTCTTGGCATCCCACATTTGCTGTGTGAGCTCTGGGATGGTAAGGGCTCGGTACTGTTGGGAGCCCCTGGAGGTTAAGGGTGCAAAACCAACCATAAAAAAATGGAGGCGTGGGAAGGGGATGAGATTCACTGCTAGTTTTCTGAGGTCGGAGTTGAGTTGGCCGGGGAAGCGTAGGCAGCATGTTACTCCACTCATTGTTGTGGAAATTAAATGGTTGAGATCACCAACTGCAATACATGTGCACTTTTTGTATTAATTTAAGTTTGTCCTTTTGATATGTCAACAAAATCCAGAAACTTACAAATATTAGTATACGTTAGGTTAAGGACTTATATATAATATTTCATGCTAAAGCTTTTCCATTTGTATAAAATGACAATGATTTCTGGAGAAACACTTCAGCTTCATTCAACAAATGTCAATAATTTCATTCACATATCAAAGCATATTAAAGAGCACAATTGCATTGAACTTACAGCTTGGATTTGTGAGCTTCAGAGTTCGGAAGCAAATATCATAAAGAGCTTCATTGTCAAGAACCATACACTCATCAGCATTTTCAACAAGTTGGTGAACAGAGAGAGTGGCATTGTAGGGCTCAACAACAGTGTCAGAGACCTTAGGAGAGGGAAACACAGAGAAAGTCAACATCATTCTATCAGGATACTCTTCCCTGATCTTTGATATCAACAAAGTTCCCATTCCTGATCCTGTTCCTCCTCCCAGAGAATGGCATATCTGAAAGCCTGTCACATGTTATTATACATGCCAGTAAGAATTTTAGCATTGATTACCACAAGTGTTGGAATCCTAATATCCAGTCAGATTTTGGGATTTCTCAAAAAGATAAATGTATACATGTATCCGAAAATGAAGAACATCCCAACAACATTTTCAAGATTTGAAAGGGATTTGTATTCTAAAACCCCTGTGTTAGAACATCAGATATTGAAGGTTGAAACTTGATATTGGGTTCTAAACCTTTTATTTGGTATAATCTGAAATATTCCAGCACAAAATGCAAAGAAACGTTAATATACTTGTTAAAGAAAAAAAAAATCTGATGGTTTTTGTAACGAAGAAATCGATTCATTGAAACAATTTTGCAAATACCTTGTAAGCAATCACAATTCTCAGCCTCTTTACGAACAACATCAAGAACAGAATCAATCAACTCAGCTCCTTCAGTGTAATGACCTTTAGCCCAATTGTTACCAGCTCCATTCTGGCCAAAAACAAAGTTATCAGGTCTAAATATACTCCCATATGGACCAGAGCGCAAGCTGTCCATGGTTCCTGGTTCAAGGTCCACTAGGACAGCTCTTGGGACATAACGACCAGCACTTGCTTCATTGTAGTAAACATTCACTCTCTCAAGTTGAAGCGGCGAATCACCAACATAATTTCCAGTGGCACCAATTCCATGTTCATCACACACAACCTCCCAAAATTTGCCTCCAATTTGGTTCCCACATTGGCCAGCTTGAATGTGGAGAATTTCTCTCATTTTTAACCCCCTTTTTATGGAAACTTAAAGATCCTGAAATGAATTAAAGGGTTCAACGAAAAGGCAAAAGGGTATTAAAGAAGAGTTTTTTGGGAAGTGGTAGTTTGATTTGAAGCTTGAGACTGATATACTCTTGTCCTCTCTTTATAGAGAGGAAGATAATGAAGTTCAATTAATAATTTCATGTGGGTTTGTTCTGAGCTGCATGCTTCCATGTAGAAAGTGACAACAACACACACCGTAAAGTTTTAAAAATTTAATAAATAAATTTAAGAATTTAATAATATATTTTAAATATATATATAAATTTAATTAAAATTTATACTAATAGTAAACACCGTTCGTAAAATTTAATAAATTTACAAACAATTTTTCTAGTTAATTTCCTCTATGTCGTTAAAATTACCAGAAATACCCATTTCTTTTTTTTTAGCCGTTATCTTGTTTTAGTTTTCTCAATTCAGCAAAGTTTTTTGTCACAGCACAAGCCTTTGTTGCTTTTAGCTGGTCGCGCATATTCACATTTTTTTTAAAATCAAATTATAATTTGTGTTTAAAAAATCTGATTTAGAATGAAATAACATAAATCTTATTTAGGATGCTAGTAAGTGAGCTATATACTCGTATCCATAATAAACTTGTATATTAAGCTGTATTGTACGAAAGAAAAAGTTTGTAAATAATAAATTTGAAATAAATTATAGATTAAAATTTATATAATTATATTTAATGATAAATTATTATATTAATTATAATTATATAATATATTTTTATATATAATAATTATTTGATGTTAAATATATAACGAAAATGCGACCTAATAAGTGCATGTACCCCGTTAAGTTAAAGCGATATATAAAATCGACTCAACAAATGTTACGTTTCCAACGAAATTGTTAAAGCATACAAACTCAATTGACAAAAATACATTGTTATCAAACAAAAAGATCTTAAATGTAAATACTTGTTGAAGTTATGATATCCTCAAATGATAAAGATCCTCCTCCATGAAAGACCAAACAATCTTTTCTTGTTTGTAAATGTTTGTAACAATCTAATTTTTGTAATAAATTAGTTTGTATTATCTAAATCGCTTGATACGCACCCCGTTATGTACCTAAGATATACATATATATATATATATATATATTCCTTAAATGAGAAGATATATTTAATTGTATTATTTTTTATTTTTCGTTCAAAATCATTAAAATTAAATACTTAAATTCTCTAAATTAATAATATTTTAACTTATGTTGGTATTATTTTTTTACAATAATAATTGAATGGTACTTAATACTTGTTAGCTGGATTAATATCTCCTTAATAGTTTTTACAATTATTGTACTAACTTCTGTCGGTTGATTTTAAAAAGTATTGACGAGCTGTAATGACAAATTTTCTTTTCTTTTTTTCTTCAAATTTATGTGATATGATATTATTCATCAACTGTACATTAGTTCACACTTCCAAGAACATATACATGTGATCATAGCAAGGGAAAATTTAGATTTTTTTTCTTTTTTAGACCAGTTTATAAATGATAATTTAGAACTTGGACACTTAAAAGATTGATCTTTATGAAATAATATATAACACAAATACAC
Source organism: Hippophae tibetana (assembly GCA_037013495.1). Classification (NCBI taxonomy): domain Eukaryota; kingdom Viridiplantae; phylum Streptophyta; class Magnoliopsida; order Rosales; family Elaeagnaceae; genus Hippophae; species Hippophae tibetana. The sequence continues at coordinate 3,521,000 of CM072804.1, read as the reverse complement.
CTAATGAGATAAATCTTAATCTTTAATTACACAATATTATAAATTTAAGGTTTTAAACATCAACTATACGGGATAATAATTGACATAATATTATAAATTGATTAAGATTTTTTAATAAAAAATTACATAATTTATACACTTACACTTAAATACGAGTTATTTTATTGTTTGCTCCATGGCCTTTCTCATAGGTAGCATGTATAGGGAGGGGTACATAAATAATTTTTTCCCCTGAAGATACATAATCATTAATCACTTACCATTGTCCAAAATTGGTGGTATATCAATCATCATCTTAAAGTGCATAAAGATTTGACGACTCTCAATCTGATCATTTTGTCTAAAAGTGATGCGCCCAAATGGATGCAAAAGTTTGACCTTACGTTAAGCAGCAGGACACATGCACTCCTCTCTCATTTCATTTTTAGGCCGACGATATATTGGAACAATTATCATAAATTTACTAGTGAAGAAATATTTTTGAAAAAATAATAAAATTTATAATTATATAAATAATATTATTTATAATTATCTATTATATTTTTACTATTAAAAAATATTATACATCATTTCATATTATATATCGTTTAAATTAAATTATGATTATTTAGACCCGTTAAATAATAAATATCATTTAATTTAATATCTTTCAATGTTTTTAAAATATTATTTTATTATTTATTTTTTTGTAATTTTTTAAATTGAAAACATAAAATTCATTTGAGCTCCTATTGTGTTAATAATCAGCTAAATTCCACAACTTTATTTGAAATGAACACAAATTTGTGTTATATAACACTAAATACCCATATATACCTTTTAGGCTTTTATTGATTTGTTCTATACACAGGGACCGAGGATCGCACCTGCACAGACAATATAACTATCGTAAACCAAAAAATCAATTGCATCCGTTCAATTTGGCATTTTGATAGTAAATATCTTAAACAAGTGGGTGAACACCGAGTTAGAAATTATTTCTTTTATTAATTTGAATTTTATCAGATTCTATTATATTTGAAATTCTTAATTTTAAAGCTAATTTGATGATATAATTAATTTAAATCTAAACATATTAAATTTTTCAAAACGAATATTTTCATGTTAATGTTAAAATTTATTTATAAATTATTATTACAAATAAAATATGTTATACACAATACTAAGATTTTAAATTGATATATTTTTAACAAAAATTATTATTTATAATAACAATTAAAAAATTAAAAGAATAAGAAATATTAGTAGATAATTATTAAATTATTATAAAAATTCAATATTTATATTTATTTTAAAATTAAATTAGTAATTTAATATGATTATGACATGTATAATATTTAAATATAACACGTTATATTTATATATGTATATTTATAATTTTAATAATAATTTGATACAAATAAGATTACAACACATTATAAAATCTATTAATCTGAATTCAAATAAAATATATAATTTTCAATTTAATGAATCGGATTAATTTTTTTAATTTAAACGGATTAATCATATTATTTGTTACTCTTTCAAGATCTCACAAATTATTTATAATATGATTATAATAGTTGATCAAATTAAATAATTTATAATAAATATACATTAATTAGATATATTTTATAAAATAAGAACTAGATTAAGAGATTAGCGAGAGATGTGAAAATCCACAATTATTGGAGTCACGAGATACATCCTCATCAGCTTGTCTCTTCTCTTGTGAACTTTTCTTCTTCAGCACCGTTAAAAGGGGGATTTGGAATCCAATGGTGAACCTAACTAAACCCGCACATGGATATGTCAATCATATATTAACTCATACGTACCGCTGAAAAACAGGTGAATTATTCACAAGGTACAAAGGAAAAGAATACATCAATAGTTAGTTACTTACAATTTTAATCCAAATATTATCCTATCCCACCATTTCATCTTTCCATCCTGACGAGTTCTTTGTGCGCTCTTTTTATCTTTCACTTTTAGTACGATATTTTCATCTTTAACATGTTTAATATGATGCTAAGTATCCAATTGAGATTAATATCCCATTCCACAGGCATTGGTTGTTACGAACTATGTTATAGGTAGAAAGTCAATAACATATGGTCATGTGATTGAGATTATCCCAAATTTGGATTGTTAGCATTTTTCTGTCTGAAATGCAGTTAGAGCTTGGTTTTCGAAGCATAAGAAGAACATCAAGAGGTATAAAATAAGGACATTATCATGAAGCAGTGTTGGAATGTCCCCTTCAGAGCAGCCAGGCAATATCTCTCAGTCAAATGCTCAACTTAACCCACTTCTTTTATCAGTCATACACGTGTCACCCAGTTACATGAAAGCTACTGCTTGTCGGATAGGAGCACAAGTATGTAATGCACAGACAATCATTATAACATGCATTTATGAGCAGGGGTGAACCAATGCTCTTTGAATATTGTATATGGCTATTTTCACGACTGACAGCTTTTTTAGGTGGGAATTGAGAAACAAGTGCACATGAAACGTGTACATGATCTAGACAAGGAATACAAACAAAGATGAATTATTTTAAAGAGCCAAACTATCCTCACATCACAGACCAAAGAACTTTTGAATCTCACTTTAAAACAAAATCCTAGTAATATTAGGCAACATAACAAGAAAGATTGTTTTAACGTAATCACTGATAATTATTACCGGGAACAAACTTTAATCATCCCACAAGGTTCCGCTATTTATGAACTGCATGCTGTCTGATCTGATTATACTAAAAGAGAATCACATGAAAAGCCACATGACAAAGATTTACATACAAAATTTATTCCTGAGCGAAATGTTTTAAAAAACCAGGACTAAACCTGATAATGAATATTGTGCACAAACACAATAGGATCCTACAGAAGTACCACGTGATCTTGATTGGTCTCAGTACAGTAGCTCCTCAAACACAGGATCAATATTTTGTCCCCATTTGCCATTGTACAACTCCAATAGCTTCTCAGCTGGTGTCACACCTGCCCCAAAATTAAAATTCACCGTGAACACAAAGTTCAACACATCCACAAGCATATCTCGGTGATACATTGAAGCAGACCATATAAGCATTTGTCTAAAGAACAACTTGGTCAGAACCGTTGTCAAAAAATTGGGTAAGTCATTGGGGGTTAATGTGTACAATCACTTTGTCTTTCTTTCTTCTTCTTCTTTTTTTGTGTGAAAAACCAGTAACTGGGTCTCAGAATCTGAAGTGATGTAAGGATAAATTGCAGAAAAACACGCAATTACGATCATGTATAATATCCCCCACCCAGATGCCCTTTCCCGAGTTTCTCTATAGGGAACACCAGAAAGCATGCCAAAGTTTTCAAAATAAATATAAAAACTAGGAGGAAACTTATAAACCTAGTACTCAACATTAAAGACTAATATAGAGTTTTAATCAACTTGAATCTGGTTTACCTGTTCTTACAACCTCAGCCACCTCATTCAAGAACCCTGACTCTTTAAAACCCCTCCTCTCCAAGCCATCCTGCAACAGAATAAACGTATTGTCATTTGGCCAAAGAGATGGGAAAAAGAATGATTTGTAGAGTCAGCATAAATTTTACCTTTGCCAACTTTATGACATCTTCTGCTACATGCCGAAGCAATCCATCACGGAAAGGTGTCTTCAAACCTGTCTTTGGCACCTGATACAAATAGTTTTGCAGTTGGCTTAGCAATCTTGATCAATCAATGTGAAGATGAACACACATTATTCCAAGTTCAAGATTGTCTCATACAGTTTGGACAGGAGCAAGCAAAGAGGGATTGAAAGAACTAAAGCATGTCACTTCTAACTTTTCACTTTTGCATACACTTGTACATACGTTTAGTTGCATAAGATAGTACATAGGGGTTCATATTACCTTATTCCTTAACATCTGTCTTTCTTCTGGGGTCCAATCAGCTGTAATGTCTAAAAGACTTTGCAACGAAACTTCATCATACAATAAACCTACCTGAATTTGGAAGAAATTTACTATAAGCTTAGTATCAAATATGTGGCAGTTTAAAACTCATTTACAAGCTACATACTGGAAGTAAGATATAAATGGAATCACCACATAAAAGGTGGAAAACAAATATCACTAATCATGGCAGATAGTTAATTGTTCTTCACCACACAAATAAACTGACAACTGAATAATTTGAAAAAGAATTGCGTGCATTATCACACATACTTTTTGATTATAAATGTATGTATGGAAAATTGAGCAGAGTTCTACGAGCCATAAATAATGCATGAGTTATCGATAGTGAATTACCCAGAGTGCAGGCAAAGCACATAATCTCCTCCAAGGCCCTCCATCAGCACCCCTCATCTCCAAGTACCTCTTAAGTCTGACCTGAAGAATAAATGTAAGACACTACCAACATCAGGGAATAGCACCAGAAAAACATGGCTTTTCAGAAAATTGACAATGACCATGAACCTCTGGAAATATTGTTGTCAAATGATTCTCCCAATCATTTAGTGTTGGCAATTCACCTGGAAGACACGGGAGTTTTCCCACCAGAAAGTCCTGCAAGCATACCATATCATATCAACCTTCAAATATAGAGCTTGGAGAAAAAAGAATATAAATAAATAAAGGATATAGGGAACAAATACTGGTACAAAAAAGTGTATGGTTACAGAAAACTGAATAAAATTACAATAATATTAAGGATAGATGGAAACCCGGAAGGTGCTCCCCGTACAATCAATGTACTTATTTTTCCGGTAAACAAAATACATTGGAACATCAAGAGCATAATCAACATACTGCTCAAATCTGCATAAGAAAATTTAAAGAAAATGGAAGAAAAAAATACAGAACCAGGCATTACCAACTTGTGCATTGAGAGATGGATTAAATTTCATTATTTAAAAATGGCATTCATTCTAGGTTATAAAGGAATAAACTCACCCAAAGGAGTCATCAAACACAAAGGGAAGCATGCCAGTACGGTCTCTATCAGTATCAGTCCAAATATGGCTGTACACAATACAACGAGCTATAGAAGTTAAGCTAGGGAATAGTGGTAGAATATAAAAGGTAATGATGACAAGAATTTAAAAAACCTTCTCATGCTGAGAAAGCCATTCGGCTTTCCGTCTGTGAATGGTGAATTTGCGAATAAAGCTGTTGCTATCTGTTTCATTGGTCAAACAAATTAGCTCACTAAATAAGAGAACTTTTTCAGCGACTATTGAAGATGCAAAAAAGATCCTTACAGGCTGCAAAGCAAGACCAGCACGGAATTTCCTAACCATGTCTGCTTCTGAACTAAAGTCCAGATTGACCTAAATAATTGAAGATTAATATAAATGTAATATCCAATTGGAAGCCTTCAACAATAAGCAACTTAATGGCCAAATGAAAATTATCACAATTGTTTACCTGTACAGTGCATGTCCTGAACATCATGTCAAGTCCAAGTGAGCCAACTTTGGGCATGTAATTTTTCATAATCTCATATCTTCCCTGAGACGCATACTCTATCAGTATTTGAACAAGCAAAGTATTCATAACTAAAAATTAGCATAGAGAAAGGGCTTGGTAGAAAAGAAGAAATCACATGTAACAAGATCATGAATGCAATCTAATAAAAGCTTTTAATTATTAGAATTCTAAGTATGATCGATCATGATTCTTGGTTTACTAAGCATGTGTACGAAGATTTTATGCAAGATGAATTTCATATTTCCACTAGACTATGTCAACCACCTGTCAAATGAAATAGCGTACATAAAATCAGATAAATGCTTTCTCGAATTAATTTAATAAACTGGACCAAAGTTCTTTCATGAATACATCAGGCAATGTTTTTATATAACCAGTTGAAGCCTACACTTTTTTTAAATGAAATTATTCAGAGGAATGAGCAATACCTTGGGCATAACAGGTATTTGCTTAATTTCCCATTTAGGCTGGAAACCGATTCCAAGAAACCCAATTCCCATTTCCTCAGCAACTGCCTTAACCTTTAAAGAATTATTCACAAAGAGGTTCAAATACTGTATGAGATTTTCCAGAAACAAAGCAAGCAAGAGAAAGGTATGGGCATTATATTAGAATGTAGCAAAAATGAAACAATGGAAACAACATGATGGTGATAATAAATGTGCTAACAGTAACACTTGAAACAATGGCATACTATTTTTTAACTCTCATCATCCAAAAATATCCATTTAGATATAAATTACATGATATTATATTGTTTATATTAAGGATAGCTTAAAGCCCAAAACCATACCTAATCTAAAAAATGAGTCTTATCACATGTCAAAGTATTCAACTTCATGCTTTTTACCATGAAGAAAAATAAAAGAGGACCGTATGCAATTGCATGTCAAACCCTTAAAGAAAGAGAAAATAAGGAACTCTCAAAACAAAAATGAAAGTTCAGTAAGAGCACAACCAACTTCTAAGTTCAAACAGACTCATGAGCCACTTGACCGTTTTGCTGCTGGACAAAAAATCCTTGTAAACTATATAACACAAGTTATAAACAGATCCAAGAAAGCGTCACATAACTAACTATAATAGGAATTTAGGAACAATGCTTACTGTTAACTTACATTTCTGTCCATCTGTTTGATTCTTATTTTTATTTTAAATTTTCTTGTAGGAATAGAGGAATTTAAAACATGAGAATGGTAATAGTAAGGATAAATGACAGTCACGCTTTATAAAAAGTTATTTTCTTCTCCTATACAAGTTGGCACCACTCCTTATTAGTTTCCAGATACAAATTTAACTGCAGGATTCAATTAAACAGCTTGCCTGTAGTAAATTCTTTCAATGGAGCATTACTGATGCAAAAAAATTCTACAGCAATATATGTTTCTGCATTATCCCAAAACACTTGAGCAGAAATGGGTTATTGAATAGTTGAGGTTTTTCATTGCAGCTGTTCAAATAATTAGGTTGAAGAAAAACCCAAGAAGCAATGTAGGACGTTCAAGGACACATGACCTATTTCAATAATGGTTCCCCTAACAAGAAATAAAGTTAACGAAAATCGAGAAGTTTGGTGCAAAATAAAAATTAAACCAACCTGATAAAGATGAGAGTTTACTTCAGCGCAAGTTTGGTGCAAAGTTTCAAGAGGCGCGCCACTAAGCTCAAACTGACCACCTGGCTCCAGTGATATACTTTGCTTCCCCTGCCACACAGTATTTACAACCAGTTAGCATTATTTACTAGATATGTTCTAGAAAATTATCATTTGAATATGTAACAATAGCTACTTAGATCAGGTGGAGGGAGGAGTTGGAAGTAAGGGGAGAGAAAACCCCTACCTGCTTAAGTCCAATGATCTTGTCACCTTCCATTACTTTATCCCAATCAAACCTCTCAGATATTCCATTGAGCAACTCTGCTATTTGTTCATATTTCATAGGTTGTAATGTTCCAAACTCAAAACCAAACTTCTCATGTTCCGTACCTATTCTAGAATCATAATTTCACCAATTATTTCAAAGGGAAGAATAATAACGGTATGGTAGAAGAACTCCTTTTGTAACTTCAGATTTTTTCAATAAAGCAACAATGTTTCACATGCTTCATATCATAACTATTTGTACGATTATTAGCAAAATGGAGTATTCAAACAAGTCTATAATTCTACAAGATATTTTCATCCCACTTAGTTTAAAAAGATCTGTGTCAAATATTCAAAATTTTGCATAAAAATAACCTGCCAAGGCCCATTGCTTAATAGGTATTCTTCTATTCAAAAACAAAATAAGGAGGAAATTTAAAGCATCTTCTGGTAGGATAAGTGGCGCAAAGTTACAAGTTTATTTATTTAATATTAGGAGCAAAACTTTACCGCCAATTCTCCTTAGGCTTGCACCCAGATGCTAGGTACCCAACAAGATCCTCCTTTGTCAGTGGCTCAGCAGCAACCACAGCATCCTCAATAGGAGGACTTGCAGCAACAATCACTTTCTGCCCTTGTTTCCTTCCTACTCCTGCAGAGTTTATGTGCAATATATTTGTCTTCTTGGCCAAATTACATGATAAGGAACAAAAACCAATTAAAGTCTCCTTCTTTTTGAAGATATCCATGTTATTTGCCACATTGAAAACCACATTCTGTCCTGACTTGCTCCACATTGTATCTGTTTGGATGCAATGCAATGAACCTGTCTGCGGAACGATTGCCATGGTGGGTCCTAAGGAAATGCATATAAAACTTTCAATAAGGAAAGCTCATCAATACTTCAAGCATCCATCAATTGAACAATACTAAGATATTACACTCGTTATCTAAATTTCAAATCCACCATCATGCTTGAAGTAATGATAATGAACTCAGTTCGTGAATCACAATCAATTTATTTATTTAAATAATTGGCAATGTTACAAAATGATTTTTGTTGTTGGTAATAGCGATTGATTTGCTGTAATGAACATAACGAAAAATGCTCAGTTGTGTACAGAATTTCATTTAAGCTAGAGAGTGAGCAACTTAAAATATCATACTTCAAGAAAACATCTAACAATAATGTCCTCTCTAATTTCCGAAACTCTGTCGTTTAGGCGCTAGTAAATAGAATACTAAAGATCTTTAACATACTAGACCTCACATATCACTTTAAAAAATAGCACATATTATTTGGAATAAGTTTTCATTTCATTTCCACGTAATTTCACTTGTCCTTCGTTTAATGCTCCTCTATTAGCTTAAAACTTCAATGACAACGTGCAATACACACGATTGAAAGAACCAATTGAATAGATAACATCAAACATCTAGGGGACGGTGCTAAAGCCGTATGCATTATCATGACGATTAATACACCAACGAAAAGGCTTGAAAATCATTCGACAACCAACACTGAGAGAAAAAACTACAACATAATAACTTAAGAGAAATGAAATTCAAACGATTAAAAGATTAACAATTTAAAAGTGATGTGATATCATACCATAAGATGTATGCAATCTTTCACATTATTCAGACATTCACGTAGAATTAAGAGAAAATAAATTCAATTAGAAATATTACTCCTCATCTAATCGGAAATGAAAGAAGAATGAAACAGTTCTACAGAGCAAGAAGGGAAAATTACCCGATTTATTGATAAAATAATCAAAATTGAAACCCTAGGTTACTACTCTGAGATGCTGACAGTAGCTCTTGCGTTTTTGTTTAATACCCTAGAGAGAGAAAGACAGAGGCTTGGATTGGTTTTTCTCTGAGCTGAGAGGTCAGAGGGAAACCAAGATAAAGAAAGTGAAAGAACTTCAGAGTTCAGTGCATCGAGGACAAGAATTGAAATTATTAAGGCACGTCCTTGTTCCTTCTCAGCGGTCCTCTTATAAAACCTTTTCCACGTCATCTCTCCTTTATTTTCACGGTTCCGGCATCTCCAACTCCACGCTTTATTTTAAATTAAATTTTACTCAATTTTAATATTTCATTAAAAAAAAATTATTTATAAAATAATATTCTTCTTATTTTTATTTTATCAATTATTATATTAATTAATTAATCAATTATATATTATTATTAATTAATCAATAATAATTGATTAAAAATTAAAATTATTAAAAATCCATTAAATAAAATATTATATTTATTATATAACTAAAAATTACATTTAATTAAAAATACATATAGACAGATTTTAAACTTTATGTTATATTAATATTTTTTAATTATTTTAATTATTTATTTAATTTTAATTTATTATGAAATAATTTAATATTTTTTTATAATTTTTTTAAAGTATTATTTTAATTTATACTAAATTTTTAATTCTATATTGTTTTAATAGTTTTTTTATTCATTTTATATCATATACTTATTTTTAATTTTTTATATGTAATAAAAAATTTAACAATATTTTAAAAAATTTAAAAAAATATACATCATAAACAATATTTGAAATGACAGATGGTATCTAATTAAATTTGATGTGATTCTGTTTATCACACTAAATTTGCTACATATTTGGTATAAGATTGAAACAATTCTATAACAAAATTAAAGTTATTGAATTTGGTTGAAAATGAACTCCTCAGACCATCCCATTTTCATTTTATTTTCATTTAAATTTTGTTTTTAACTATTAAATAGTTTTATTTTAATAAATTGTTGTCGAAAAATATTATATTTAAAAAAAAATTAGTGACAAACTTTTTAAGAAAAATAAAATTATTATGACATTAATAATTTTACTCTAGAGAAATAATTTTTTTTTTCATTTATATATTTTACTTTTTTTATATTTATATTTTATATTCTTATCCAACTTTTCTTTTTAGTTTGAAAAATTACAAAAAAAAAAAATTCTTAAAATTTATATTAACATCAAATAACATTAAACCATAATAAATTTAATAACCTATAACATTAAATGAATCTTAATAGTGATAGTTTAATTTAAACGACGTTTAAAATTTAATAGTATTTAATATAAAATAATATAATAAATTTTTTAATATTAAAAATATTTAAAGGGGTTATAAAGAATATTATTTTTGTTATATTTTAACAAAAAAATTATGTATATATTTATTAAAAAAATTATATTTTTTATTGAAATTGCATTTTAATATATCATATTCCAAAATAAATTATACTGTATATAATTTTTGTATGTAATATATAATTTAATAATAAGTTTTGTGAATTAAAATTACAAAATTAACATATTGGAGACAAATTTGTGTACTTCCAATTCTTCTCTACAAATATAGCAATGTATGTTTTAACATTTGCAACCTTAGCTCTTAGCCTCCTAGCTTCATTCGTAGTCTTTTGTTTTTATGTGGCATTCACCTAATTTATTAAAAATATTTTATCATATTTAAATTCATTGTCCCGACCATTATAATTATCTCCACTATTGTTTTTTAAAGGAGTTTATGTCCATATTGTTGGTTGTTAAGCTTTGGACACCTCACTGATGATGTTATCACTCGTTAAGGTAAATACAAAAACATCTTATTAATTAAATTTGATTAACAAGATTTCGTAACGTTTTGATGTTTACATGCCTTAAGATAGTCAGATTTGGCGGCTCTTAATATTATTATTATCATTATTATCGATCATTCAATTAATTATATTTTGAATCTTTAAAAATATTATTTATTTACATTATAAAAAATAAATATATATACATTTTTTTATTTATCTGAGAAATTAAAAATAAAATCCTCTATATAAAAAAACATGTAATACAATTGAAATTATTAATAATAATAATGTTATTTATATGAAGTTATTATATGTATTCCTTAGCATGATTATTATAAATAAATGTAATACAATTGAAATTTTATAATTTTAAAAAAAATTATAATCTTAATTATATATTTGTAAACTTTTAAGAACTTACCTACAACCACCCTTATTTGAAGATTTCACAACTATTATTTTTATCAAATATTTATTTATAAATGCATAATTTAAAATTTAAAATAATTCTTAACAATATATGTTAAACTTATTAGAATTAATTTTTTTAAAATAATTTAAAATATGTATTATATTTCAAATTAATATAAAATAAACTACAAAGATTGTGAAAGTGGTTATAAATTTGCTAAAAAATATTTAGCTCACCTTCCTAGGAATAAAACAAAAAAAAATAGTTTTTATGAACATAATTAGGATTAAGATTTAAAGTTTATAAAAAATTATAAATATATTAATGAATATGTATAAATAATAAAATTCAAATATATTAAATATAAATATAAATATATCGATTTGGTTTTTGTTAATTTTATAAAATAAAAACCTCTAATTGATGTATCTACGTGGGTTTTCTAAATTTTAGGACTTATATTAAGGATAAATTAACATATAAAAAAGTATAGGTTTTATTTAATCTTACGTTCGGTTGGTTAGACACTTTTTTGAAAAAATATGCTAACTCTTAGTATCTTCAATTAAAGTTGTTAATTTTTCTTAGCAGGGTCAATTATTAAGAGAATTATCTACTTAGAGTAAATAATGAGAATAATAAAATATGGAATATAGAACAATAAATGGAGATCCATATTTCATAATATGAAATAAGATAAATACAAATATTTCATTCTCTATCTCATTTCTCAAAATACACTTTATTTTAATAAATATATAAAAAATTATATTTTTAATTTTTTTACAGAGTTAATTATATTTGAATTCAAAATAATTATAAATAATGTATCATATATTTTATATTTCATCTTTAAGTTATGATTTTATTTTTTAAAAACATCAATAATTTTCTTTTATTAAAACTAGTTAGTTAGTTATTTAAATTTTAAAAATATAAAATCTTATAATTATTTCATAATTTATTCTTATTATTTTAAAATAATTTGTAATATTCTATCAATATTATTTAGTATACTATGATTATATATTTATTAATATATATATATATATATATTATTTATCTTTTTCATATAAATTATGTTTATTTTTATTATTATGCAGTGTCTTAAAATTTTCTCTCTATTCCTATTATAAAATACTTACTAGCTTAATTTTTTTAATAATTTTTCTTTTATAATAAATTAATAATTTTTTTAAAAAATAAAATTTAAAATATCATTTGAATCCTCATTTTTTTTTTAAATCCACGACAGGTTTGTATGGATTTTAAGTGGCGATATGAACAAACTCTAAATTGGATCTTGTCTCGTTAATAATCTTATTTACAGTACATAGGGTCATGTTTATTACACGTTATTAATTAATCAAATTATATATATTTTATATATTTACGTGTTTATTGTAAAATAAGATCATATGATATAACATAAAAATAATATTGTTATATAAAAATTTATTACGAATAAAAGGTGTGGATCTAAAGCGTAATTAATTTAATTTGTTTAAATTTTTAATTATAAAATTATTGTTTTTTTTTTAACCTTAAATTAAAAATAAATATTTTGAAATATAATAAAAATATATAAAATAAATTAATTATTGATTTAAATAAATTTTATAAAATATAATTATTTTATTAAAATATTTATAATCAATTTTATCTGACTATATTATATAGTTTATTACCAACTATTTTATAGACTAATTATAATATAATTTAATATAATTTAATTTAATTCAATTATAAGTAATCTATTAAATAAGTTGCAATCAAACATATCTTAAATGTTAAATTGAGAATGGAAAATGCTGAATTAATTGCGAAAGTATTTAATATCAGGAATTAAATATATTATAATATAAAATATTATTAAAATTTAGAATAATAAAAACAATACTAACTATATCAAAACAGTAACTAATTAAAATATGTTTAAAATTAAATTAAATTAAATTAATTTAGTTTAATTTAAATGATATTTAAAATTAAATAATATGTTACAAAAATTAAAAATATATTAAATAAATATAAAAATAATTATTTTGTGATTATAATTATTAAGGTTATTATTATTTTTTTATTTCTACTAAAATTAATGTGAGACAAATAATAGCAGAAAAACAGGGAGAATATGTGCGCGTTTTTGTGACAAGAACACTGGTAAGATCATTCAAAGTACAAGCTAGTTTAGGGAAAATAAGAATAATATAATTCAGGTTAACTTTATTTCAGGAACAAACAAATAAAAAATTAACGGCAGTCGTTTTGGTATTGCTTCCCCACTAACGACTATTATTGAGTCACTACTTACATAAATATTAGTATTTAGAGTTCTCCATAAACCGGTTAATAACATATCAAATCAAAAAGTTGTACAGAACAATTTATAAATCAAATAATCCAGTTTGATTTGAATTTAATTTTTAAACTGATAAAATCAGATCGAATTAATTTAATAATATATTAATTTTTTTCAAAATTGAACTAAATCAGAAACCGAATCGGATCGAACGGTTTTGAAATAAAATAATCTGATCTGATTTATATTAATTAAAACTGTATCAAACGGTCTGATACATGTAATATAAACGGTCTAATTCGATTAATTTTTTTTCCTTAACATCGGACCGATGAAAACCCGTAATATTAGAAGTTCCAACTTACAATTCACCAACTTTTTCACACTCTAATTTTCAAATATTATTTATAAAATAATAAAAATAATAATTTTAAAATTATTAATTATAAAAATAATATTTTATATCTAATTTATGTATTTTTAACATTAAAAAAATTAATATATTATTTTACATTTAACATTATTCAATTAAATTTAAGTTGAATTATAATCGTTTAGATTCGTTAAAATAGATTTTATTAAATATTATTATAAATTTTAAATATATTATTTTTTAAAATTTTTAAAATTTTTAAAATTTTATCGGGGATTGATTTATGGTTCAATTGATATAACTTCATATTAGTAACTTTAAATATAAGTTTAAATCTTAATTGTGTAATATTTTATTTATTTAATTAAAAAATAATAATACCTTAAAAAAAAGTTTCACCATTGTTTTTAGCAAAAAAAAAAAATTCAACATTGTCCATATGTATAGCACACTTTAAAAACTTGTAAAATGTGACTTTTAATTTTTAATAAATACCATTGTTTAAAAATTCAAATACTAAATTCGCAGCCATTTATTGTTGTTTATTATGTCCCCTTTTCTTTTTAAATAATTCCTCAAATTATTTTTTTCTCACAAATTATTATATAAATTAAATCATAAATAAATATTTTTTTTTGCAAAATAATATAAATCCAAGAAAATTTAGCTGCCTCTCTCTCCGCTCACTTTCTTCGGAAAAAAAAATATAGGCCCCTTTTACTTTCTTTTCTCATGAGTAAACATACTATTTGGAGGAATCGAGTCGAGTAGTGTTATAACTATAATTTTTATATGTTTTTATTTTATAATTATTAAGATAATTTTATTTAATTATATAATTTAAAAATATAATAATTAAACAAAAAATTAAAAAAATAATTAAAAAAATAATTTTTTAAAAAATAAAATGAGAATTAATATTTTATTGATATAAAAATTAAAAAATTAAAAACATCAACAACACGAGCAAGCACGATGGCCTCACCGTATCTATTATTGGGTCCTTTTGGTGTGCTTCCGATCACAAATAATGGTCACAATAACGCAAGAAAAAACTTAAAGACAAGTAAATATGATTGATGATGGGTGCAAGAGAATGTCATAACATAACAAATCACATAGTTGACTTATGCAATGGTTATAGAAGGTCTAACATCGACTAGTACTTGTGAGAGGTTCGACATCGATCGGTGGTCCAACGTGAGGATTGCAACGATTTTGTTTTGGCGATGCAAATGGTGGTTGTGGGCTCATCATGGTGGATGAGAAGAGATAAAAGTATCGTGGGACTTAAAAGAAATATTATTATTTTTTATTATTAATAAAATATTTAATTTTTATTTTACTCATAAAAAATCTTAATTTTTAAAATTTTAAATTTAATCAATTATATTGTTGAGAATAATTAGATTAGTAACGGCTAGTTTAACGACTAGTTTAATAACAACTAATTTCTTCATTTCAATGTATAAATATAACATTAGATATTAAGCCAAAATCAATTCAATAACTCTATCAACAAAAATCAGAGAAAATCAACATGGTATCAGAGCAGATTTGATCTTGCTCCAAATCAATCTCACAAACAAGAACTGTATAAGTTCAAGAAATCTAGAAAATGTCACAACATATAGAGAGACTTACAGGTGTGTTGCTAAATGGTAAAAATTACCATCTTTGGGCACGTCAAGTGACTTTTGGTCTAATCGATAGAGACAAATTTGAGCATGTCACTGGTGAGAAATCAAAACCAAAAGCCGAAGATCCAACACACTCAACAGTTGAAGAAAGAAAGGAAATGTCAGAATGGAGAAAGAGTGAAAATCTAGTCATGAGTTGGTTACTGGAAACCATGGAACCCCATATCTCTGATCTCATGACATATCTAGATACAACTCGAGATATGTGGGTTAAAGTCGAGACAATGTTCGGAAAGAAGAAAAATTACTCTCTTATTTATCAACTTCAGCAAGAACTTCAACAGTTACAACAACAAAATCAATCTGTCACCGAACTATTCAGCCAAATCTAAAAAAAGAATGATGAGATTAGAGTGTATCGACTTCTCACAGCCGATCTTGATGAAATCAAAAGAAGAGAGGAGCAGGATGGAATTTTCACCTTCCTTGCCAAGCTCGATTCAAGCTATGAGAGGGTACGCTCACAAATTCTTCTCATGGGTGAGCTGCCATCTGTTGATGAGGTTGTTGGGATGGTTGAAAGAGAAGAGACAAGAAGAATAGTGATGGGTACTCAACTACCTGACAACCCCGAAGCCAAGGCTTTCATCATCAGATCTAACCCTAGGCCAGAACGTCGGGGAGACCAAACACTCACTCACTACGATTATTGTAAGAAGGAAGGACATAAGCGCGAGGAATGCTGGTCACTCACTCGCTGTGATTATTGTAAGAAGGAAGGACACAAGCATGAGGAATGCTGGTGTCTCAACCCTCATCTCCGGCAAAAGGGAAGGCGAGGTGGAGGCTTCGTCAGAGGGGGAGATCAGCGACAAAATCGGGTAGAGAGCAGAGAGAAAATGAGTTACTCTGCACAAAAGGAAAATGAGGATATGAGTACAAACGAGGCTGAAAAAGAAATAAAATGTGAGGTGGATATGGATCAAATGAGGCAGTTGTATACACAATTATCCGTGATGTTTCAAGGAAAATCTTAAAAAACCTCTGGTATGATTACAAACCTTACTCAAAAAATTTTAAATTCCAAATGGATTCTTGATTCAGGTTCAACTGATCACATAACTGGAAATAAAAACTTACTCAATAATTACAAAAAAATTGAGACTAAACAATTTGTAATCGTTGCAAATGGTGAAAAAATGGAAATTTTAGGAAATGGTTCAATTAGTCTCCTTTCAAGAAAAATTTCAAATGTTTTGCATGTGAATAATTGTACGTCTAACTTGTTATCCATTAGTAAAATCACACGAGACTTAAATTGTGAAATTACATTTACATCCAAAAATGTGATTTTTCAGGAATTGATAACGAAGAATATCATTGGTGAAGGTTTTCTAAAAAATGGGCTTTATATTCTGAGTGAAGAAAAATGCAACTTCAATATTAAGAAAGAAGAAGAATTAGACACTCTTTGGCATAAGAGAATTGGACATCCTTCCGATAAGATTTTAAAATGTATTTTTGATTTCAAACAACTAGATTGTAGTAGTTGTGAAATTTGAAAATTAGGAAAGCACACAAGGTTACCATTTAGTTTATCCAATTGTAAAAGCAAAAAACCTTTTGAGTTAATACATTCTGATGTTTGGGGCCCTGCTCCAATTGAGTCATTTAATGGTTATAAATACTTTGTTATATTTATAGATGATTTTTCAAGAACCACATGGTTACACTTGTTAAAAAATAAAAGTGAAGTATTTTCTCAATTTCAAGAATTTTATAATTTTGTAGAAAATCAATATGATGCAAAGATTAAAACTTTTAGAAGTGATAATGGAACGGAATTTGTAAATCAAAATTTTACAAATTTTTTCAAGCAAAAAGGAATTTTACATCAAACAACTTGTATTTACACACCCCAACAAAATGGTATGTTGGAAAGAAAAAATCGACATTTACTTGAAGTAACAAGAGTACTTTTGTTTCAAAATAATGTTCCAATAATTTTTTGGTTGGATGTTGTTCTCACCGCAACATATTTAATTAATAGATTGCTAAGTGCCAATTTGAATTTCAAAAGCCTACTAGAAATCCTCTACCAAGAAAAACTCAATATCTATCATTTAAGAGTATTTGGATGTACATGTTATGTGCACAAAAATAAACAACACAAGTTAGATTATACATCAATCAAAACTATTTTCTTGGGGTATTCATCTCAAAAAAAGGGTTATAAATGCTATGATCCGATTAACAAAAAACATTACATTTCAAGAGATGTGACATTCCAAGAAAATGAGTCATATTATAAAACACTAGAAAAGGAGACTAATAACCAAGAGGAACCAAATGAATTTCCATTTCCATTTTTTTATTCTGAAGAAGGAAATATAGTAGTAGAAAATGAAAATGAAATAATTAATGAGAATGAAGAGAAAGAAACTTCTCAAAGTGAAGGGGAAGATGGTACTACCGAAATAATACCATTGAGAAGGTCTAATCGGATTCCACAACCTACAACTAGATTACGGGATTTTGTAACATATGAGGTAAAATATCCTATCCAAAATTATTTATCTTATGAAAATGTTACACCACAATATATGACTTATTTGACCTCAATTTCCAAAGAAAATGAGTCAAATAACTATGAGGAAGCAATAGGCCAATTGGTATGGTGCAAAGCAATGGAAGAAGAACTTCGAGCACTTGAAAAAAATGAAACATGGGTAGTCATACAACTACCCAAAGGAAAGAAACCCGTAGGAAAATGGGTCTATAAGATTAAGTTTAATAGTGATGGTACTATTGAAAGGTACAAAGCACGATTAGTGGCAAAAGGTTACACTCAAACCTATGGTGTAGACTATCAAGAAACATTTGCACCCGTGGCCAAAATGAATACCGTTAGGATTTTACTTTCCATAGCGGCAAACCAAAATTGGACCTTACATCAAATAGATGTCAAGAATGCTTTTCTCCAAGGAACACTTAAAGAAGAGGTATATATGACGCTTCCACTTGGTCATAAAAAAGAAAACGATTCTAGTCTAGTGTGTAGGTTAAAAAAATCTATTTACGGACTAAAGCAATCTCCACGAGCATGGTATGTAAAACTAAGCTTTTATTTACTTTCTTGTGATTTTAAAATTAGTAATGCCGATCACTCATTATTTTCCAAAAATTATGGTACATTCACAACCATAATTCTAGTATATGTAGATAATATAATAATTACCGGAAATAATTTGGAAGAAATTAAAAAAGTGAAAATGAAATTAAAGGAGAATTTTGATATCAAAGACTTAGGTTTATTAAAATATTTTCTAGGAATAGAAATAACACATTCACCCAAGGGACTCTTTATTTCACAAAGAAAATATACACTTGACCTATTGAAAGAAACTGGTAAATTAGGGAGTAAACCAACATCTATACCAATAGATAGTAAATGTAAATTAAATATTGAGGATGACGAACCCTTAGAAGACATAAGCCAATTTCAAAGACTTGTAGGAAAATTAATTTATTTAACGGTAACCCGACCAGACATTTCTTTTTCAGTAAGCCAAATTAGTAAATTTATGCATACACCTAGAACACCACATTTAGAGGCTATACATAGAATTTTAAAATATTTAAAAGGGACACCTAGTAAAGGAATTCTCATGAAACGTAATAATTCTAATGAAGTGTGTGGTTACTCCGATGCAGATTGGCCTGGTAGCTTTGATAGAAAATCAACCACTGGTTTTTGCACGTTTGTAGGGGGAAATTTAGTCACATGGAAAAGCAAGAAACAAAATGTTGTGGCACGATCAAGTGCCGAGGCAGAATATCGAGTCATAGCATCAACCTCAAGCGAGCTAACTTGGATCAAACAACTTCTTTTGGATATCGGAATTAAAATTCAAGAACCAATGAAGATATTTTGTGATAACCAAGCGGCGCGACATATAACATCAAATCCGGTGTTTCACGAGAGAACAAAACACATCGAAGTGGATTGCCACATCATTCGAGAAAAATTTCAAGCAAAGGAAATTGAAACTCCATTTGTGAGAAGTGAAAAACAATTGACGGACATCTTCACCAAAGATTTAGATTTAAAATCATTTGAAGAAAATTTAAGCAAGTTAGGGTTGACCGATATCTACACACTTAACTTGAGGGAGAGTGTTGAGAATAATTAGATTAATAACGACTAGTTTAATAACGGCTAGTTTCTTCCTTTCAATGTATAAATATAACATTAGATATTAAGCCAAAATCAATTCAATAACTCTCTCAACAAAAATCAGAGAAAATCAACCTATATTTTTAAATTGTATGACTAAATTCAATCATTATAATAATTATAAGATAAATGTATATAAAATCTATAATTATATTATATAAATAACTCTGAATCCACTGTTTGAAATGCAATAGCAAAATATATATCACGTATATAAGCCACGATTGCTTTTTTCATAAGAAAAATATTATCTATGTACATAAGCCACTTTTTTCAAAGCATTCTATGTATTAGCAAAACATAAGCCACAGTTGCTTTTTTCATAAACTACACACGTCGTCGTCGTTCTCTTTTTCATTTTCTGTTTTTATAAAATTAAAATTATATTAGAATATATATAATATATTTTTAGAGCATTATTTTATTATAAAAATATATATAATAATACTAAAATTATGTATTATAATAATGCTAATATTCAATTTTTTAATTTATTTTATAAAATATGTAATACTTATCACGAGACTAACAGATTATAAGTTTTATGATTATATCATTTATTTATTTATATATAAATAATAATATCAAAATTATGTCATATTTACTATCATTGTTGTGGATGAGAAGAGATAAAAGTATCGTGTGGGTTTTGTATAGAACACTTGACACTTACTAGTAAATTTTTAAAACACTACTTTTTAATAAAAATAACATATAATAATAATATCAAAATTATGTATTGTATTAATACAAGTACTCAAATTTTTATTTTTTTATATGACACTTAATACTTAGTTATGATTATATCATTTATCTATTTATATATTAATAATAATATTAAAGTTATATATTATAATAGTATCAATACTTAATTTTTTGCTTTTTTATATAAGAAATCTAACACTTGTTATTAGATTATATTATTATTTATTTATATAATAATATTAAAAATTATGTATCTTAATTATACTAATATTTAGAAGTTTTATTTTTATTTTTGTATAAGATATATACAACACACTAGTATCATTACTAAAGTAAATAATGATATCTAGTATCATTTATGTGTGATATAATGGTAGCAGCAGTTTCCGATCAAATTTTTCATGAACTACACACCAGGTATCATTGCTAAAATAAATGATGATATTTACTGTCATTTATGTGTAATATAATGGTAGCAGCACTTTACTATCCGATTTTTCATGAGTAACACTAAGTATCATTATTAAAATAAACGATGATAGTTAATAATATTTATTGATTAATAAAATGAGAATCAATTTCAATATGTTTTATTTATTTATAAAATACATCATTGTGAGCATAATATAGGATAGTTGAGATTGACCGGAGAATACTCATATCAACAAGTAGCGAACGGAGCTAAATAAGTTTTTGAGTAGTGTTAGTAAGAGCGTGATATTCAACTTAAATGCTAGAACGGAAAGTGAAAGATTGTTTCTTATTTTGTCAAGATATGAGAGAGTTTCCAATAAAGAAATAGTATCCACTAGTAGAGCGACGATCGATAGGGTTACCTGCTTAGTCAGCATTAGAATAGGCGTAAAGAAGAAGATCAAACTCGTTGGAGAAGTGAAGGTCATGAAACATAGTGCCTTTGATGTAGTGGAGAATGCGAAAGGCAACAATATAATGGGTAGGCCGTGTAGTATATATGAACTGATTAACTAGATAAATAACATAGGCGATATCAGGACGAGTAACTATGAGATAAACAAGGCTGTCAACTAGTTGTTTGTATAATGTGACATATGAGAGAATAATACCATTTAATGAAGTAAGTTTGACATTGGTTTCTAGAGGTGTTGATGCAGTCTTGCAATCAGTAAGACCAGCCCGATTAAGAATATCTAAAGAGTACTTTGCTTGAGAGAGATAATATCATTGAGAATCAGATGATATTTATAAGCACAAAAAGTAGTGGAGACAACCAAGGTCTTTTCATTTCAAATTGATAGCTCAGAAACTACTTGAGATAAAAAAAATGACAGTAAAGTCATCCCCTGTTATGATCATATTATCTACACAAAAGAGTAAAAGTGTAACATTAGTTCTGAATAAAGAGGTCAGAGTCAAAAGAGCTAGAATTGAAACCAAAGTCAGTAAGTGTAGAGTTGAACTCTGAAAACCAAGCCCGATGAGCTTGTTTGAGGCCATAGAGAGCACGACAAAGTCTGTATACTTGATGAGGTGAATGAGTATATACAAGAGGAGGTTTCATATATACTTCATTGGTTAGGTCTCTATTGAGGAAAGCGTTTTTGACATCAATTTGAAACATTTTCTAGTTTTGGGTAGCAGCAACAACAATGATAATGTGAACAGAGGTTAGGCAAGTTACAGGTGCAAAAGTTTATTCGTAGTCGATTCTATATTCCTATGTAAAACCCTTTGCAATCAGACGAGCTTTATATCATTCCACAGACCTATCTGAATGAGTTTTGATTTTGAAAATCCACTTACAACCAATTAGAGATTTATCATACGAATGATCAACAAATACCCATGTATGTTTTTTTGTTAAAGCTTGTAATTCATCTATCATAACTTGTTGCCAATGAGGGTTAGAACTAGCTTCTCAATAGTTTTGAATTTCATGATGAGACAAAATAGTTGAGAAACATTGGTAATAACAAAGATGAAAGGGAAGAGTACTCACACAAGTAGAACAAAAAAGTGATGACTCTGCACAAACATGTGGTTGGACTTCAGAGGATGTTGTAATAGTAAGATAAGCAGAAGGAGTAAACATATCAGGAGAGGTTGTAGTAGACGGTGGAAAGGGTAATGGAGCAATGTCAGGAGGAAATAGATCAATATTTAGGTCATTAAAAAATGAGAGTGAGGTATAGATCAATAGTTGGGTCATTAAAAATGAGAATGAGGTAAGAGATGAGACATGAAATTGGGAAAGAGAGGAAAACAATTTACATTACCAGAAGATGACATGACGAGAGATACGCAATCATTAAGAGAAATAGTCCAAACAATGATAGCCTTTGTGTTATATTCCATACCCTAAGAAATAAAAAATACGAGCATGAGGGTCCAATTTATTGTGTTCATGAGGGTGAAAAAGAACAAAATAGGCAAATAAACTTTGAGAAATTCATAAGATGGAAGAGTATTATAGATATGCTCATAAAAGGATTGATTGTGAATAATAGGTAATGGAACACGGTTGATGGTATAAATAGTCGTAAAAATTGCTTCACCCCAAAAGCGTTCAGGACAAGAACTAGAAATGAGAAGAGTACGAACAATATTAAGAATATGTTTGTGTTTTCGTTTAGTTTTTCCATTTTATTGAGATGTACCAGGATAAAGAGTATTGAAAAAGAGTGTCATTTTGTCGAAGAAAATTTTAAGAAAATATTTCTTTATATCTTATAGCATTATCAGCTCTAAGAATTTTGATAGTTAGAGAAAATTAGGTTTTAGCAATTTGGGCAAAATCATAATAAAATTTGGGTAATTCAGATGTATGTTTCATGAAAAAAATTCATGTGAATGTTGAATAACCATCAATAAAAATGATAAAATATACTCATCCCCTCATAGTAGGATGTGAGGATGGACCCCAAACATAAGAATGAATCAAGTTAAAAGGGGAGATAAAAGTAGAATCACTTTTATTAAAACATAAAGTAGATTGTTTTCCCAATTGACAAGGCAAACAATTTACATTATTAGAAGTAGAAGCATATCCTAATTTACCAGAAGATGCTAAGGAACGAAGATGTCCTATAGATATATGACCTAGACGAGCATGTCATAGGTTGATAGGAGTAGTAGAAATAACAATAGAATGATGAAAAGAATTGGGTAGATGAAGGTTGATAAGTTCAAATAGTCGTTTAAATTTACAACCTATCCCAAAGGTCTACCCTGTCTGTGGATCCTGTATATGACAACCAGAAGAAGAAAAGGTAATAGTAAGATTAAGTTCATATAATTGACCAACAAAGATAAGATTCAGAGTAAGGTTTGGAATATGAAAGGTGTCAAAATGTTTACTCTCCCAATCTTCAAGACGGTCATCAAATAGAAATTTGATTTTAGTGGTTTCTTTTATGGGTAAAGATATATCACCAGTTACGAAACATCATAACTTGTGTCCTTTCAAGAAACTCTTCATTGCTTATGCCCAGGCTAAGTAGTTAGTATTATTAAGAGTAGTAGAGATTAATTTGGAGACATCATTTCGATCCATTTTAAAGGAATAATAGAGGAAATATAATGGAACAATATAAATGAGTTTAAATAGGCCAAAATTAACCTTAAAAATAGAAAGAAGAGTCAAAAACAAGCCTAGAATTGGTTTGAACCAATAGAGAACTGGCCAGAAAGGTGCTGAATTAGGTCTATGAATTGGGTTTGATGGATCAGATTGAGTGTAACTGGAGCATGAGTCGGGTGCGACTGGTCAGCGGATTGGGCCTACTAGTGGGTTGATGCGTGGGTTTTAAGAGCATATCTTTTGGGTAGTATGTGAGGGCACATAAGAGGTTATTTTGAGCTGAGACGAGTCTGATAATGATATTTTGGCTTTGATTAGATTAGTATAGGTGATGTTTTGTGAGCGTGAAAGCTTTTATGATAATAATGGTTTATTGCAACGAACATTATGTGAAATTTTAATAGATATTTTAGAGGTACATGAGAGGTTCTGATACCATGTTAACAATATAGAGAGATAATAAAAAATTGATTTATTGTATTGATACTCTTATAATTATGTATTTAAAATGTATATAAGGAACCCTTTGTATAGGGTTGTAATAGGTATACTATTGTAATTATATAATAATATATAAATAAAGTAATACAATAGTACATAAATGAAATAATATCTTATATCTTATATATCTTAGAATACATACGGTAAAATTATAACTAACTAAAATATATGTTAAATAATAAATATCACATGTGATACATATCATATAATTTTGATCGAGTTAATTCTCTATTTAATAATAATAATAATAAATATCATTTTTACTCTTTTATAAACTCTCGTATATTTAAGCTATCATGATAAATAAAGTTTAGAATATATATCTTGACACATGTCTTCTATTAACTAAGTAGTATAAAAGGGAGTCTATACTCATGGATGAAAATATAGGGACATTTTTCTATTATTTCGGTCAATATATTCATAAATCAAGTGTGTGTATTAAATATGGTAGAAGTCGTTTTTTCTTTAAAAATATTAATATGTTGATTTTGATTCAGATTTTTGTTCTCATACATCTTGAAAAATATCAAATATATTGATAATATCGATGACAAATATCAATGAAAAATTTGGTTAAAAAATTTACAATTCTTTTTAAATAGGTAAAAATGTCTTGTTATGTTTCTTTATTGTTATATGTATCTTATATATGTTATATATATCATAAATATGTTATTTAAATAATAAAATTGATATTTATTTTAATATTTATCAAAAAAATTTATAAAATATTTTCAAATTTTAATAATTTTAATAATTTTTCTTTATATATACATTAATGTCGATAATATTCTTGATATTTACGTAAAAATAAATTATCATTATTTTAATCAATATTGATATTATCTTGCATGATTATACTATTATAAGAGCCCTTCTTTTGTTAAATTATTTTTATTAAATTAAATAAACATAATTTATTTGGGTTGTAAAACTTGTAATATTTTGAATTAATGTTTGTTTCTTTCCGACTATACTTCATAAATGTAAATATATATTTTAATGTTGTTTGTTTATGTATTGTAAATTTATAGCAAGTTGAATATATGTTATTTTATCAATTCAAAAATCATACATAATGTTAAAAAATTCATAAAGTGCAACAAGAACGCTACAAAATATTTGTTGATGTTATTACAAATGATTTTTAAGAGTTCATGAATTTTCAATATTTTAATTTAACTATTCTTGTGTCTTGATTCCAATGAGAGAATTTTACATTTAGAATTAAACAAATCTTAACCGGTTTAAACCTCCACTATCTACTCCGTTTCTTATTTCTCCTACTCCTAGTCTTTTCTAAAGCTTAAATTATGAGCAAAAGGGAATAAAGTCCTAGTAGTCATTTTATTATTTGTAAAAATGCATTTTAGTATAGTAATTTGTAAGTTTGTTACTACTAATCTCGTTATTCATGAATTTTTTTTATAAAAATTGATCATTTTAATGGATTAAAAGTGTATTTTTTTAATAATTATGGGATATGAAGTTCTTATTTTTAATAGTAATGGATTAAGTGTATTTACATTTTATAATAACATAATTAATAATGATTTTTTATAAATAAGACCATTTATATCACTCATAATATATTTTTAAAAAATACATTTATTTTTTATAATAATATAAAATTACGAAATTAAATTACATTTTGAAAAATAAATGAGATCATTTATGTGGCTCATTAAAATCCAAAAGAACTATTTTTGAGAACTAAATTGAAAAACAAAATAACAAAACAATACAAGGATCTAGGAGCAGTTACTTGTAGTTTTCTGGAGGTCTAATCCTCCGACTGGAACAAGGGATGGTTGATCAAACATCAAATGATGAACAACATGAAGAAAAAAGAAATTGAGAAACGCTTGTGTACAAGCAGGTGCACTATCATTGTTGGTTGAATCACATGGAGGAGGTTTGCCATCTGAGTTAGGAGGAGTAAGACAGTAAGGGTATTTGATGATTATGAGAGTGACAGAGAGTTTAATCAGGTTTTGACGAACTCAAACAGTTCATCTTGGGACATAATGATCATGCAAGTCTCTTTAATTTGATAACAACTACAATTAGCAAAATGTTGCTCAACAAATTTTACAACACTCACTACTATGGCATGGAGTGTATGTAGGTTGCAGAAACGATAATGCAAAGTATGATAAACTTTAACAGGTGGAAGTTTATAAATGAAGTTTGGTTCAAGATACAACGCTGTGTTTCCACTCATACTAGTGCATACACTATTACCACGCTCGAGTCACTCCCAACAGCTTACCAGGGGAGTTGACGCTATCACCTCACTCGACCGCTTACAATATTAAAGCAAAGCGTTGCATAATTCTATCAAATCATCATGGGAACAAAAGCATCTGGAAGTTGAATCATTTTTGCATATATTGTACAGAAAGTAAGTACGTGATGGGATTTAGGTAAATACAATGCTGAGTACCAGTATTCTTTCCCCCCCTCCACTTGTTGATAGTTTTCCACCTTTTTTATACAAGTTATGAATACAACTTTCTATCAAGAAGAATTAGAATTGAGTATAGGACTGTACATTCCAAGTGTTACCAGAAATCATCATCAACTGCTGTTGAAGTTGATGGTGAAGGATAGTCTTCTTCCTCCTCCATCTCGGGCTCTGGCTCTCCAGACCCAAATTCAGCTGATTCAATAGTAGCCAGATTCTTCAGATCAACCACAGAGAGTTCATCTAAGCGTCTGACCACCAAATCTGCGGCCCCAAGCTCATACACTGGATGCTTGCTAGCAACAGCCACACACTTCATCTGAGCATCGTGGGCTGCCTCCACTGTTTGATTTGAGTTGCCAAACACAATGCAACGCTCAGGTATGAGCTTTAGAAGCTGCACTGCATAGACAAACATTTCTGGATCAGGCTTCCCTCTGTGAACATCCTCTGCTGCTACAATAACATTGAAGTACTCTTCAATGCCAATGGTTCCAATAGCAGTCTCAAGAGTCTTTCTAGGACGAGTAGAAACAAGTGCCATCGGTATCTTGTAATGCAACAACACATTCACAAATTCTTTTGAACCAGCTCTTAGTCTGTACATACCACCTTGCAAAGCTTGGTAAATTTCCTCCTTTCTATTGGCCATTCGTTTTAATGCAGCGGGGTCTCTTGACCAGCAAAGAACTTCAGATATTGCCTGTTCATTCTTCATCCCTTCTATTCTTTTAAGTATAAAAGCTGGAGGAGGAGATTTACCTTCTTCTTGAGAAAGAGCAAGCCATGCTTGCTTCTCAAAATCAGGGTTGTCTTCTATTAAAACTCCTTCCCATTCAAATATGACTCCTAACCAACCACAACCCATTCTCTCTTGTCGAAGCAACGGATTTTGCAGTGAAGGGTTATCTGCTTTGTTCTCAGGTGGCGACAATCTTGGCCTTTCATCTGTACCAGTATCAAACTGGTAATTCCAACTGTGGGGAATTCTATCTTCTCTGTATGAACTAATTCTATCTTTTGTCAGCTCCACTGCCAAGGCTTTGAGTGATAAAGCAGCTGACCCATCAACTTTCAGAGTTGGTGAAGGAGAGGAGATAATAAGCCTTCTACCAAGAAATGTTTTGAAATTGAAACTACAGTTATCAAGAGGTTTCCGCTTACTGACGTGTCTCACCCGAGTTCCACCGTATATTGGTCTATGACCAAGAAAAGATGTTGCAGCCACTGATTCCACCATTTTTATTTCTTTCACAGAGAGACAGCCTTCCAATCCCACAATAAATTTCAAATGATGAAATTCTCCTTAGGTCAGACCCTCTAAGCTTTAGATGGATTGAAAAGTCTATAGCCAAGACTGATCCAATTTTAGGCTTATATGAGATTACAACTATAAAATTGCCTATTCATACGTTCCCAATTAGCTCCTTAGAATATTGATACAAGCTAAATGCTTAACAAATAGATGGTGAAGAAGCCATCCTGAAAGAAAATTTAATCAAGTTACTCTTTATTCTTCAGAAATTCAAGAAGGTAAAGAATATAATAGCTTTCCAAAAACCAAATCCAAGAACAATTATCAAAGAACCATTATAAACATTACCTCCAAGCAACACTAATCACAACCCATAAACATCTATTAATAAAAACAGCAAGAAATCAATAGCTTACAACTTATGGACATTACAATTCGAATTCAGAAGTACAAACATCGGGAAAAAAGTAAAAGAAGCGAAAGAAAGTTGAAAAATGTAAAGAACATGTACAGTATGGAAGAGCACCCACCGAATTTCAGCCAAATCAAAACCAAATGCCGCCAAAATTGATCAGATTTCAAACAGAACGACCCTGATTTACAGAAAAATAAATATGGTAAATTGAGAGAAAAATTAATGAAAAACCTGGAAAGAGTCAATCTTTGACGAAGAATTGAGTTATCACAAAATAGAGAAAGAGAAATTCTTTTGAGAAGGATTGGGTATATGATGAATCTCTTCACTATCGATTCTTGAAGGTGTTTTTTGTGGCTTACAAATTTTTCAACAACAGGTTTAATGTTCTCGTAAAGAGGGTGAAAAGCTTTAAGGAGACGGGTCGCGCCGGCGAGAGTAACCGGCTGGGTACACACGTGCCGGTCATAAGCTACTGATATGTATTGGTGACAGACCTGTGATGATACTTTTATATTTAGTTTGGTATAATTTAATGTATTTTTAAAATTTTAAGTGAATTTATTTGTATTCATTTAAAATATAATAAAACTTTTTAAAAGTTAATACAAATTTATACAAATTTAAAGTATTAATTACTATTTTTTAGAAGTTTTAAAAACATTAATTTATTTAAAATATCAATAAATTTTAAATTTTTTACTTAATTAGATATTTTTTTTTTCATATTTTTATATATAAATAAAATTTACAACAAATTGAAATTTTTGAAAACATTTTTCCATATTATTTTTTAATTTATTTTATTCCACTTCTTTTATCATTTCTCTCACTTTTAATTCTCCTTTTTCTTCTTTCTTTTATATTTGGTGGAAGGATTGAATTTTTTTAATATCATCATATAAAATTATCAAAAAATTCAGTATTCATAAAGTATATTTTTTTAATAATTAATAAAATATAAATTAATTTACAATTATTCATATTTTTTATAATTACACCTACTAATCTTAATAAATACTAAGAATTAAGTATCTCAAGATAATAAATTGTCATAAGTGAAGTTTTATATTTGTTTCTTTTCCATCGATACAAACCTATCTTTATTTTTATGATTTTTTTATATTTTTTATTAAATTTTTAAATAAAATAAATAATAACATATTGAATATTTTTTATAATTGTGAAAGATTCTTAACAAATTATAAAATAATTAAGAGTACGGTAAAAAATATATGAATAATAATAAAATTTAGAAAAATCTATAAAAATTTATAAAAAAAGACATATAAATCTATTTAAATTTATATAAAAAAAATTAAAAAATTAATAAAGTTTATATTGAAGATTAAAATTCTATTAAATGAGTAGAATTTTAAAATTTTAAATCCTACGGATCCAAATTGAATACATACATCTTAGTTTAGGTTAACTAAACAAATAATTAAAGATGGACACTGTTATGTAAATAATTATAAATTTTTTACACCAAATTTAAATAGTCTTGATGAATATAGTAAATAACTGTCAATTTTATTACAGTTGAATTACTATTTTTTTTAATATTTATTAAAAAATATATAATAATACTTATTTTATTAGAATAATTAAAATATTTAACCATTCTTGACCTATTTAACATATATTAATGTAAAATAAATAATATTCATTTGCAATAATAAAATAAATTTAATAGAATTATTTAAAATGTTTTTTATTTAATACTAAAAATATATTTTATTTTTTCATTATATTTATATAACAAATATAATATTAATTTTTTTTTTGGTTTTAAGATTCTTATAATAATCTTATTTCACATTTAATCCAGTTAATCCAGTTAATTTTAAAAAAATATTGAACTTTTACTAACAACTAAGGTTTGGTTATTTATGTAGAAAATAAAAATCCCTACAAATAATCCCAATTTTTTTTATTTTTGATTATTTAGTTTAATTATTTTAAAAAATAAGTTAGTTATTTTTTAATTTTTACAAAATTTTAAATTTTAAAACTAAACTTCAACCATTTAAGAAATAGTGTAACTAAAATGTAATAATTACATATTAGAGAAATATTGTTATAAGAAAAACAAAGTGTAAAAGTGTAAAAACTAAATTTGAATGTGCTAACAAAAATAAAACAAGTATTATAAAGAGAAAACTAATGGTATAATAGCGGTTCTTTTGTAAAAAAATTATGGTGTAATGTGAATTAGGTTTATTTTTCTAAAAAAAAATGATTTTTCAAATGACTTATATTTCTATATAATTATGTTTTATACATGCCTAAGGTGGTTACATGCATGTATAATTTTTTTTTAAAAATTAATTATCAAATAAATTTAAATTAAAGTACATTGTAAACTTTTGAAAAATCAATCATATATAGAGTGATTACCTACATATAAATAATATTCAACTAATATATTATTAAATTTTATAAAAAGATAATAATATAACTTGAGTTAAGATTTTATAACAAAAAATTCTTAAATCATTTACAAGCTCATTTAACCACTTTATACACATGTGTAATGTATCAATGATTTAAAATGTTCATTGCAAAATAATATTAACTAATTACATTGCAAATTTTTTGTATTATATAATGTGATGATTACATATTAATTAAAAATTAAATATGACCACTATTTATTTGACTTTTTACAGTAGTGTTAAAAATGTTTTTAATTTTTATTGACGAATTATGATTTAATTTTAATTAGATTTTTGTTTAATTTAAATAATTAGAATTAGATAGTTATCAAAATGGTTGGAGTTTGGTTGGTCGGTGACCTCAATCGTCGAAATCGAATTGAGTACGTGTCTAATTGGTCAGAGTTTGATCGATTAGTAATTTTACTCGTTATGGTCGAGTTTGACACATGTTTAATTAAATTTGACAATTAAGTCAGATTTTAATAAGATTATGACCCCACTCGTGTTTGCAATTTCCAAATTTTGGTCGGTTTAGAACTCTATTTATTAGATTATAGTTGAACACATATCCAATTAAGTTAAATAATTGTCTCATTAGTCAAATTTTGATTAACCAATGATTATACTTATCGGAATTAATCGTAAACATGATTAATTGATAGAATTTTAATCAATATGTGACCCTAATCGTTGGAGTCGAATTAGACATATAATTAACTAAACTAGACAATTATATAACTTTTTAGATTTTAATTAACCGATGATCTCGCCTAACGAAACCAAATTGACCACATATCCATCTCATAGTAATTCATTTGGATAATAGGTTAATAAACTACACTTTAATCAATCAAAAATATGTATATTTATAACCAATTGGTCTGAAAAGAAATTAAAGATAATTTGAGATAATAAAAAGAACAAATAGTAAGACATTTCAAAATTTATCAAAGTGTTTATTATAAAATTATTACTTTGTGAAGATTATAAGTTTGATTTGATTTATACATCTTTTGAAGAGATTTTTACAATATATTGAAAAATGTTGTTGTTTGTTATCTTTATGTTTAAACAAATTTAATTGATATTTTTCTTTAAAAAAAATTATATTATATTATTTTTACAAGTTTATCGCTTAGCTTTAAAATGTTTTATTTTAAAGATTATACATTTGATGTGTAATTTTCAAACTCTATTATATAAAATTTGATAAATAAATAAAATTTAAAGGTCTTTAATTTTTAATTAAATATATATCTAATTGTGCGTTCATTATAATAATATAATAGTATAATTTAAACTCTAATTGATTAATTATTCGTCTAATTAAAGTGATATACATATTAAATATTATTCCATGAGATATCAAATGCATATTGTTTTTTACAATATGATACTAATCTAATACATTTTACAGAATTTATTATTATATATTTCTTTAATTTATGTTAGTATTTATTTGATGATAATTTGTATATATATTATGTTGAATAATTGTATAACTTTATTATTTTAAATTAGACACATGTTATTGAAACAAATATTTGATTTTTAATTTAAAATATATTCAATTCTATTATATACATTTACATATATGTATAATTATGTTCATAAGTTAGATAGGTGAAAGAAGATAGCTTTTCTCGTGCAAAGAAGATAGCATTCAAATTACAAATAGAAGTTTCAAGAATAAAAATAATAGTAAAAGCTTCTTTTCATTTTCACACAATTAAAAAATTTGCAAATTTTGAAAGGAAAAAACCTACCATTCATTGTTGTATTGACTATTTGTCTGTGTGGTAGATTCGTAATTCCGATTCCTGATGATACCAAGGGTTTAGTGCTCACTCACATCAAACAAAAACGCGGTTAGTATAAAGCTCCACCGCTTGGCGGTTGGCGGTCTAGCGGTCCATTTCGTACTCAAATGCGATTTCAGTGAGAGTTCGCTGAGTGAAATTGAGGACCCATCAAGTGAAACGCATCGTTTTAGCACAAAATGGGGAAGAGAAGGTTCGCACAGGTCTCAACGAGCGACGAAGAAGAAGATGACGTACCGCAAGGACAAAAACAAAAACAATCTTCGCAGGAGAACTTGTCTAAGAAAAGAAAAGGGAAGCAAATGAAGCTTCCAGAAGACGAAGAAGAAGAAGTCGAAGAGGAAGAAAGGAGCAAGAAGAAAAAGAGAAAGAGTAAGGAAGAGAAGGATGAAGATAACTATGAAGATAATCAAGAATATGGCGATGATGATGAAGCTTCGCAAAGCGAAGAAGAAGAGCAACCGGCTGAGGATGCCAAGCCCCTTGGAGAACCAATTGGTCAGTCTACAAAGGGCAGGAGTAAAAGGACGCATTACAAGTCATTTGAGTTTGACGGCAATCGTTATGAGCTTGTGAGTGGTTTCCCTTTATGCATTTTTGGTTTGTTGTTTTGATTGATCTTTTTTATGTTTATTTCGAAGTTGGCTTGGTTGTCTTTAGGGTTTAGAAATTGGGAATATAGTTGGTGTTGAAACAAGTTTGTTATTAACAGTATTGAAATAATATTACCGATAATCTGGTCTGAATTGCTTGGGTTGAGTCGCGGACTAGGTTACTTTCTTTAAGACGTTTCGCGACTCTGTCCAATTTGTGCAAACAAACACAGCCACGTCGTCCCAGGATAAAACATCCCAGAATCTTAAATCTCTGTCTCAGAATTTCACTGCACTGATGAAGATTGAAATGTTACACCTGAAAATTTGTTGCTCGGAAAACTAAAAAAAAAACTTAGAATTGCAGAGAGAATTGTTTTTCGTAAGGAGATGAGTTTATAGATCATTGTGTAGAAACTGAGAGTTGAAACCCTCTTTTTATAGGTTTTAGAAACCGTGTGACAATTATGATAATAATGGTAATGTCTGAGAATTAAGAGCGTAACAGTCATTCTGAGTAATGAAGAGTAATGGTTATTTTGAGAGTAAAGACGAGTAACAACTATTTTGAGAGTAAATACGAGCAACAGTTATTTTTCTGAATAAAGAAGAGAAACGACCATTTAACGGTCATATTCTGATAAAAGAAAATAACGGTCGTTTTTTTGAAAAAAAATATATATATATATAACAACCATTTTCTAAGTGAAAAAGTTTTCCTAAAAAAATATTTTTCCAAAAAATAAAATACCACCTCACACACGCACACGTACTCGACTCGACTCGGCTCGGCACGACACGGTCGGACGGACGGTGACGACTGCGGCGCGCGCGCGCGTGGTATCACATTTGGCTAGGTCCTCTCCCCTTCCACAAAAGTGGGTGCCCCTTGGGTCCAATCCCAATAGCCAACTTTTCACTATTTATACCTCTTTAAAATAATGTAAAAAAGCAATGTGTGACAAGGCTTTACAATTTTTTATTAACTTCATTTTTTCCAACAATCTTTTTTTATATAATTCATATTTTTCAACGATCTCTCACTTGAATTTTATATAAAAATAATTTTCATTGAGTAACCGATCAATTAAAATTATAAGATTGTGCATAAGCAAAAAAGGTGTCTATCGACTTGAACCTTTGCATAGTGTTGATGCTTTAAAATATACTAGAGTAACTCGTAGTTTTGAACTCTATCTCTAACAATCATCACACACACAACCTTTCCAAGGTGTAGTTCTAAAAGCCCGTGCTTTACGGCCATGCACGTGTATCCCAGTATAGTGAACGCTTTAGTAAATTTTGCCCCAAAATTTTTCATAGGAAGTGGCCACACTTCCACATTCACATAGGTGAGTCTATGTCTATCAAGAGTACTCCTATAACTATGTACTCCACTCCACATAGAATATAGAACTCATTAAGAGTTTAACAATTAACTCATCTTTTTCTATCGCTTCAAAATTTCATGCTTCTAACAATATAGAATGGGATTTGAAAAATAGCATGATACATCTCATATCACTTCATGACTTGTTATTGCCCTTTGAACTTATTTCTTGGGATCTCCAGTCTATAAGTTGGGTTACTATCATAAGTGACTCTTCATTCTAAGGGCATTAATCTCATTTCTTTTGAGGTTTTGAAAACTTTCTCTCTTGGTAATCCTTTCGTCAAAGGATTTGTCAAATTTTCATCAGAACGTACATGATCTACTCTTACAGCTCCTGTAGAGAGAAATTCTCTAACAGTACTATGCTTACGACGTATCTGTTGTCTCTTGCCGTTGTAGTAACGGTTCTGAATCTTTACAATAGTCGCGGTACTATTGCTGTGGATCAAGACAGTTGGTATCGGTCTTTCCCACAAAGGGATCTCAGCTAATAGACTTTTTAGCCATCCTGCTTCTTCACTAGCAGTGGTTAGTGCTATCATTTCAGACTCCATTATAGATTGAGCCAATATTATTTGTTTCTTAGACTTCCAAGAAATAGCTCCACCAGTTATGTTAAATATATAGCCGCTAGTTGCTTTGGAGTCTTCTGATAAAGTGTTCCAATCTGCATCGTTGTATCTTTCTAAAACAACGGGAAACTTTTTATAATGTAACCCAAGGTACATATTTCTCTTAAGGTATCTCATAACCCTTTCAATAGCATTCCAATGCTCTACACTAGGTCTACTGGTAAACCTACATAGTAGTCCCAGAACATAAGCTATGTCTGGTCTAGTGCAATCAGTAGCGTAGCGTAAGCTACCAATGATGCTCGCATACTCAGTTTGTCTAACATCGTCTCCGGTGTTCTTGAACAACTTTACACTAGGATCAAAAGGAGTACATGTAGGTTTACAGTTAAAGTAATTATATTTCTTTAAGATCTTCTCAATGTAGTGAGATTGATCTAGAGAAATTCCCTTTTCAGACCTAGTTATCTTTATACCAAGGATTACACTCGTTTCTCCGAGATCTTTTATATCAAAATTAGCTCTTAACAACATTTTCACATTATTCACAACATAAATATTTGATCCAAAAATAAGCATGTTATCCACATATAAACATATAATAGTGCAAATATTATCTTCTAATTTATAATAAATGTATTTGTCACTTTCATTTATTTTGAATCCATCAAATTTTTCATGCCATTGTTTAGGTGCTTGTTTTAGACCATAAATAGATTTATCTAATTTACAAACTTTATTTTCTTGACCTGGGATAACAAAACCTTCAGGTTGATCCATATAAATTTCTTCTTCTAAATCATTATTTAAGAAAGCAGTTTTGACATCCATTTGATGTACTACTAAATCATGGATAGCAACGAGAGAGAAAAGTACACGTATGGAAGTTATTCGTGTAACTGGTAAAAAAGTATCAAAAAAATCTACATTTTCGCTTTGTCTATATCCTTTAACTACAAGACGAGCTTTGTATTTTTCAATAGTACCATCGGGTTTTAATTTCTTTTTTAGTATCCATTTACATCCAATGGTTTTGCAACCAAGAGGTAAGTCAACTAAATGCCAAGTCTTATTATACTTAAGTGAGTTTATTTCATCATTTATGACTTCTTCTCATAAGTTGACATCTAAAGAAGATAATGCTTCTTTAAGAGTTTAGGGATCTTCCTCTAAGGTATAAGCATAAAAATCAGACCCAAAATCCTTAAGGGTTCGAGCTCGTTTACTTCTTCTAATTTCAGTGTTTAATTCTTCAGTTTGTTCACTAGTTCTAGTTATGGGTAAACTACTAGAAGACAAGCCCCCACTATTTTTAAATTTAAAGGGAAACCTATGTTTATAGAAGTCATCATCATTTGATTCTATAACTACCTGATCTTTTAAGTCGTAGAATTTATAAGTTTTACTATTCACAGCGTATCTTATGAATACACATTCATATGCTCTACTGGCAAGTTTATTTCTTTTAGGATCATGGATCCTAACATAGGCTAAACAAACCCAAGTTTTAAAATAAGTTAAATTAGGTTTCTTATTTTTCAAAATTTCATATGGTGAAATTTTATTTGTAAATTTAGGCACTCTATTTAGCACATAGCAAACAGTTAATAAAATTTCTCCCCACCAATGGGAAGCAGCACCAGAGTTTAATAAAATTGCAATAATTGATTCAGTAAAAGTTCTATTTTTTCTTTCACCTTTGCCATTCATTTCAGGAGAGTAAGGTGCAGTTTTTTCATGAATGATTCCATGAGTTTTATAAAAATCATTGAAGATATTGGAATCATATTCGGTGCCTCTATCACTTCGAAACCTTTTTATTTTTCTGTTAAGTTGATTTTCAATCTCAGTCATAAATATTTTAAACATGTCAAATGCTTCACTTTTATTTTTCATTAGATATACATAAGTGTAATCTGAACAGTCATTTATAAAAGTTATAAAATAGCGTTTTCTATTTCTTGTTAAATTTTCATCAAGTTCACATATATCAGAATGAATTAATTTTAAAGATTCAGATTCTCTAACTACTGATCTATGTGAAGTTTTGGTTATTTTAGCTTGACTAAAAAAATCACATTTTTCAAAATCATTTAAAGATAGTTTAGGAATTAGTTCTAAGCTACTCATGTTCTTGATTATGTGTTTATTAACATGACAAAGTCTAGCATGACAAATATTAAAAGAACTCAACATGTAAGCAGAAGAAGAGGTTTTATTGATTTCAACATTTAATTTAAACATGCCATCAATGACGTACTCTTTCCCAACAAATATATTATTTTTAGTTATAGTATATAAGTCAGCCCTTATAGTTTGAGTAAACCCAGCTTTGTTAAGAAGATAGCCTGAAACTAAGTTCTTTCTCATCTCTAGAGTATGCAGGACATCCTTCAAGATGACAGTCTTTCCAGAGGTAAACTTCAAAACCATCTCACCAGTACCAGCAACTTTAGTGGAGTGGGAGTCGCCCAACAACACTTTCTTGTCCTCAGAATCAGAATAGGACTTGAACATGTCTCGATCATAGCAGACATGGCGAGAAGCACCGGTGTCCACCCACCACCCCTCGGATCGGATCCACCAACAAAATTGACTTCAGATATCATAGCAATAAGTTGATCTTCGGTAAGGTTTGCTTGTGGGGCAGGACGATTCCTGTTCCGGCAGTTCCTAGCCAAGTGGCCAGGTCTGTTACAACTATAACACATGAATGTGTTATTCCTTAAGGGGGGTTGAGGTCCATTCTGGGGAGGATAATTTCTATTTTTATTTTGGTGGTTGCGGTTTTGATTATTACTACGATTATGAGTTTTCATATTTCTACCTTTAGGTTTCAGAATTGTAGAGGAGGGTTTCTTATTGGTACTGTTATTTGAGACTACGAGTACTTCATCTCTTTGGTCTTGCTTTCGAGCTTTTTCTTCTATTCTTAAACGGGTTATAAGACTTTCTAAAGAAAATTCCTTAGTTTTATGCCTAAGTGTATTCTTAAAATCTTTCCAAGCATGGGGTAATTTATCTATTATAACAGCTAATTGAAATTGTTCATCTAAAGTCATACCTTCAGAAGTTATTTCGTGTGCTATCTTCTGCAGTTCGCGTGGTTGAGTTTCCACTGATTTGCCATCAATCATTTGAAACTTCATGTATCTACTGACAGCATATTTCTTAGTTCCAGCTTCCTCAATGTCGTATTTCTTTTGAAGTGTTTCCCAAATTTTCTTAGCAAATTTATCACAATTATAATAATCATACAAGTCATCAACTAAACCGTTAAGAATATAATTTTTGCATAGAAAATTATTTTCCATCCAGGTGTCTAAATCCTTAGTTGCACCTTCAGTAGGAGGATTGGACTGTATTGGTTTTTCAATAGTAAGAGCAGAAACCACTTTTTTCATGGGTAAGAAAAACAACATTTTTTGTCTCCATCTTTTAAAGTCTAGGCCTTCAAAACGGAATGGTTTGTTTAGATCACCAGTTAAAATTTCAGTAGACATGACAGATAGAAAACGTCTTAAAATTGTTGAAACAAGTTTGTTAATAACAGTACTGAAACAATATTACCGATAACCTGGTGTGAATTGCTTGGGTTGAGTCGGGGACTAGGTCGCTCTCTTTGAGAGTAAAAACGAGTAATGACTATTTTGAGAGTAAATACGAGCAACGGTTATTTTTCTGAATAAAGAAGAGAAACGGCCATTTAATGGTCATATTTTGATAAAAGAAAATAACGGTCGTTTTTCTGTAAAATATATATATATATATATATATAACAACCATTTTTCTAAGTGGAAAAGTTTCCTAAAAAAAATATTTTTCTAAAAAATAAAATACCACCTCACACACTCGACTCGACTCGGTCGGACGGCGGTGGCGGCGGCGGCATGCGCGCGCGTGTAATATCACATTTGCCTAGGTCCTCTAACCTTCCACAAAAGTGGGTGCCTCTTGGGGCCCAATCCCAATAACCAATTTTTCACTATTTATACCTCTTTAAAATAATGTAAAAAAGCAATGTGGGACAAGGCTTTACAATTTTTTATTAACTTCATCTTTTCCAACAATCCTTTTTATAAAATTCATATTTTCCAACAGTTTGGTGATTAGGGGAATTTAGTGGATGATAAAACTTAATCAGAATTTTCACTGACTTCTTTGTGAATCATGCCTTTTTATGCTGTGTTTCAAAGAGCGAAATTCTTGTTTGCATTTTTAATCTTGTCATAGTTTGTTCATTATTTGTTGAATTATTGTGTGTAATTTGACAGGAGGATCCCGTACTTCTTATTCCTGAGGATAAGCACCAAAAGCCTTATGTAGCCATTATTAAGGTATTTTGCTGCATATTGGCCTATCTATGCTTACCAATTCACTTTCGCTCTCAGGAGTTCCCCCCCCTCATTTTGTAGGATATTACCGTGAACAAATCTGGGAGTGTAATGGTTACTGGACAATGGTTTTATCGGCCTGAAGAAGCAGAAAGAAAAGGTGGGGGACACTGGCAATCACGTGATACTAGAGAGCTGTTTTACAGTTTCCACCGTGATGATGTCCCTGCAGAGTCAGTAATGCACAAATGCGTTGTACATTTTGTTCCATTGCACAAGCAGCTTCCAAAACGTAAGCAGCATCCTGGCTTCATTGTGCAAAAAGTGTACGACACTGTTGAACAAAAACTATGGAAGCTAACTGATAAGGACTACGAAGATAAGAAACAGGGTGAGATTGACATACTGGTTAATAAAACTATGCAACGCTTGGGAGATCTTCCTGACCTCGATGCCAGGGAGAACAATGCTGTTCTGGAAGATCAGTTGAAGGCTAAAAGAAGTCTTAGGAGAAAGAACATGACACCTCTAGATGTTCATAAGGAAGAAGAAGCTGGAACCAGGTCCGATCCAAATCTAAAATCTGAAACACCAGGGAGCTGTCCAAGCAATTCCTCAGAATATTATTGTATTTTAGCTAGTTTTAAGGTACTAACTGGGGAAAGCCATCGTGACAAATGCTTGGAGAAACTTCTTCAGAGCATTCAGTATGTATGCACTTCTGCCAATAGCACTGGTATAGATGAAAAAGAAAAGGTTGCTGCCAGTGGTGACAGTAATTGCCAAGAAATTGCAAATGAATCTCATGAAAAGAGTGCTAAGGTAAATGGAGAATCTTCAATACTCAGTTCTTCATGTCCTGTTTCTTTTCCTGGTATTCAAATGAATGAAAGTGGCAATGGGAATAGGGATGGAGAATCTGGAAGATATTATGATTGAGATGTGCATTTCCTTGTGTTCTTTAGGGAAATAAGTCTTTTGTCTGGCCGGATGATGCTGTTCCAGCTGTAGTTGCTCTAGAGAAGGCATCACATGAATCTCTTTCCTCAGATTCTCAGAAGTATAATCAGAAGATGCGACAATTACTGTTCAATTTCAAGGTAGGCTGTGTCTCTGCTTGTTCAATTTCAAGTACAATTTTTTACCTAAAAAGTAACTTGAAATGTTCCTGCTGTTGGATTTATGATGAGGTCTTTATCTATCATGTTTAAATTTATTTTCTTCTCTTAACAGGCAAATGCAGTGCTAGCTCAACGTCTCATAAATGGAGAGTTGGAACCTTCAAAAATTTTGAGCATGTCACCCAATGAGTTAAAGGTACAAACTTAATCATGGACTGGTGATTGGGCATTTCTAATGAATTATGGTCTTTCTAAATTGACGCATCTGGTTCAGTAGCTATTTTATTAGAGTCATTAACTTATGCTGCCACCATGTGTACTTGAGCATCAACCCTTATGTTAATCCGAATGGCAGTGGCTGTGTTCTTTCTATCAAAACGCAATTTGAGGATGTCTCACAGCATTTTAGTTAGCCCAATTAATATACTTTCTTAAAGAATTTATTTTATATGGAGTATATGTTTCTGATTTATTGGATATATATTTTCTGGTACCTTATCTTTCGGGTTATATGCTTGTTTCATCCCATCTTCTATTCTACCCCCACAATAGAAAATAGGCGTTCAGATTAATGTTGGTTTGTGCTTCATAATTGACGTTGTTAAGTATTGTACTCTAGATGAGAGCAGTTACCTCTTGGTTGTAAAGAATGCAATTAAGCTTAAGAGAGAAGAAAAAAGAGGGGGGATGTGCTTTGTACATAACTGAATGAAGGAAAATAAACTTGTCCCTTTAGTTGAAATGGTCCTGTAATTTGTCATAAGTACTACTTTTCCAATGGATCTTGTTTCGTTTGTAAGATGGTTGGTTCTTGTTTGCATTAATGGTATCCATTCTGCTCTATGGTACAATTTCAAACAGAAAGATGGACAAAGTAACATAAGAAGTCAGGAAAAAAGAGAACTATTTCAGGTTGCCAGAATGGATAAGATCCTAGGTAGGGCTAGATGGGATTTTAGAAGTAGGAGTCTTTTGGCACTTGTCCTGGCAATGGCACCAAAATTCTTTTGGTGCTTGGTGAAGTTGCATACATGTTAGGCCCTTTTCACTTCTCTGTTGTATTATTGTACAAGATTTAGCTTGGTGAAGTTGCATACTTAATTACGATGCGTCTTTTGTAATGTTCATAACGGTGTTGGCTAAAGTTTGTTGATGAAATCGAAATAGTTCGTATCTGTGTTTTGTTGTTTCTGGTTGTGATTAACTTGAATGGACATAGTAGCAATACCTATTTATCTTGTTCAATTTAATTATATACGCTGAGATGATTTGAATGCAGGAGGGAATGACTGCTGAAGAATCGACAAAGAAGGAGCCTGATGAATCAGAGCACATGCAGGTAGCTTCACTTTTGTCTTAACACAGCAATCTTGTACTCCATATTCTTTATTGATCATGGAGTTTTGACTTTTGTTTTTAACAGAAAAACTTATTTTTGTTATTTTTTGGTATTATATTTCTGCTTGTTGCTTGTTCAGATGACTGATGCACGTTGCTCAAGATGTTCAGAGTTTAAAGTAAGTTTAAGAGACATCATCCATGCTGGGCATGGAGACCGATACCAGGTTAAAGCTTTTGACTTCTAATTTTTTTGACCTATATTCGACCCTGTCAATTTGCTAATCTATCCCGTTTACAGTTTCTCCATAATATACTAGTGCAAATGGGCAGAGTTGTAATTTTAGCTGCAAATTTGCACCTCTTAGACAGTTTACAAGGAGATCAATCACTTACTGATTGGTGGTATTTTATGGTTTCAGTTGGAATGCATTGCTTGTGGTTATTCATGGTATGCCTCTCGAGATGTGGTTTCCACTCTGACAATAGATGATACAAATTCAAACAAAAATGTAGGAACAGCTCCATGGGCTACTGCAAAATTTGAAGATGTTGAGAAGAAGCTGGTGAATACTGACAAGCCATCCAATGATATCTTCAAGAAAACTAGTGAAGCATATATGCCTGTTTTGGATGCCCAGAGATCCTTTGGCAAGTCTAGAAAGGAAGATAAATCTGAAAGGGCAAGGAGTGCCGAGTAGAATTTTGCTTGAGCCGCTTAAGAAACTTAATGTGTCATGTAACTATCAGGTTCTTGAATGATTTAATTATAGATGTGTAGTTGTGGATATAATAAAGCCTTGAGTTTCAATAAAGCTTTAAAGTTAAACCAACCAAATCATATCTGTTTCTATAGAGTTAGCATGATAGTTAACCCGTTGTCAAGATTTAAGCTCAAACATTTAGACATTTAGTAGTAGCT
The DNA here is from genome assembly GCA_037013495.1 of Hippophae tibetana. Taxonomy (NCBI): domain Eukaryota; kingdom Viridiplantae; phylum Streptophyta; class Magnoliopsida; order Rosales; family Elaeagnaceae; genus Hippophae; species Hippophae tibetana. The sequence continues at coordinate 3,477,659 of CM072804.1, read as the reverse complement.
GAATTATCTTTTCATATAATATGCTGTTAAAGGTTATAAGCATGTACTAAATTAACATTTTATAATCTCTAAGGGCTATTTTTGTAACTAGTTTTATTTTATTGTATTTAAAACCAACCTTTTGCTTTCTAATTCATTTAGAGGAGGAAAAAAAGAACTTGTTTAGTAAAAGGTTACATTTTCTTCTTTCGTTTACTTATAAGTCACAAAAAAGGAAGTTAAAAAGTGAAGCTGGTATATAATCTTAAATTAAAAATGATAAAGATTGGGTAAATTTGGAGATAGGTGTATTTAAAGCTGGCAACTTGTTTACTGCAATCGTTTATGGTCACTTTCAATCAGGTTGGTTTTCTTTTCGATAACTTAATTGGGGTTAGGTTGATCAACTTGTAATGCCAAAAAGCCATTGAAAAGATTAAAAGGAATTAGTTAACGAACAAGAAGAAAATTGTTTATTTATAAAAAGAAAAAAGAAAAAAGAAAAAAAGAAAAAGAAAGTTGTTTAGTTTAGAAGTACTTTAAATCAACAAAAAGAATTTGTGTTTTCAATGCTCGAGATTTCAATTCTCAAGTCTCAAGACTCTATAAAGAGTAAAATCGTTTTCATGCCAGACAACTTGAGTTTAAATCAGTACCACATGAATTGGAGTCTATTATAAGAGTGGTGGGGCAGGTAGAGCTGGTGATTGGTGTAATTTGATAGTTAGATTAAAAATAATTTTTAATTAAAATAATATAATTATCTTTCCAAATTTATATAACCTAACAAATTAAATAATAAAAATTATCTAATTTAAGAATCATGCTAATAAAACATAATATCTAATTTTATCATATCATAAAAATAACACTCAATTATAATTAATGGTAAATTTATACCAATAATAAAAAATTTAACTAAAAATTTATATCATTAATAATACTTTAATTTTATTTGATTATTTAATAAAATTAAATAATATATTTATAATTTTTACAGTAATTCAATCATATATTTATTAATTTACTCCTCTTATATAATCTAACTTTCGTCTTTCTTATTTTTCTTATTGTATGATTACTTGGTGAAAATTTTAAAGGTAAGTGAATAATTACGTAGGTGCTTTGTATATATTTTCAATTTTTTAATTATAAATTTTAATGTATTAATATTTATAAAAATTAATATTGTATCAAATAATTTTGATATAAAATAATATATATATATATATATATATATAATCATATAATTAAAATTAAAAACAATTCAAAAAAATTATATTAGTTTTAAAAATATAATATTTTTTTAAAGATACATTTTTTTAAAATATAGATAAATTTTTTTTACAAATATAAATAACTATTCAATTTTAAGGATATTGAGAAACACATTAACATGTATTCACTACTATGAAATTTAATCTTATCAAAAATATCAAAAATATGTAAGCCAACTCAAAATATTATGAAACCAAAAGCTGATATATATATTTTTATATAATAAAATGTATCCACTGTTTTAAAATTTTATTATTCTAGATAATTGAAATATATAGTATTTAAGGCTTTTAATTATTTTTTTTTTCTACCAGTGATAATTTTTTAAGTTTTTAAATTCTTTTTTGTAACATGATTATTTTTTATAAGCGAAACATAAAAAACAAAAGATAAAAAAATTATTATAATAAAAATAACTTTTAAGGTTTTTGAATAATTATCCATTATTATTAAATATTAAATTAAAAATAATGGTTTCATAAAATAAATTTTAATAAATTTACAAAAAATCAATAACATTAAATAATAATAAATTTATTATTGAATAATTAAATAAAATTATTTTTAAAAAATTAACAAAAATAAAATTATCTAAAATAAAAAATAATACATACATATATATATATATATATATTAATAAGATTAGCTTTTTTTTACTTCAAATATTGTTATTATTTCCATTTTATCTCCATAATAATTCCTTAAAAAGTTATAATAATTATTTTTTTTGAAAAAAATTATTAAATTCAAAAAATTAAGTTACTGTATTCGTAAAGAATGTATCACTTAAATCTATTTATTTGTAAAAAATATATATGAAGTAAGGATAAAAATAACTTTCTATTAATTTTTTGTTAAATATAATGAATTATAACACAAATATGTTTACATTTTTATTACTCAAGTTTATTTTTTAAAAAAATTTCTTTAAATTTAAACAAAAATTTCAATAAAAATATAAATATGTGTTTTACATGTATTATTCTATTATATCTAATAAAATTTGAATAAAAAATTAATTTTGTTATTTTTTAATAATTTTTTATTACTAAACAACCATCAGGATTTAAACAAAATGATTTACATCATACTTTTTTTTTATAAAAAAATTCGATCAATATTAAATAAATAAAAAAGTGGAAAAAAGGGAACAAATTAAACCCCATCATTCAAGACTCCAAATTATAATGAAAGATATAAAAAAATCACAACACAAAATGGAAAAAAGAAAAAGAAAGAGAGCTCGAAAATATCATATATCAAAAATAAAATAAAAAAGAAACAGAAAAGTTCAGGTTAACGTATTGTACGGGAGTTCAAGATTCCGTGGGTGCAATGTGACCGAATACTTCAGTATTGGTTGCTCCCATCCAAACAAATCACATGCAACACATTTACCATTTTCTCCTTCATCTCTCTTTTTCAGCTTTTATTCAGTTTTGAGTTTTGTCCAATTTGTATTATTTTATGGAAACCAAATAATATTTTAAAATTCTAAATAATAGCCATAGGTTTTGTTTGTCACTATTTAATACTGAACCAAAAGTCAGTCTAAATTAAAAAAACACCCCAAAGTCAGTCAAATTTTCAATCAACCATTTTCTTCCACACTTTTTTTTTAACAAAGAACTTGAATCTTATATTAAAATTGATGGTGACCCTTGATCAATTCTGAAAATTTATATTTACTGATCCATAAAAGAAGGGTAGAAAAAGTATAGTACAGGTATACTTAAATGTTTAATTTTATCAAACATTATTTGATCATGCTAATTAATAAAATTCATTTAAAACACCAATGTAATGTATAGTAATATTGCAATTTTATTTAATTCCTTTTTTATTGTTTTTTTTTTCATACACTAACTAACACTATCCATTTTAATAAGTGTTTAAGAATAATATTATTAAAAAAAATCTTAGTGCTAAGAACTGGACATACTATAAACATTGATATTGTTACATAGGATGATGGATATGAGTTTAATAATTTTTAACAAAATTTTATTTTAAATTCATATTTATAACATAATATAGCAAAAATTTAATATTTTTACAAAAATATTATAAACTTCTATTTTATAAAAATAATAGACTTATATTTTTTCAAAAGTAAGATCACACGTATATTATTTTTATAATTTATTTTAAAATAATAATAAATTTGTGTTACTACATCTAATACATATAAAATTAAAGTGTATTTTTGTTAAAAAAAATGACTTCAAGTTACTATTTTAACTTATTGACATATAACCTTGGGGTATTAAAGTCAATTGAGAAAAATAAGATATGAATTTTTTTTATGCTTATGTTGTGATCTCCATTAATAATTTATTTATTTTTATATATGCATTAATAAAATTAGTTATAGCAAATTGATAAATTAATGATAAGGATTATGGTTCTTGATATAGATAATTACAAATATGATTTTTTTGGGCTTTCACTTAATTTCATACTCAAAACAATGATAAATTAATTTGATAAATTTAGTGAATTTTTTTTTATATAGAAACATAACAAAACAAAACTACTATTTTTTTGAAAAATTAAAGAAATGAATTGATGAGAGCCGGCAAAATCATTGAAGCATATTATTTAATTCAATGCAAATAATTGTTGAAACCATTTCAAAGGATGTGATTGATATCGTATTTTTATAAAGCAAATCTAACAGTATATTTAATGAAAAATAGATAAAAGAAATTTTTTGGCTGTGATATATACATCAACGTTATTTTTTTAAATAATTAGCGAACCCTCTTCATATTTAACACCATTTAAATCCCAAAACTAACCTCTCAATAAATATGCAAAGCTGCAATTTCAGAAGGGGAGCAAAATGTCCTTTTCATTTGGTGCTCTCCCAACACTGCTCACAATAACTCGCCTAAAAGCTCAAAAGAGAGAAACAGAGAAGGATTAAAAAATGAGACACATGCAAGTATGATGATGGGAATGGTTTTTTTTTTTTTTTTTTTCAGTAGTAGACATGAGCTGAAAGCTAAGCAGCTCATTGTCTCTCTATTTGAGGCTCTTGATCCAGTGTGAGACAAAGCGAGAGCTTATTGTGTATTCTTACACTTTCCAAACATCATCTTAGGCATGCTTTCTCTCTCTCTCTATCATTATCTCTTTCTCTTTTTCTCTCATCTCTCTCTCAAGTTTGCTTTTTGTGTCGATCATCACTTTACTGTCATTGGGTCGACAAGTTTTGATTTTTTTTTTTGGGTGGGGCTCTATTCGTTTCTTGCTTTACCTTGCACTTTATTTTGGATGTAAGCTCTGGTTTTGGGTCACATTTCACTGCTTTTTATGTGGGTTTTCGATTTTTTCTTATCGATCCAGCGACACATTTGATTCAAGAGATTGAAGAATATGATTGCATCTTCTTGCAGTTTAATGGGTTTTTCCGTGGTTTCCCTTCTCTGAGATCTAGTGGGGTAAGCTCCTTTTTTTCTGTTTGGGTTATTATTATTTATTTATTTTTGTCTCTGTCTCAATAAATATTTGTTTTTAATGGCTTTTTGCAGTGTTGCTTTACTCATTTTTTGAGAGTTCGCACAGACAACATATAGCGTTCTGAAATATTTTGTAGATCAAGAAGATTCGTTTTTTAAGATTTCTTTGATCTGAAAGCTCGGAATCGTTACTGGGTTTATAGCTTTTCAAGATATGTTTTTCGGTAAGGCTTAAGATTTAATGTACTTTGCTTTCAGCGTAGACAATTCTGGGAAATTGCGTTTTGATTTTCTGTGTCCATTATGTGTTACTTTTGTAATTGTAAGCCTACCGTTGTTTTCTGCATATGTGATTTTGATCTTGTTTGTTTTCATTTGCGAATTTTATCCCTTCTCATAGAGAAATCAAAGAAACAGAAATTTGAGAATTTGATTAAATGGTATAAGCTCTGCTTTTATAGTCTATTTCTTTCTCATCTTCAGCCTAAATTGCAATTTGTCTTGAAATTTTGTGTCCAACACTTCATTTTGATACACAATAATTAGAATCCACAGGAATTTAGCATTTATGGATTGCCTCGTTATGCTTGTATAATTTTGTTTCACAAATTAGATTCCCAATCATGTTATATGATTAAAGTTTCCATCCACAATACAGCTGGTGCATAGAGCAATGTCAATGCTTCTGCAGGTAATTGTCTTTTTCTTATTCTTCTATTTTTTCTAGCATAATTGCAGATCAACCTATGTGATTGGAGATGGAATTAAACTTCAAAAGAAACTGTTCAGAGGGTCTGAGCCCTAATACTGTTCTTCCACCTCAGCAACATTTTTTGTATACCAGAAGGAGTAGCTCAAAGCGAAGAATCACACGGAGAGATGATTTGCTTTGCCTAAAAGAAGATTTCATAGACATTAACTTTACTCGGTACCATAGTGCTTCATGCAAAAGCATTCCCTCTAGACGTTTTGAAGATGAAGGTTGCAAAGAGGGTGGGCGAGGTTCTGTGTATCAAAGCTCTAATGAGGTTAGGAAAATAAAGAAAATGGGGTCTTCTGAGGGAAGGAGAAAGATAGAAATTTCAGGAGGCTGTGATATGTCTTTCTCTTCGGGGCATTTTGATTCATTGTATGGTTCAGATGAAGAAAGCTCTTGCATGAGATCTCCAACATCTTTGGGCTCAAATATAATTCCCACTTCTGTGAGCAAGACCCTTAGAGAATCAAATTCATCTGATGGTTTTATTGAAATTGGTTTGGATCTTGGTACCAGGGGTATCAATGCTATCGAAACTGTAGGGGAAGGTTCAGTTGATGTGAGGATGAGAAGTGATGTTGCTGTTGGTCCTGTAAACAATGGTAATGAGCTTCTTGAGAGAGATGCAGAACACACATTTCACAAGTCACTCTCTGCTAAGTTAGAAATGCATCATTCATCTTCTCAATCGGAAAGTGATTGCTCCTCCAAGACCAGCTCAAAGACCATGTTCACACCCATCAGAAAGATGTTTGATCCCTTCACTAAGTCAAAGTCTTTGTGGACTCCATCAAGTTACGTACTGGAGCCTGGCGAGGTGAAAAATTCTCAGATGGATAAAACAAGGATGAACAAGACCTACCGGAAATCTTTGTTGCATGATTTTTCAGTTAGAGCACGGGACTTAAGCTGTAAACCTCAGCATATCAAGAAAGATGAAAATCAGTCAAGCATTACAAGTTCACCGGTACACCTACGTGGCTACCTTAAGTTGGAAGATAAAGATGGAATACCATATTTTGAGTTTTCAGTGAAGTGCCCCGAAGATGTCTTTGTGGCTAAGACATGGAAAGCAAATGATGCATCTAACTGGGTATATACATTTCACTCTGTCGATGGTGGAAAGAAAAGCAATGCCAGCAGAAGTGTGTTGTATAACAGTGATAGAGATTCATCAATGGTTGGGCAAATGCAAGTTTCCTGTTATCTATGTTCTGAAGTAAAAGGTGGAGTTTTTGACAACTCCATGGTGACAGAGTTTGTGTTATATGACATTGCTCATGCGAGATTAAGTATTTCTTCACAAGAGAGTTCTAACTTCACCCCTGATGCTGTTAAACCATCCAAAGGTTTTAATTCAGGATTGGTTGGGAAAACATTGCAGTTCAATGACGGAACTCATATAAATGAAGTCAAACCTCAAGAGAAACATGTGTATACTGATAGTGAAATAATTTCTTCAAAACCTTATCCTTGGGCATCTTCATATTTGCATCCCGATCTTGAAATTGCAGCTATTGTCATGCAACTCCCATTTGAGAAGAGAGAGAGCTTGAAAAACAAGAGTGGTAGTAACACTAATGTTAAAGCACATAACAACCTGCTTAATCTCCTTCATAATAGCATAAGTACGGAGAAGGTAAAGGTGGTAATTCCGTCTGGAAACCATGGTTCACCAGGCATTGGCAACCAAGGTCCATCGTCATTATTGGACCGGTTGAGGTTGGGTGGAGGATGTGACTGTGGTGGATGGGATATGGCCTGTCCTCTTATTGTTTTGGGCAATCCTCATTTGCAGTGTACAGATAATCAACCCATTGTTGAGAATCAGCAACCTTTGGAACTTTTTGTCCAGGTAAACAACTTTGTCTAATGTTGGAGAATCTTTTTCAGATTGAAATTGGATATTTGACCATATATGATCTACCCTTATTTATCTTCAATGCTCCTTTATTATACTTGTACATATCTTTCAGTTGCTTCATAAGAATAAATAACTAATCAATGCTTATTTTGACTTATGCAGGGAAGAAAAGAGAATACACCAGCATTGACCATGACAGTTATTGAGGAGGGACTGTATGCAGTTGATTTTCATGCACAATTATCTACATTACAAGCATTTTCAATTTGTGTTGCTATTCTGCATGGTACAGAAACATCCTCCTGGTGTGTTAGGGAGGAGAAAAGCAAACAGTTGTCACCGAGCAATGCTTTGAAAGTACTTATTGAGGAGGAAGTAAAATTCCTAATTGAAGCAGTCACTGCAGAGGAGAAAAAGAATGTCATGAAGAGGGTAAAAGAAATCCCGCAATCTTATATGCTGAACCCACCCTTTTCTCCTATCGCTCGAGTATAGACTCAAAAGTCAAACCCTACTTTGAACAGCGGATGTAGAATTTTCCACTGAATCCAATATTGGTTCATAGAATCCAAGCCGATTGCTTAATGAGTTGCCAGGATGATAATGGCAGTAAAGTTGATGATACTTGGTGTTTGTACCGGCTCATTTTTGTTCGATGATATGCTACACGTTGGTCGATATCTTTGCTGCCTACAAAGATGTTATAATGGATTCTTCAAGTTGTAGCATGTTTTTCATAGACATGGTTGCCATAGCAGAGGATTTATTACAATACGGGTGCTAGAGGAGCTATTTTATTTTATTATTTAATTGTTTCTTTGCCATTTATAACCAAACTAAAAAAAAGAAAAGAATAAATACTGTTAATATTGTAACTTTACAGAGAGGAAAAAATGTGTCATTTTGGTTGTCCTATGGGCCGCTTGCTTATGCTTACATTATATAGTGATTCATTCATTTTTTTCAGATACTCCGACTCTTACGAGGGCCATTGCTTGGGGTAAATCGGGTAAAAAGTGTTTACCCTAGGCCCTAGGTGAGTGGTAACCTTATTTATTTATTTATCAGCTCCATAATACATAATAGCTCGGTTACAAGCTGTTTGATAAGATATTAATGGAATGCATAACTTTGTCACAATTACAACAATTTATCATCAAATACAATTATCATTGTCATTTGTGATTCATCGTAATGATTAGATTTCTTTCTCTTTAGTTTGATTAGGATATACCAAACTGAATATAAAGTTAAAGGAAAAGTAAAAGACATGAGCGCAAAAAAAAAATAATAATAAATAATAATATATATATATATATATAAAATAAAATATGAAACTTATGTTTTTTTTGTTGCATTTTAGTCTGTTATAATGTTTGACAAATAACGTTATAATTTAAATAAAATAATTGAAAATAAATAAAATAAAAATATAAAAAATAATCATTTATTATACTCAATGTTTTATAATAATGATTAAATTATTAAAATAAATAAATATATAATTTAAACATCAATTTTAAAATAAGTATATAACTTTTTGCATAATCTTTGACGAAAAAGAAAAAAAGAAGGTAAAACCATCAAACGCAACACAATTTTTTCAAAGCACATATATTACAATTTCCAACTGTCCATCTCATACAAGGACAAATTGAAAGACAAGCAAGAATTTGAAGTACAAAAATTCAGTGCGTTCTATATGCCATCTACTGCCATCGCTCGGGAGACTTCAACGACGAAGAGCCAGACGAAGTGCCGCGCGACACAAATACATGTATTATGTAATAGTCTCTACCAAATGTTTATAAAGAAAAAGAAGATGAAGAACTTCTACCTAATGTAATTTAGTAATTGTCATTTACATGTTTTATGTTTATAGCGCTGTTAGTTAACATTGACTAACATGTCATTTTGTATTTTTCATATAAACTTAAGTATAATGGAATAGTAGAAAATTTCTCAGATATAGATACAGAGAGAGACAGAGAGAGAGCGATCCTACCGTGTAAAAAGCTATTTTAATTACCAAAGCGTTTTCCTCTAATTAAGACGAGCCGATTTGAAACACAAAAGTAAAACTTTTAAATTGTTGGAAGCAGAAAAAAAAATAATTGAGAAAAAAAGATCAAAGAATGTCAAGAAAACAATCCTAATCACGTTTCTTCATGAGATTATGATATTTTTTTTTGTTTTTTTTATCTATGATTTTCTACTTTTTTACTTCTAGGAAACTACTAAAATAAAATTTTATGACGAAGGCATGAAACAACTTCAAATATTAATCAACTCGAGGCTTTAAAACTTTAAGAGGTAAGCCTTAATTTATCACATGATACTATAGCCTCAAAACTTTTTTTTAAAGCTCAACTCTAGCCTCAAGTCAAACCTCAAAATAACCTTTTACAACACTGTCCCCTTTACAAACATATTCTATGAGGACGAGCATGACTAAGGAACAGATCAAAGTTTCAAGTATCAGAATGTGAAATCTTACAAGATTCCAGGTCTTTCCAACCCTGCACTATTTGGTCTAGGGAAGGCATAAATGACCTTGACTATTATACTAAGTTGATGTTGTTACTGACTTCAAGCATCCAAATGTGGCATCATTCCCACTCAATTGTAGATGGAGGCTTTGACGTAATGTCTTGCACTACTCGGTTTACTCCCCGAACACTGTTACAAATCTTCCGTGCTACATCATCGAGAAACTTGTGCTCAAAATAGTACCTGAAATTCCAGTCCCATACAAGGAAGAGATTAGCAACAGTTATTATTACGTTAGGGAAAGAGACAACAATAAAGCTAATTTGAATGCTTTAGGAGAACGGCAATACAGCATTCGATAGAATTTACTCAAATTTAATCATTTCAGCATTCCCAGTCTATGACTATGAGCTAGGAGAGCCTAAAATTTCCATGGCATTATAAGCCAGTACCAACAACGTATTAAATTGAAATATCTCAGAAAAAATAATTGGAGAGCAAAAGCTTAATGAAGCAGATGCACGAGCAAGTTATGTTAAAAGAGGCCATAATGTCTGATTAAAAAGAAAGACCACTATTGGCATATATATATTAGATAACAATGGATTAATACTTGGAAGAAAAGAGTAATAGCACAAATGAAACTGCTGCATACCAATCTGCTGTCATTCCATCTTGACTTGTAACAGCTCTAAGAGCAACAACATGAGAATGGGTTCTTTGGTCACCTTGAACTCCAACTGATCTAACAGGTAAGAACACAGCAAAAGCCTGCCAAATGGTATCATATAGCCCAGCATCCTTGATTGACTGAATGAATATCTCATCAACCTGAAATAAATTAAATTATTACAAAATAAAAAGAAATGTCCAAATGCTGAGTCTTGTTCCATTTTAAAAAATATGTAATAATACCTGGCGGAGAATATCCAAAGCATTCCCTTGTGTTACATCACCCAAGACTCGTACTGCAAGGCCAGGACCGGGAAACGGGTGGCGCTTTAGAAATGATTCGGGAACATTTAAGATCTTCCCTAGTTGGCGGACCTTTACATACAAAAAGGTAACAAAGATATTATCATTTTATCGTAAGAATAAATTTTAATATACACTCTGATACTTTACAAAACATAATAAAAAGGCTGAAATGAAGACCTCATCCTTAAAGAGCAGTTTAAGTGGTTCAATGAGCTTCAATTTCATGTCCTTTGGAAGACCGCCGACATTATGATGGCTCTTGATTGTGTGAGAGTGAGTTCTTCCAGTTCCAGGTGGTGGGCAAGATTCAATGACATCAGGATACAAGGTTCCTTGGACCAAAAAACTGGGTTTTCTTCCCAACTTATGCTCCATATCTTGAGCAAAGACATCAAAAATGCTGATGAACTCCTTTCCTATTATTTTCCTTTTTATCTCAGGATCTACAACACCTTTTAGCTCACTAAGAAACTTATCTGCTGCATCCACACAAGTAATAGGTAAATGAAGATCCTCCTCAAAAGTTTTCATAACACGTTCTCTTTCCTTATACCTACAATGAGGGGAAAAAATCCTTCATAAAAACATGTACAACAATAAAATCAAAGTCTACAATATACATGGACTTTGTTGCCACTATCTGTTTTTTGCAAAAAAATGCATGACATAAGCAATTTGAGATGTCCTTTCAAGAAGAAAGTACTATTCTTCCACCTCAATAAACCATTGTCCACAAAAACACAATGAAGTCTATCCCCAATTGCCTTGTGAACAAGCGTTGCAGCAACTGTGGAATCCACGCCGCCTGATAATGCACATATGACATGGTCTTCTGGCCCTACTGTGTCATTGATCACTTTTATCTCCTCATCCAATACATTTTCCATCTTCCATCCCGCATTGACTCCACAAACATCAAACAGAAAATGACGAAGTGTCTCCATCCCTTCAGGCGAATGTGTGACCTAATCAGGATTCCAGAGATTGAATTAATATTAACAGATGGATTTGCCGTTCCACAGAAAAGAAAAAAATGAAACACTTGCATCAACATCCAATTCTATTGTGATCCAACAACCGAAAAAGAGTGGCAAAATAAATAAATTCCAACACTAGGTTCCTTGATGTAATTCATACTAAATTACTTACTATAGGAAGAGATCTACCTCATTTCATGAATACTCAATCCCCACAAATAACTTGGTTATTTAAAAAAGTTCCAACTTGTTCAGTAAAAAAAAAAAACAAAAAACAAACCAATTACCTCCGGGTGATATTGGAGCCCAAAAAACCTCCTCAGTCTATTCTCAACCGCGGCCACAACGCCCTGTTGACTCCTTGCTACAACCTTGAACCCTTCGGGCAACTGAGCAACCTCATCACCATGGCTCATCCAAACAACCTGTCTATCACCAACCTTCTTCGACCCAAAAAGCCCACAAGCCTTCTCAACCTCAATCTCCATCCTCCCATATTCTTGCTTCTCACCGATCTCAACAATCCCACCCAGCTTCTGCACAATCAGTTGAAGTCCATAGCATATGCCCAACACGAAAACTCCATTGGACTCGGCCCACTCAACGAACTCAGACGGAAAACTAGGCGAGTCTGGGGTGTGGACAGAGTGTGGACCACCAGAGAGGATTACAACTCGAGGGTTGAAATCTTTGATGGACTTAAGAGGGCTTGTGCCTGAAATGCAGAGAGAGAAGATCGAGAGAGCTCGAATTCTGCGAGTGATAAGGTGAGTGTATTGAGAACCATAGTCAAGGATCAGAACAAGGTCCGATTTCACAACTTTTGGGTCCATAGCCAAGGTGATTGGAGGCTAGGGTTTTGGCTTTGGGTTTGGGATGGCTAGGGTCTATGGGGGCAGAAATAGTTTTGGAGCGATTGTCTCCGTTTTAAAATTATAGATTGGGGTTTTAAGGAAATGGACAGAAATTAAATAATTGAAAATATTACGCGGATTGGCGGGAAGTAGGCCGGTAATTATCACCGTGGAGGAGCTCATTTGCCATGCGTTTTTCAGGAGTGCACAGAATAAGAAATCCGATTAACCAATAATTATATCGAATGATTTATATTATTTATAAATTATATATATTATAATTATTTGATCTAATTATACATCTAAATTAGTTAATTTTAATTCCTATAATATATTTTTTATAATAATATAATATTTTTTTTAAAAATTAAAAATTAAAAATTAAAAACTCTCAATTATTAATCCGCACATAATACTAATATATTTATATTTGTCTAAAATTGAAAAGTTATTATGTAATTTGTAGCAAATAAAATAAACTTAGAAGAATATGTAAAGATTTTGAATGCGGGATTGAATTATGATTACTTGAAAGTTAAATAAAAATAAATGTCATGATACAAAACAAACATTCATCTAACTTAATTATTTTATCGTGAGTAGTATACATTAATACATTAATAGAAAAATTATTCAATAAAAAATCTCATAAAATTTATACAAAATTATAAAAATAAATATTAAAATATACGAATTGGATCGGATTTATTTGTATTTTAAAATACTAACCCATAATCCGATTTATATTTTAAAATTCTTTCACTAATTAAATTTGACTACTGTTCATAATCCTTCAAATGCAGTTGAGTTGAGTTGAATTTTACAGATCGATTGAATCAATAAATTTTTTGTACACCATTAATATTTTGATGGAAAATCAGTTATTTTTTCACCAATTTAATTTAATGGAGTTTTTTATAATTCTTTTATATGCTTGAGTTTAATTCCAAGATTCGATTACAATCAAAATCCCTTCAAATTTGCTAAAACAATTCCAAATCTACCTTTTTGTTTTTGGGTAATTTTTTGTATTTTAAATAGAATAATGCAATTGTTTATTTACTAAAATTAGTGTAGCTGTAAAACCGATCTTATGTCTCAAAATAGGAGAAGCAATTTTGATTTTATATTAAGAATTTGAATATTAAGATGGTGAAAAATTTGTATTAAACAAGCTGAAAACACAGTTATATCAAGCTGTAAAACATTTTGTATTCACGTTACAAATTCTCAAATTTTCACGTCCTCTTTCCTCTATATATACATGTTTTTTGTCTTCATAAAATTCATCCCAATTTTTGAATGCCTAGGTGAAAAAGAGTGTTGTCTCTTAAATATTATCAAAGTGTATTTTTTTTACTATAAAAGAGAATATTGTCATTTATAATTTCTTTATTTTGAAGATAAATAGTTATAATCCGTTTATAATAGTAAAAGCTTTCTATAATATGAGCGTAATTTTTCTCCTAATTTATTTAGAAATTTTTCACTTAAAATTTGAATGTTTATTATTTTTTCCTTTTCTATTTTTAAATATTTTTAATTCAATTGTAATTTTATACTTCATACCGCAACGTCCTAACAATTAGAATTTTCTTACTCATAAAATTATTTCAAATCAAATAACACTAAACTTATAATAACAATATCATAATTATCTTAAATTAAGAAAAAAATATTAGTATTAGGTGTTTTTCTTTTTTAATAATCAATTTGCATTTTAGTGTTATGAAAAACCTAAGGAAGTATGCATTATTTCTTCCTAATTTATATTAATAATGTTATCATTTGCGATAAAGACATTGATTCTGCAATGTTGCATTAAATTAAGCTTTTTTCTGTCAAATTTTTGTAATGCTGTAACATTTATTATAAATGTTTATTTCAAAACTTTTAATTTTGTTTCCTTGTTTTATTCTTATGTTTTCTCATTCAGATAATATCCTCTAATAAAGTTGTTTGTTAGATTTTCCCAACAACATTTATGAATATTTTTTTACCAAAGATTTGAAGACCCCAGCCACCAGCCTCAGCTACATCATGTATGGCATTGTAACAATAAGGTGTGTTGACATACATATGAAGCTTACACCGACGATTTACTGGGTCCTGAAATGTGTCTTTACCTTTATACAATACTTTAATCTGATTTATATAAGCAGCTTTTCCAAAATCTTTCCAGGAAAATGACCTCTTCCCATTTCAGGGCTTAGTTCATTAATGGGACTATAAACCTCCTCTCCCCATGAAACAAATCTTGCTCCATTTGTCAAATAAGTGAATATTAATGCCTTTGGCCAGTAACCAACGTATTTCTCTCCAACCATCCACCACCAATTTCCTGTAGTTTTGCCCTGTTACCCAAGATCGATATTTAGTGGTGTAAAATGAACATGAGTTCAAATTAACTAGTTCACTTAATTCTGATTCAAATAATTTCTTTTAACAAAATATTTTTGTTAATAATAATATTTTCATAATTCAATAATACCATTATCGAAAAACGTAATAAAAAGATATTTTTTTAATTTTTTTATTTCACAAAAGTATAATCAAAAGATAATATATTATTATATTTTTAAACAAAATTTTAAATTTTAAATTTTTAGTTTTTTAGAATGTTAAGTGAGTCAATTTATGACTTGTTCAACTAAACTCGTTAAAAAAAAACTCAAATTACCTTGCTTCCATAAAATTTAAATAACCTAAATTTAGCTATATTTCATTTAAGATTAGCCGGGTAAGTAAGTTCTAATTTTAATAGTTCAGCTTATTTATTGAAAGAAAGTCATGTCTGCAATTTTATTTACCTGCTATAAAGTGATTTACATTTCGTACTGAGTTCCATCATAAGTTGAAGTTGGGTCCAAAAGCATACAAAGGGAAATATCAGGGCTAACTTGTACAAATCCTGCACAAAGAATATTAAAGCAACCAGATCTTTGATAACCATAAGCCTGCAATCAAAACAGAACCAGGTCTGGTATGGTTAGATAAAACAGAAACAGGTCTCATATGGTTAAACACTTAACTATTAGAGGAGACATCACAAATCTGTTATCTTTATAAAAAATTCAGAAAAAATTATTCTTTATTTTTTTATTTCAAAGTGGGGTATCACAAGTATATTATATTTATAAAATGAACTTTTATTACTTTTTTTTATAAAGACAGGGAGTAGAAAACTAAATTACATGTACTAAATTCACCTTTTTTTCATTAATTAAAGAGTTGTTCTTACCTGCCAGGAAGCCTGAATGCTGCTGATTTGATCTTTGGGATCATTTACCATCCACATACTAGCAAGGCTAAACTGTTTGGCTGTAACAGTGGGGTTCCATACATTCATGCGTCCCCTTCCTCCATATACTTTATCTCTCAATTCAAGAACTGCAGACTAAAATTCGTGGAAAAAAAACAATTAATTTATTCGAGAAAATTTATTTCAGGTACAACCAATTCATTGAAAAATGTATTAATTAATTGTTACTTACAAAGTTGAAAAATAAATAAATAATAACAACATTCACTTACATGATGGCCACGTCAATTGCAGAGGTTTGCGAATGAGTAACGGTGGGATAATTTAATCCTAAAGATTTAATATATTTTTCCATAATTAGCCCTTTTAATGGGAAACAGGTCCCTTGGGGAACCTTACATAAAACATAGATTTGGGACTTTGCTGTAGTAGTCATTTTAGGCCACATCCGTGTTGAACCAATTAAGAAGTTGTGTTAATTCAGAGTTATCTGTAAATGTAGCAAAAATATAAGAAAATTGAAAGGAAGCAGTGATCACAGACCTGAATTGTATGATTTTTTGGCAAAGTATGATCAAAAGCTAGTTGTTTGTAGATATCAACACAATCGATAATGTCTCCATATTCACTCTAAAGAAACACACATCAGTTTTGAAAGATTTATAACATATATTTAATTACACGTGAAAAGCTAATGCCCAAACTTAAATTGATAGAACAATGCCATATAGTATGATCTAACATCACTGATGTGGATATAAATCTAATCATTAATTAAAATTTAAAATTGTTAGATAATTAACATATGAGTAACATTGAATAATTAAATGGTGTTCCTTTCCAAATTGATAACATCATTGACAAGAGCCGTACATTGTTGCCAATCATAATCAACAAAAGAAAAGAACTATAGTCGAGAATCATAACATTATTGACTCTTATGGATGTGCATGGTCCTAAACCTTTAAATTAATATTACGATTCTCAAATAAATAACACAAATGACATAAATGCTTTTGAAATATGTACTGTCTTCAATGTCCTACTTTTAGGAGGTGACAATCTCTTGAAGGTATTAAAATTATTTCTCATCATAATTGATGCAAGATTGTTTCATCAGAAGATTCTGATGACTTCTTGGTAGCAATCTTTCTAGATCAAAGTGGCTCATCTGATTCTGCAATTCTAACAAAAAAATGGGATTTCTCAAATCTTTCCAACAATATTTCAATCTGTCTTTTGTGGTCTTCCATTCTAAGAAGAGATTCACCAGCCAAAACATCACTTCTTTTTTCACTGGTCTCTTTCTTGACTAGAAGGATATTAGGAAATTTGAATCAAATGATATAATCACAAATTCTCTTTAGATCTCAAGATCTTCCTTACTAGAATATCAAATAACAGAGAAATAAAGAATATACAACACAAGAATTATAGTAGAAATTCTAAATTGAAAAAAAAACACTTTCGTTGTCAAAAGACAACAAGAGAAAAAATTCACTATGTAGAAAATTGTTACAACCATACTCTCAATAATTTTCTCACACACCCAAAAGACAAGAGCAATTACAAGCTCAAGAGAACTTTCCCACAAAATTCTCTCACTCAAAAACTTCTAAGTTTTTCTCTATTTTTGGGATGGTTAACAATGAAGAAATAAAACCATATTTATATCCTTTAAGTTCCCATTTCATATGCCAAACATTTTTTCATTCAATAAAATTATGCTACCTAATTTTCCTATTTTTTATTCAACCAAGGTTAGGCACCTCTATCTTTGACAATATGGTAAGCCACCTTCCATGAATTTTATTCTAAATTAGGCACCTCCTATTTTGACTAATAAACCTAATGTTTATTTTTAATCAATCATAACAATATTCACCTTGATTAAAATAAACATAATTATCACTACAACACTGTCTACTCCAACAATCATAATTCTTTACACCGAGAATTATCATACTCCACCATAAAGAGTACACCCACTTAGAATTAATCACCAATTCTAAGATCTTCACATCGGCTCATGTCGGGAAAAAAAATTGCTAAAATTTATGGTGTAATTCTCACACTTGGTTTTTCCAAGAGTTCATCAGTCATCGACATCTTTTCCACCACACACCTTGCATCTATACCAAGCCAATGCTCGTGTGAAAACTTGTGAACCCACTACCAGTAACACACCCTCTTTCATGACAATATTTAGAGACTAGCGGCATGCCAAGGGGGTATACACGCTCTTTTCAAAGAGCATCACTATAGTCTTTGAAAACATACATATTGTTAGTGTCACCGTCGGTATTTGAGCTTCTTGCCGAATCAACTCCACCTTTGGGACAATTTATTTTTAGGTGCTCAGATTGTCCACACCTCCCAGCATACTATCTTCTTTTTCATGATTTTTTTTTTCTTTCGGTTGTGAGCTATCAATGCTAAGTTTTCAGGCGAAACCTTTCTTCCACCACTTAGCCTTTTTTTTTCAGAAAACAACTTGCTAGTAACTTCTGAAAAAAATTATTTTCTCCTTTCCATGAATCAAGATAGGTTTCATGTGATCATAAGAAGGTGGAAGAGACCAGATGAGCCTTAAAGCTATATCTTCATCATCAAGTTTAACTCCAATGGTTTTCAACTCAGAGACAATACCATTGAAAACATTGAGATGGTCAGACAAAATAGTTCCTTCATTCATACGCAAAGTATGATATTACTCTTTCAGATACACCCGATTTGAAACGCCGTTTGCCTGATACAATTCTTCAAGTTTTTCCCAGAATTCTTTGGCCATAGATATTTCATGCACATTTGTAAGAATATTTTTGGCCAAACAAAGTCGAATTGCACTTGTAGCTCTTAGATCAAGATCTTTCCAATCTCCATCACTTATGTTGGTTTTACTATACTCAATACCAGTAACAGGGACTGGTTTCCCCTTTAATGCCTTGTGTAACCCGTATTGGATCAACAAATCTTTGACTTGTACTTGGCACAAGTCAAAATTGATTCTCCCATCAAATTTCTCTATGTCATTCTTGACTCCTGACATTTCTATTTTTTTCTTTGAAATTAGCTCTCATACTAGTTGTTAGGAAATTTGGATCAAATGGTATAATCATAAATTCTCCCTCCCAAGATCCTTCTTAGCATAATATCAAATAACAGAGAAATAAAGAATATATAACACAAGAATTATAATGAAAACTCCAAAATAGAGAAAATTCACTTTCACTGTCAAAAGACAACCAGAGAAAAAATTCACTATGTGGAAAATTATTACAACCACACTCTCAATAATTTTCTCAATAATTTTCTCACACACCCAAAAGACAAGAGCAATTACAAGCTCAAGAAAATTCTCTCACTCAAAAACTTCTAAGTTTTTCTCTATTTTTGTGATGATTAACAATGAAGAAATGAAGTCATATTTATAGTCTTTAAGTTCCCATTTCATATGCCAAACATATCTTCATTCAAGAAAATTAGACTACTTAATTTTCTTATTTTTTATTCAAACAAGGTTATTAACTTCCATCTTTGACAATATGATAAATCACCTTCCATGAATTTTCTTCTAAATTAAGCACTTCTTATTTTGACTAACAAACCTAATGTTTATTTTTAATCAATCACAACAAAGGACTCATGTCTCTTGTGCCGGATGCTGAGCTATACACATTTTTTGTATTTCCATTTTCTTTCTTTGGATTTTTTCCTTTTCCATTTTTACTCATAACTGCAGCAACTTTAAATGGAGTTATAATTTCTGTATCCTGCTTACATGCAGACAAGCATACCAATATATGAGCCCTTTCGCCTGGACCAGAAAATAAGAGCTCAAATTTCATTTAACAGGTGCAATATCTTCCAAATGGAGAAAACACATATGGAAACAAGGGCCGAAGTAAAGCAAGAAGTTCAAGACACAAGTACCAGGAAAAACAAAGGGACGATCCAGAGAGCGTAATGAATTTATATCTGGTGCATCATTCCAGTTATCAGGGAGTTCTTCTGCAAAAATAATAATTAGTAGAAGATATTGAAATGTACTGCCACAGAAAGTCCAGGTAAAAATATCAAACACATCATGTTACAAACTTAATCCAGTTATCAGTGCTGCAAATTTATAAACTAATTCATCCCATGCTAAGTAGAACGTTGACATCACCTAAACAAAAGCAATGTTATCCTCCAAAAGTGAAGAAATATATTTCCTACCATCACATAAATTTGGGGGTTTTGGGATGAAATGGTTGGTAAGTGATATATTTGTATTGTAACTTTTAAAGTGGGTTAATTTAGTCCTGAAATTTAAAAAATGGGTAATCAAGTCTAAATTTTAAAATGTCGATTTTTAAGGGTAGAATAGGAAATTAAAAATAATTAAAAAGTTCTTTATTTTCCTCCCCCAATTTTTAATTATCTTACCTTGTTATTTAATTTCTCCTTTAATTGTCTGTTATTTCTTCCTTTTCTTATTTATGTAAATCCTTAACTTTAATTTGTCTATTATTTTTCCCCTTTTATCTATTTCTCCTTCACATTCTAAATCAATTTACAAAAAAAAAAAAAAGATCTTAGTAAAATGGGAGAGTGAAAAATATAGATAGATTTTTTTTTTCAATTAAGTAGTTTTTTATTTTTTAATGATTTCCTATTTTACCCCTAAAAAATCTCAATTTTTTTAAAATTTGGACTTAATTGACCATTTTTTTAAATTATAAGACTAAATTGACCATTTTTTTAAATTAAAAGACTAAATTGACCCACCCTAAAAGTTACAACACTAATGTGTCACTAACCTAAAATTACATAACCATTTCAACCCAAAACCCGAAATTTGGTGACTAGTTATAACTGATTAATGCAACCAATTGAAGGTCCTTTTATGAAAAAAAATCCCGGGGTCCCAAGATATCTTTTAACCCCAAAGGTTCCCCTGAAGCAAATAGCCATGCAAGGCTTCATTTGATCATACATGTTATGAGATATACCAATAAAAACAAGGTCATAAAGAGCAAAAGGGCATACTATATGGGATGATAATGTTAGGAAATTACTAGGGTGTAATTGGCTTACAAACAAAATGAAATTGAGAAAAAAATGAAGATAAACTAGACACAAATATTTTACGTGAAAAACTCTCAAACAAATTAAGGAAAAAAACCACGGACAAATTTAGGAAGATTTCACTATAGCAAAAGAATTACAACACCTTCTTTCTAGAATAAGGAGAACATAATTGACAATACTCTCTCTCTTATAATAGGAGAAAACATTCTTCTTAGACAAAGGAAAGACACTAGTATTTAGGAGAAATTTAGTTTTCTCTCTAATACACACACTATCTCTTTCTCTCACAAATTGGGATTGATATTTTTTTATGTGATGCTTCAAATGGGAGGAGAAGTCCTTTATTTATAGTGTGTTTGACTTCTTCATTATAGGTGTGAAAGAAAGATTGACATACTTATCTTCATGTGTAGCCACCCTTTTATTCAAAGGTTGGCTAACAAAATTCAAATGTTGGCCAACAATCCATGCATTTCATTCTCTAAAAATAGTCCACAAAAGAGGTTTTACCTTTTCACATTTCTCCCATTTAAAGTCACTTTTGTGGTAATTCTTCAACCCTTCCTCCCTTGCCAATTCCATGCCGCTTACATTTCTACTAGGTCGATGGAGGATCGACACTGTATGAACTTGTCGGTGTTAATTGGCTTGGCCATTACATCTGCTAGGTTCTCATTAGTGTGAATCTTTTGCATATCCATGCTTCCTTCCTCCATTACTTATCGTACAAAGTGATATTGAACCCTTATATGCTTTGTCCGTGAATGAAAGGCTAGATTCCTTACGATGTGCAAGACACTATAACTGTCACAAAACAAAACGATCTTTTCTTGTTTATGTCCGAGTTCTTCCAATAACCTTTGTATCCAGACTGCTTCCTTGCAAGCTTGTGTAGCTGCCATGTATTCTGCTTCCGTTGTAGAAAAAGCCACGATTTTTTGTAGTTTAGAAACCCAGCTTACAACTCCTCCTACAAGTCTAAACACATAACCCATAGTGGATTTACTTTTGTTGAGGTGTCTTACAAAATCTGAATCCACATATGACAATAAATTCTGATCCTCCATAACATAATGCAGCATCTGAGGTTCCTCTGATGTATCTCAAAATCCTCTTCACGGTATTCCAATGCTCTCTACCAGGGTTTACCATAAATCGAATGAATGTTCCCACTACTTGTGCAATATCTGGTCTTGAACATATCATGGTGAACATCAAACTTTCCACTGCTGATGCATACGGTACTCGAGACATCTCCCTCCTCTATGCTTCATTGCTAGGATACATACTTGAGGTTAACTTGAAATTAACATGAAGAGGGGTAGAGATTGACTTACAATCTTGCATGTTGAAGCGTCACAAGATTTTCTTCAAGTAATTCTTCTGAGAAAGCCAAATCTTTCTGTTATTTTTGTCTCGGTAAATTTGCATCCCTAGAATCTTGTTTGTTGATCCTAAGTCCTTCATATCAAATTCTCTAGCCAATTGTGCCTTCAATTCTTAGACTCGACCTTTGTTGGGGCCTACTACCAACATGTCATCCACGTACAACAACAGAATGATAAAGTCATTATCATCCTCAAACCTTTTATAGTACGTACAATGGTCTGAACTGAGTCTGTTATATCCAAGATTCATGATGAAGGAATCAAATCTCTTGTACCAACACCTCGGCGCCTGCTTGAGACCGTATAGAGATTTGTTCAACCTACAAACCAAGTTCTCCTTACATGTTTTAGCAAAACCTTCTCGTTGGAGCATATAGTTTTCTTCTTCAAGTTCTCCATAAAGAAATGAATTTTTCACATCCAACTGCTCCAAATGTAAGTCAAACATAGCACACATAACCAGGACTACTCTAACTATTGTAAGTCGAACTACCAGGGAAAAAATCTCATTGAAGTCAATGCCTTCTTTTTTAGCATATCCTTTTACCACCAATCTTGCACGATACCGTTCCACTTGATCATTGTTATCCCGCTTGATCTTGTAGACCCATTTTTTACCAATGGCTTTTATTCCATGTGGTAACGGTACCAACTCCCATGTCTTATTCTTGTGTAGAGCTTCAATTTCTTCTTGCATTGCTATCATTCATAGAGACACATATGAGTTGTTTGTAGCTTCATGAAAAGTCGAGGGATCTCCATCCTCTGTTAAAAGATAGTATGCAACATTTCTCTCTGTAACATACTCCGAGTTCCAAGCTGATGGCCTTCTTTTACGAGTAGATTGACGAACTTCTAGAGCCTCAGACTCAACTGGTTTGTGTACCTTGTGCTCTGGTGTTGATTAAGAAGAATTTTGAGCTTTTTCTTCCAGATTACTTTCCATGTGTACCGTTGTAGTCTCTAAACTTTCCTTTTTTGTGCTATCGTTTCCTTCTTTCTGTTGTAGTTGATCTTCTACAAAGATCACACCCCTACTGATAATAAGCTTATGGGTAATGGGATCTCACACGTGATACCCCTTTATTCCTTCAGCATACCCTAAGAATATACACTTCCTGGATTTTGGATCCAATTTTGTTCTTTCTTGGGTGTTATACATAACATACACAGGACATCCAAAATAATGTAATGTAGAGTAATCTACTCGCTTATCAATCCATATCTCCATCGGCGTCTTTGAGTCAATTGCAGTTGTTGGTGACCGATTTATCACATAACAGGCGATAATCGTTGCTTTTACCCAAAATGAGTTGAGTAGACTCGCAGTCCTCAACATAGCTCTTATCCATTTTGTAAGAGTTCTGTTCATCCACTCTGCCACTCCATTTTGCTGAGGCATGTATGCGACTATGAACTGTCGTTTGATACCTTTTTGCTTACAAAGAGCAAGAAACTCGCCATCTATGTACTATCCTCCATTATCTGTCCTCAAACACTTGATTCTTTTCCCAGATTCAAGTTCCACAAGCACTTTGAATTCTTTCAAAAATGGAAAAACACATGATTTCTTCTTGATTGGATACACCAAACATCTCATGGAGTAATCATCAATGAAAGACACAAAATACTTTGCTCCACCTAGAGACATTTTTGGTGATTCCCATACATCAGAATGGATCAAGTCTAGGATGCGCTTACTCCTAGCAATAAATCTACCGAATGCCAATCTATGCTGCTTACTTGTAACACGATGCTCATAGAAAGGTAAATTTACTGATTTAAGTCCCAAAAGTAGTTTTCTATCAGAGAGAATCTTCAAACCTCGTTCCGACATGTGGCCTAGTTTGAGATGCCACATCATTGTAGATTGTTCTTCATCACTAGTCGTTGTGACACATGCATTAGCTTCCGGCAGTGTTTCCCCTTCAAGCATGAATAGATTTGCTACAATCTTTTCTACCTTCATAATCACAAGTGCACCTCTCACAATCTTCATGATCCCATTCTCGACATGGGTCTTACATCCAAAACTATCTATTTACCTCAAAGACAATAGATTCTTCTTCAAGTCCTTCACATGTCGTACATCTTGAATAGTGCGAACCATACCATCAAACATTTTTATTTTGATAGTACCAATACCAACGATCTGTAAAGTATAATCATCACCCATGTGTATAGAACCTCCTGAGATTGCTTCATATTTGTGGAACCACTCTCTGCAAGATGTCATGTCCCATATTGCTCCTAAGGCTAGTAACCATACATCAATGAATTGCTTTCTGCTTCCAACCTTTGTTGTTGTCTCGCTATATAGAACTTTGGCACTATATAAGATGATTGCTACATTCCCTTGAGTATTTGATGACTCAGGGTCTCCACTCTTCTTCTTGTTCCAACAATCCTTCTTGTAGTGTCTATTCTTGTCATAATTGTAGCATTTAACATTCTTCTTACTTCTTGATTTTGATCTACCATGATTCTGACTCCCACTGAAGCCGCGTTCCATTGATCTCCCTCATGTCACCATTAAGGCTTCTACTTGCTGTGAACTTGCCTGTCTGTCCTCCCTGTTTTTGCGCTTATTTTCCTCTTCTAAAACAACGGCTACAATATCGTCAAAGACTAGATAGTCCGAAAGGATGTTGTTCGTCAGGTTGATGATGAGTTGATCATACGAATCAAGTAGATTTTGAAATAGAATCTCAGCACGTTCAACTTCTTCTATTTTATGCCTCAACGTAGTAAGTTGAGAAAATAGAGTATTCAAGGTGTTGACGTGATCGATTACCGATGTGGATTTTGTCATTTGAAGAGTGTAGAATTTTCTCTTTATGAAGATCTTATTGTGAAGTGACTTGGCCTCATACAATCTTGTTAGAGTATCTCATATCTCTTTTGCAGTCTTCTTCTCCGCCGCACTAGACAATACTCTACCGGCTAGTGCTAAATGTAGATTGACAATTACATTACCATCTATCTCATTCCACTTTTCATCAGTGATCCCCGTGAGCTTTTTTCCAATTGCTTCCAAGCAATTATCCTTCCTTAAAATTTCGTTAATCTTCATTTTTCACAACGAGAAATTGCTTCCGTTGAACTTCTCAATATCGTACTTTGCTGCCATAATGACGATTTGTTTTTTTTACTTGAACCGACTTTCACTATTTAAACGTGAACAATATCTGTCAATGTTTTGTATCTATGAACAGTACCCCCTCACACCAATAGTATTTCACTATTCACTATAGTGATAGTACCGTATCTGTCAATAGTACCCCCGAACTTGGAGCTCTTATACCACTGTTAGGAAATTATCGGGGTGCAATTGGCTTGCAAACAAAATGAAATTGAAAAAAAATGAAAATAAACTAGACACAAATATTTTATGTGAAAACCCCTCAAACAAATTAAGGGAAAAAACCACGTGAAAATTCAAAAAGATTTCATTATAGCAAAAGAATTACA
The DNA here is from genome assembly GCA_037013495.1 of Hippophae tibetana. NCBI lineage: Eukaryota > Viridiplantae > Streptophyta > Magnoliopsida > Rosales > Elaeagnaceae > Hippophae > Hippophae tibetana. Next base: position 3,451,824 of record CM072804.1, on the reverse strand, counting down.
ACATCTTCTCTCTATAATAAGGAGAGCACAATTGATAATATTCTCTCTCTTATAATAAGATAAAACACTCTTCTTAGACAAAAGAAATACATATTTAGGAGAAATTTAGTTTTCTCTCTAATACACACACTCTCTCTTTCTCTCAGAAATTGGAATTGATATTTTTTTATGCGATGCTTCAAATGGGAGGAGAAGCCCTCTATTTATAGTATGTTTGTCTCCTTCATTATAGGTGTGAAAGGAAGATTGCCACACTTATCTTCATGTGCAATCACTTTTTTATTCAAAGGTTGACCAACAACACATGCAAGGTGTTGGAAAATTACGCAAATTTCCGATAAGTCAGATTTATGAGAAAACAAGAATAGAAAAATAACACACAAATTTGATAACAGAGTTCGACCAATCTTGTTTACGTCTCCGGACCTACTACAGATCTTTTTACTGAAATGGGAGAAATTACACAAGGTGTTTACAACACTCACAACCCACAACCCAATTACACCTAAGAAAATTACTCTCAATTTTCTCTGACAAAAGATTTTCTCTCAATTGGAATGAATACTTTGGATGATTAATTCATTACAATTACACATCTATTTATAAAAAAAATTCACTCCTTGAATTATTCATTAAATTAATGATTCCTTAAATTACTCATTGAATTAAGCTCTTTGTTTTGCTTAATGAATTGCTCCTTGTTAGCCAACACAAGATTGGCTAACAATCCATGCATTTCATTCTACAAAAATAATCCACAAAAGAGTCTTTACCTTTTCACATAATCCATCCTTCCTCTTCTAAAACGTCTAAATGCTTTGTTATGATGGAAGAGTTCTTTGCACCTAAACCTGCAGCACTTCCATTTTCACCTTGAGCCCCATTGGTCTCCCCATCACGATCTTCAATAATTGAATACTATGGATATGGATCATCAGCTTTAAGACTTTCCAAATTCAATGACGGTTTTGGTATATTTGATGTTACGGCTGCTGTTTCATGAACAGGAGACAGCTTTGCACCCACAATTTGAGTAGGCTGCAGCAAAAAATTCATTGTATCATCAAAAGGTGCAGTGAAGATATGCTTATATGTTAACTTTCTTCTAGTTCTTGAAGGAAGTGACTAATAAATAGCCTGGACAGAAAAACAAGATTGAAATTTACTGGAAAAGATATTAGAAAAACCAAGCATCACCCACGGAAATTTTTTGAATGCATACAATTAGCTAATACACACGTGATAAAACTGGCCATAGACTGTAAGCCTTAAACTAATTCGTCTCAATGATTATGTAAAGTAGAAAATTATAATCGTTCTGGGAGAATTATCTAAAGTTTAAGCCTCCACAACATAGTTGATTGATAACTTTCATCTGGGAAGCCATGTCAAACTTCATGCAAACAGTAGGCCTTCCATTGACAAACAAATCCTACTTCAACTAGCAATAATCCTCGCAATCGGGATTGAATTCACTTCAAAAATTGAAACCAGTTAGGAATTCCTTTCGCAGCTTGAAAGCTGAAGGTGGCTTGTCGCCAAAGCATAAATAGTTAACGATTTTGAACGAAGATCCACAAAATGAGCAAATATTTTGAAAGAGTATGAGTTTATATATACCTGAAAATTGCACGTAAATGGTCAAAGAGATTGACGACGGAAAGCTTGCGGTGAGGCCTGCGACGGATCGACTGGACTACTGGAGTGTGTCTCGTGTTTGTTTTAAAACCAAAATAATTAAATAAATGCGAAGTTAGTAGATACGATGATCAAAACTCAAAAGCAAGTCGCACCTATAATTTATCAAGACAAATCACTCATGTCTATACGTTCCGGTTGGGTCAAATTTGTAGATTTGCTCAATTTGCAGATATCACCTTGTAATTCGGCTGAAATAATAATAGGACTATTTGTTGTATGTATAAGTTAGGTGTTAATTAAGAGTCGGAAGGAAAAGTAAAAAAAAAAATAACACCTTTGTAGTAATACAAAAAGAGTCATTAAAATTATATAGTTGTTATTTTTTAAATTCATATTTTTTTAATTATTTCGGCTATGGTCAAAGGAAAATATTTGTTATTAATATCCAAAACATGTATTATATAAAATTATTTAAATTATTTTTAATAATACATTATATGTTCTATATGATTTTTTTTCTAATTTTATGCAAAAATTTAAGTATTCAAATATTGTGTACTTATATTCATATCATGTCATGGTTATTATTTTGTTAAAAGTTATCCATCAATCACTAAACAAAAAGTCAAAAGTTACAATTAAACAAAACAAAATGAAAGTCAAAATAGATTGTTGGGAATCCTCCAATATACCAAATCAGAACTCAAAACAAAATGTACAGGAAAGTTCAGTCACATTAGGTTTTTTTTTCCATCAGAATCACACAAGGTTACAACTTACATGAAGGTTGTTTTGAACTCCATGGTCCTTCTTGTTATAGTTGGTACTAACCCTTAATGTATTTATATAGCTCAGCCAGAAGCTTCCTTATGATACGACATCTTGTAGTAGATCCTATGCTACATACATTATTGATACCACAATTGCTGACCAATTTCCTTAATCAAATGCAACAAAAATCGCATGTTTCAAAAACAGGCAGCTTAAGCATGGTTTTTGTGACCAACTCTTCTAAAATACCTTCTACTATCTCATTAACAATATCTTCAACATCACTTCTATTGTCTAACCATACCCCCGATTTAGCCATATCTCTTTCAACCAGTTGCTCCAATGTTCTTGGCGATGGCTGCAGGTGAAGGCACTGATCAATACGTGTTGTTACCTCATCAATCACGAATTTGTCTGTTGGTATTGGTCGGACATTTGGCATGATAGATGATGATACCCAAGGGGAACATCTAAAATAATGACTACAACATACCTCTAGAAGAGATTGTTTTATACAGTCAATGAGGATATTGCAATTGCAATCACCTCCGAGTTGGTTGGCTTGAGCCTTTACTGCCTCGAGCAATTGGTTTGGTGCATGGCACTTCATTAGAAGTAGTTCGCACTGATTCAAAGTGGAATCTTGCAGTACTGCTCTTACATACTCACGTATGGACTTATAATCGTTTAATGAAGTACGAATGTCAGGTTCAAGACGCACAGGACTTTAGAGAAGCAGAATTATGCTGTTCAACTGCATAAGTTTAATATATTTGATTTGGTTTTAAAATAAGCAGGAAAATAAAGAACATTATTTTTTAAAATTGTATGCATGAAAGTTTACCATGTTCACATGCGGTGCTAGAAGTACTAGTTGCATCTATGATGAACTGTTCAATAACAGAAACTGGACTTGATTGATCCTTCTCTAAACTTGGAAGGGTTGAAGGAAAATATTCAATTTGGAATGTTGTTTGCTTATCTTCAAATTGTGAATCATGAACACGGTCCAATTCGTTGGCCTGAACAAATAATCTAGCACATGAACTAGCTGTGAAGGAGGGGGAGGGGGGGAAGAAAGTAAATAGACATACACACACGAGAGAAGATGGAAAGAATAAATTCATATCTAACCGAGTTTACAAAAGTAATATACCATGTTGGATAAATTAAAGTGTTCATTTTCTTGAAGCATGTTGGTTATAGCAGTGCTTTTGTTGTTGCATGATCTGGTTTGCCCTTCTAAAAGACCGGTCACTTCTCGGCATACTATGTCTAGATTAGAAGGTGTATCCAGACTATCTGACTCCAACATCACTTTTGAAGAACTAGTTTCTCGTGAATGCATAATATTATCGGTTTCTTTGGTAGAGTTATTGTTTGTACCATCTGAATCAGAAGCCCTTCCCACAGGACACGTTTCCCCTGGGTAGATAGTATTATTAACTTATAAGATGTTCTCAGGGACTGTGGACTTGTGAATAACTATCATAGAAAAACATAACAAATAAGGAAATAGTGAAGGATGGAAATTTAGTGAAACTGTACCTGTAATGCTTGAATAAAACTCAAGTACTTTGGTGGAATCAAAGAGGTGCTTTGAGATGCCTTGCTTGGTATTGAGATCTTGCAATTGACAGTTTGCCTTCTTATTATAATGTGGAGGTCCTATGTTCCTCTCGAGCAAAGTTGAGCACCAATTTTTCTTTTCTTTTATAAACCTCCTGTTATTCCCATAGGCCATTTGACCACTATTGTAGAATAGAGGCCTCATCTGCATAACACCATTTCCCCTGTAACCTCCAACATTACACATAGGAAAGAAGTCGTATTCAGGATAAGTTATTGCCCTTTGCCAGTATTTTGGAGCCTGTTCTTGGAAAATTTGCTTATCCTTATTTCTGCATTTAACCATTTCAGAAAGGTTTTTTGGGATCTCCTTAGATATTTTAGGCTCGCTGAAAACTAACTTCGAGTTCCTATGTCTACCTTCACTGATTGAAACAGTTTCATGATCCATAATTGGTTTAAAACCTTTTAACATCCCAATCACATGAGAGGACTGTACTTTTGATCCATCATCAACCATGCTGATGATTGGAACATTTCTTCTCTTCACACCATTTTCCTTACCACCATCTCTAGAGCCCTGATAGTCAACTGGAACTCTTTGTTTCATACCATCAATTGAGATAAAGTGCTTCTCTTTTCTGCTTACCCCCATGGCTTGCTTCAACTTCCTCTTTATGTTACCAAAGGAAAAAGATTGATGCCTAACACTTCGCTTATTTTCTCCCAAGTTGTGATAAGATTGCAGAGTGGAGTTATCACATGTCTTGTCAGAGGAACTTTGGATGCTTCTTGGGCAGGGATTTAGAACTATAATTCTGTCAGCAGACAGTTGATCATTTTTTTCCTCGGACAGGTACTCATCTGAAGACTTTGGATTTTGATCATAGCCAGCCTCTATATTACTAGATGATGTCTGTGGTTTTGACAATTTGGCTTCAGAGGAAAATACGGACTGCTGTTTCTGTACTTGAGAATCCCTCAAGTCTTGGAAGTGTTTTACTAACAAAGAATTGGGATCTTTCATGAGTTTTGAAAACAACTCCTTGTTTGAGTTTAAAATCTGCAAGGCTTCCGATACTTCGACTTTTGGCTTACTTCATTTCTGCTTCTGCAATTTCCAGCAATGAATTTCTGATTAACAATTGCTTCAACCATATTATTCATCTGTACTAGATTTGTTTCATTAACCTCCTCATATTTCACAATATTAATATTTCTACAACCCAATCCTCTTCGATATTTGGGATGCGCCTTTTTGCTGACTCGTTCTGTGAATGCTGACTCAAGCTTAATCAGAGATTTATTTACTGAATTCAGATGAGAAGGTAGCTTAGACCGAGCTTCATAATTAGGCTTCTGGTAAGTTTTGCTTGCATTTCCGAGGTTCTTTCTGGACTTCTTGAAAAATTTAGAAGAAGATTCCATATATTTAGTTTCAGAAGTGGCAATATATGAATTTATTAGTTTCTCGTCGATGCACTTCTCTTCAACTTTGATCTTCTTTTTATTTGACTCATGAGGAACAGTTACGAGCAAAGAGTGCTCGTGACTGTTGGGCACAAAGATGGCTGCAGTAGGCGCAGCGCAAGTGGAGCATGACGCGCAGAACTGTATGGCCAGCAAGGAACGCTGAACACGTGAGTAGAGGGACCATTACAATTCAGTTAAGAATGTCAAAATCGGTTAAAATGATTCTTGTAATCCCATATGTATGTGAGACTATATATATAACCATAGTTATTTCAAGAAGGGAGGAAAAAATATATGAAATCAACCCCATTACCTCTGTCTTCTTCTTCCCCAACCTCTGAGAAATTCCTTCTCGTATCAATGGTATAAAAGCCAGTTCCAACCATGGACGATTGGAACCGATCCAGTACAGAGACCTCTGATGAGGAATCTGATTCCTTTGTGTCATCTGGGTTCGATACAGAGAGATTCAACGCCATCCTACAGGCGTTGTAAGCTGAGGTGATAGCTCTACGCGCCGCTCACCATCGGCAACCTCTCTTGGTAATCAGAAGAGTATATCGTCTGAAACCTTCGAGAAATTGAAAGCTTCGTCCACGGATTTCTTCACCTCTGATACCTGTTCGAAGAAAGCCCTGAGAAATCCCTAAACTGTAGAGAACCCATTGCTTCTTGGGTTTTACAAAGAAGCAATGAAGGACACTAGGCTTAAGCTCTGTGGATTGCCAGCGCTTAGGCTTCCAGAAGTGGCCCATGAGCCAGCCCAAAGAGCCAACCTACCCCGTAGAAACAACCTCTCTTCATCAGCTGAATTGCCTCGCAATGGGCTTGGGTTTGGCCCATCAAGTGGCCTTATAGCTCCGACACACGCATAACCCCAAGATCAACTCGGTTCTTCTTCGTCCAGCTCCATGAAAGAAATCAGAGCAATGGATCGGTTTATCAATCGAGATGCACACGAGTAGAGAAAAAAGATATTATGTCACTATAGTGATCAGAGAATCATCGACGACCATCATAGCACGCGACCAAAGCCACTTCATGAGGATGAGTGTTCAATCAGAGAACCCCGAGATAGTCAAATGAGGAAGCTTTATCAGGCCAATCAACTCTACGAACGCACTCCTCTACCAGTTTCTGACAATCAGATGGGTATTCTCCTAAAAGAGGTTCCCTCAATTACTCTAAAAACAGTGATGAATCTACGAAACTCGAGGTTAGATAATCGAATTCATACTAGTAATGTAAGAGTTGTGTATGAGTCGTATTATGTCCCTGAGTCCATTAACCTAATGATATCGTATGAGTTGTACCTCTGGCATCGATGGTACCGTAAAAGTAATATTACTCATAAACGATTTAGTCGCACATCAATTATAACTCTAGTTTTTCCTTTGATCTACTCTGCGATCATGTTAACAAGTTGGCTAGGGTTTCAACTCTCAAAGGCAGAAGCAGAGATAGAAGCGCCCTTTCCTATCCATACTTTATTTCAAAGGTTAAAGTCAAAGAGCCTTCTGTTTGATCAGAAACAAAGAGCTGAGAAGCATCAACAACCATTGACCAAAGGGTTGATGGGCAGATCCATATGATTTCTAGCAAGCTACACATTCTAAAATGTTATGAGAGCTTTCAAATAGCATTTGAAGGTAAACGTTATCTGCTTCCATGCATGGGTGCAACTAAGGATATTGGAAATCTATGCATCAAAACTGTATCAGCTTCCTCTCGGGTTACTCAACCAAACCATCCACCTAATTCTTGGATTTCGAATGCTTTGGCGGAGCTGAATCCTTCATATCCCAATCAAGAAACTTTTGAAGATGATGACATTTCAGTCCTAAAGTTTACAGAGACACTTCTTAATGAATTAGGAGTTTTAGCCATGATTTTTGAAAGGATTTTGACTGAAAAATTGAAAGATTACTTCAAAAGTACTCAAGCTCATAATGGTGAGAAGAAGAATACGACAGTCACACAGTTTGAACCTGCTGATGCTAGAAGAAGCTTCCCATGCTGGGAGGAACCTGCTGGTAAGGCTACCTTGAAGATTACATAGGGTGAGCCTTTCAAACTAGTAGTAATTTTCCACTTGTCAAATTCCGAAGAGAAAAAAAATGGTCATATCAAGACAATTTCATATCAGGAGTCATCCATTGTGTTAACTTATTCGGTTGATAGGGGAGCTGGATTGTAAGTTTACATTAAGGGTCAGACATCTTATGAGGGCGAGGTTAGGGTATCCTATCGAGTAGGAGCCATGGAGAGTTACGGGGTGGTTACATACCGTGACACAGTTTTACAGTATAACAAGCAGCACTCTGCAGCTACCAATAAAAAAAGTTACCGTTGTTATAGCCCATAAACTTGCAAACCAAAGGTTTGGCAATCTGGTAATTATGGAGTGGCGGATACATTTGAGGTTGAATGAGGAAATGGCAACATAGGAGAGCTATCTAGCCCTGATAATTTGTTTCCCAAATGGAAAATAGGGACGGAACATCAAGACTATCCAGTTGTAACTGTTCAAACCAAAGACATGAAGTTGGAGCCTGAGCAGTCCCTATTCCTGTCAAAAGGTTCCTCTGGAGAAGGACAATGGGTCATCCTTGCTACATTATGTTATGGCTCGTATAAAATCGGAAAGAGTTTCTTATTACAAAGCAAAGTTTGAAACTCTTGACATGGTGGAATTCTTTGGCTGTTCAATTGTTAGAGACGGTCCTACAGAGACAAAAAGTGCTACTTGTAGTTGGATAATGGTTAATGTGGTGTCAATTGTTGGGGTGCAATCTATTGAGGAACAAGGTTTTAAGATTAGGCAGGGATGTGAAGTAGTAATTGTCACCCTTGGGCAGATGATTGATTGCTGGAAACAAAGATGTTGTGTTCTTGACCAATGTAATCACGATGTTCTTGATAAGGTTGATGGAATGATTGATATGGGTTATACACCGTAGATTGTAGGTGTTTTGGATGCAATTCCTTCCAGTGATTTTAAGCCTGAGAATGAGGAGAAGGCCTATAAAAATTTGTTGTGGCCTATAGTCTTACATATAAAGGACCAATATTGCATGTTTGTATCATCTTTGGTTGAGCCAAGACATGTTAAGTCAAATGCGAGAGTGTTCACAAGATCTGATTATGGATATCACAAGGACATTCATGGTGGAACATGCTATGGGTGATGTAGTCACTGGGGATGTTGTGGACCTTGAGATGGTTGCAAGTGCATATTCATTTGTTGAAGGGTTGTTGGATTCATTGACAAGAACTATAAGCTTACTCCAAAGTCAATTGAGGGCTACCTCTTGCGTCTGTCTTAAGTGATCATACCAATAAAGGAAATATTGTACTCAGAATCATACACATATCATTAAATGATCTTATTTTTGGAATTTAATCACCAAGTTTGATAATGAATGTAGATATTGGATAAAACTTACATGAACGCCTTGTCTTTTTCTTGTCAAATTTATTATGCATGTCACTTCTCTTCAAATTTGTATCCCCTGAAAAAATACTGCAGGGTTACACTGTCAAACTACATAAATGCAATTTTTTCAAGAAAATGTAGCTTCTTATCAGGTAAAAGAGCTGTAGTAGTGTTATGCATGACGTAATCTTACCAACAACATATGAACTTAAACGCCTCCTATCAGAAAGCAGCTTCCTTTTAGAATGACCTTGTCGAAAGTAGAGGAGGTTATACAAGCTCCACTTACACTTTGACTGTTATTTTTCATATGCCACAGGGCTCTTCGGTGGTGTTAATCTTGACATACCCAGAACTCGGTTGTAGCACAAAGGTCTATTGATTTGCATGGCAAGTTACACTTCAGCTTCAGAATGAACAGAAAGAAAAGATAACAATATTTATTTTAAAAATAACACTTAATTGTTATACTTATTTTTTTGTAACAATTTATTAAAAAGAAAGACTATTTGAGAATTTGTGTTTTATCTATAATATCGAAGAAATGTGATACAAATTTTGATTGTTTTTATGAGAGCAGATTAGGAAAGTGAATTGTAGGATTCATGTTGTAATTATTGGCTAATTGAATGGTATAAGCTGATAGTTAGCGATTAAGCTATTACAATGGAAACATACTATTAAGATGGTACATGTACATACCAAAACCTTTTTTTTTTTTGTCATAGACTAGAAACAACAAACAAGCAACCTACTGGGGATAGCTGGGGATAGTTATACTTACTGTTAAAAAAATATATGAGCTCAGTGAGTGAATTATACTTAAATGAATTTATCCCACTTAGGCCGCCATGCACCCATTTCTACAGCTGTGACTTTCATCGTTAAATGATCCCTACATGAAAGGCCGCTTTAAACAAAGAAAAGAGAGGACCAAGAAGAAAACATTAATGGTGGGTATGGAACAGAAAGTGAGAGGCATGTGAAAGAAAGAAAATTAAATAATAATAAAATAAAAGGAGAGAGATGGATACTAGTGGGATTTAATTGTGACATGATTTATATGAAGTGAGTCAAGTGACTGATAATTTGCTTAAGACACGAATATTGAGGAAAGTTTTCAACTGAAGCGATGTTGGGTTGCTTTCTCCTGTTTCTCCCCTCCCTCTCCCTCTCTCTCTCTGCAACATCCTTCCTCCAATTATCATCACCTTTTTACTGTCTTTCGGATATTCAACCTCCCCGCCCCCCCGCTCTACGTTCGTTAAGCCACTTACTCGTTTGGATTTTTGTGGATTTGCTTTTAATCTTGTGGAATGGTTAGTTTAAGATGAGACCAATTCTTCTATCACACATGTTTCACTGTATTAACTAAACATATCAAAAAGATTTAAAGCTCCAATGTTGCTTAGAAAACTAATGACGCTAAATTTCTATTATGTGAAAGTCATAAAGTGTGATATTTTGGGGAAAAATAAGCAGATAGATGGGGATGTGTTTTGGCTTTGCAGTTTGCCAGTTTGGTATTTTATGGAAGATTTTTTCACGGTGACTAAAGCTACAATCTTCGCCCAATCATTATCAAATTCTGCCCATTGGTTTGTCATATATCATGCTTTTGGATTTTCTTGTCAATCGTATCTTCACAAACATGAATTTTGTTAGGATAAATGATAAGTAATTAAAAAATAAAAATATATTTTAAATCGATTTAATTTTATTATATTTATAATAAGATAATAAAATTTTATTTTATAAACATAATATATTGTTATTATTTCTAGTTAGAAATTTTTATAAATTTATAACTATTATAATTAAAAATATATGAATTTTAAAATCCACTTATGCTATTGTAAAAACTAAATATTTTCAATGATATACAAAACATGACAAAGTCACTAATAAAAACTAGAGTAAATGACTCAAACTAAAAACGATACATCAACACAAAAACATGTAACATTTGATACTTAGAATTAATCTAAAATATACAATTTTTTTTATTAATAATCAATTCTAATCAACTTCTCAAATTATAGATCTTATACATAACAATCATTAGAATAAAATAAGACTAAGTGTAACACCTACTAAAGGCATGAGAATATCATTAACAATTATAAATAACATAAATGTGACCTAATTAATTTAAGACCAAACAGGAAAAATATATATTAAAGAGCTAGAAGATGAAAAAATTATAAGAGATAGACAAAGGTAACATGTGATTATGTTGTGAGGAACTTTTAAAAATGAAAGCATGATTGGATCTAATGATAGAACAATTAGACCGAGATGGTTTGTAAAGTAATTTTTGTTGTTGTGATGGAATTTCAACTCTTTATTGTCACTTAGTTCTATTCAACTTAGGACATTGAGCCTTTCAATGACTTTTATACTTACAAAAATCACATTCATGTTCTAAAAATATTTATGTTTTGCTTACTCAAAGGTGATATTTAAGGTGTCATTAAGATAGATAAGTTAGGTACAAAGAAAATTCCCTTCAAAACTTATGATTTAAGTCGTATATTTTTAAAGAATAATTCACTAACTAATGAATCAATAAAAGGAAGCTTATTATAAAGTAAAATATCCCCAAGAAATCTTTCAAAACCATAACAAAAAGACATAAAAAAAGTCAACAAATTGATGATTTTCTTTACATGTCATATAAGGTGTAAAGGCTGCAATTCTGTTGATATTATGAGTTCTAATTGATCATATAGATCTATCATATCTAAATAAAAATCTTAAATACTCAAATTCTTTTATTCTATGGGTTCATATATGAAACTCTAACTAATATTGTGTTGTAAAAATAGATTATACATATCGTCCAATTACATGATCCTAAACAAATGTATCACATAATTATGAATCTAAGTTATAAATTTTGAATTATCAGCATCTAAAGCTTCTAACAAATGTACATACTTCTCAATTGTTATATTTGTATATTTTTTAGAGGTACCAACAACAAAGCCTCACGTATTTGTATTCTTTAATTTTTTTTATCACATAACTCTAGTAAGAATGATTATTTTCACCTAATTACATAATAATTGACTTAGGTAAATCATCATTATTCTCAAGTCCTTGCAAAAATAAAAATAGGTTGTCAAAATTCAACAAATATCAAAAGAATTAATAAATTAAGATTAACTTATAAATGATGAAAAATCAATAAATAGTTACCATATAAGAATACCCTAAATTTTCAAAGTGAATAAAACAACAAAAAAATTTACCACGACCAACAACGGACAACCCATAAATCCATTGGATGCATAAACCATAAAAAACTGTAGTATAAGATTTATAACTTTGATACCATCAAGAGCAAAAATTTAAAGAGAATAAAAAAGGTAATTAGGGTTTTTAATATTCAAAAGTTTATATGTAAAATAATGTTCTATATAAACTTACCATTAAAAGAAACTAAAAAGCTATAATATTCTCAATAAAGTTAATAAATAAAATAAAATAGCTTAATTAATCTAATATCATTCACAGCATCTTTGTTAACTAATATTTGAATGTTTGATGAAATTGTTGTTTGGATTATTTTATAGATAAATATAATTATTTAATTAAATTTGTTTGGTTTCAACCAAGTAATAGTTACGTAACTCTAACTACTTGAATTACCTCACTCTATAATGAGTGTAACGTTATCATTTAATAGTATGTACATAACAACCTGATATTGAAACAATAAATCTAATTTTGATTAGACGTGGATATATCATAACAAACAATCTAAACAATAAGACCACATAACCTAATAAGAAGACCCAATTAGATGACATCGGGACCAAATAACTCGGTGATAATGACCACGTAATTACCTACCTGTTCATATGGGGGTATTACACACGACCTAAATGTTGCAACATATAGATTATTGTAATTTTATTATAAATAGGTGACATTTTGATCAAAACATATATCAATGTATTAATAATATATATTCTTTATGTATTTATATATAATTTATTGACGAGATCAATAAAAAAATTTAATTTTATCTTCTCTCTAATATCTTTTTAGTATTCCTAACACAAGTGATTCTTTAAACAAAATTAAGAACATAAATATAATGGATTAAAATTAAAGCTTATAATTTTATTGGGTTATAATGAAATTAACCAAAATATAATTTACTTGTGTACGAAAGTTCGTTGACCCATTTCTATCAAATGGGCTAACTATCGCATTAAGTTAGCCTATTACTTGTTTAGCTCAAAAGCTCTCGTGTTGCGATATATATATGGGTTAGTGTTTAAGGTAAATTAATTGTGTGTTAAGTAAATGTGGGAGTATTTTGCCTTATGTATTTGGAAGATAAAGGGTTCATAAAGCCATGTACAAGAAACCAAAATATGCTTTGCCTTATGTATTTGAAAAGAAAAAAATGATATTTTTAGAATTTTATTTTCTTCTCTCTTTATAGACCAAAATATTTGCCTTTTATTCGGATCCTAGAGTTACTAACTATGCTTTGCGTTGTGACTTTGTTTAAATACATGTACAAGAGGAAGAACAGGGAAAGGGTAGAGCGAGATAAATGTTATTGAAACCATTCTTTTAACTTAGGTTTGATAACAATTTTGATTTTTAATTTTTGATTCTTTTTAAGTGATTTTTTTAATTAAATATGTTTGATATTATTTATGTTTTTAATCTTTATTCTTTTAAAGAATCACTGTTAAAATATAAAATGATTTTTTAAATTTAATTTCTGATTTTTTATTTTTTTTCAATTTTTACCAAATATTTTTTCTAGAGAATACCTGACTGAAGTCTTATGAATTTTGTAGTGTAAATATTAGGGAAAAAATTATTAAAACTTTATTTTTTTTTAATTTTTAAGTTTTTGAAAAAAGAAAAAAAAAAGAAAGCATAATCAAACAAATTGTAGGTGATTTTTAAATTATTATTTTTTAGAATTATTAAATAAAAACTATTATTATTATTTGAACAAAAGAATCAAAAATTATAAACTTAATTATTTAATCAAAAATTAAAATCCTTAAATATCTGTTTTTTTTTTCTTTCTTATTTCTGTTTTCAATTAGATGCTAGAGTCAAGCGGATAGTTTTCGTAACGTCAAATTTCCCAAAATAATTAGGTTAATTAATTTTTTAAAATATTCAAGTTTTGTTTCATTTTATACAAAGTCAGTTTTTTTCTCAATTAACTAGATTTTTACCTAAATTGCCTTTCTAAACCCCTAGCTAGGGAGGGTCCTAACTCCTGACACAACTCCGCATTTCAGTATTGTAACTTGGAATTGGAATGGAAAAGTAGTTAACAATTTACTGGATGATCTGATTTTGTAAATAAATAATTAAAATGTAATAAATGTTATTGTAAATATATTTAAGATATTTATATGTAAGAGGTATATTATTAGAAAATTAAAATAATAAAAGATACAAGTCAAGTTACACGCGACTAGAAAGATGGGTCTTGATTAAAGGTAGTATCCATAGTTACATTGACATAAACACGGCAACAAGTATTATTTTATGCTCAAAAACAATATCTTTGGGAAAAATTAATTTACAATTAATAGCATATTATTATAATATGGCTCATCTTTTGTGATATCAACCTCATCCATATATAAGCCACTTTTTATGTTATTATATTATTCTCTTTGGCCGGGTGGAACAAGATTTATGCATTTATTTATTTAAATTTGCTCTGGTTTGATCGAAGACAAATAGTATTTTTTAATAACGACAAAATAAACCATGTAATCATATTATCACACATATATATATATTTTTTTGTTTTACTTTTTCAATTTTTTAAAAATCCAATAAAAATTATATACTTTAATATTATTTTAATAATAATAATTTTTTCTTAAAAAAATATTATTAATGAAAAATTATCCTATCCAATTTTTATAATTTAGATTATCTATCTATTTACTTCTTAATATATTTTAAGGTATCCACTAATTTAACTTTGTGTTTTTAAATTTGATAAATTTAATTTTTATTAAATGGATTAATAAAGTTATACTTAATTTTTATTCTAAAAAATATAATTTTATCTTTAATTTGTGATAAAATTTATAATTTCATCATCAATTTTTTAATTATATAATTATTAAAAATAATAGATAAATATTAAAATTTTGAATTAAATTTATCAAATTTAAAAAATTTAATGAATAAACTGTAAAAACTAGAATATTAAGATAAACCTTATAATTTCTAATCACGTACACGAGTACATCAAATAAAAATTTCCTCAATGTATTCATGCTGACATAGCAAAACTGAAGAAAACAAAATATATACACAAGATGGTGCCACGTGTCTAAAAGATAGAGGTTTGGGCGGTTTGATTAGAAATAATTGTGTGCCGACCTCCATAGTCTTAGTGTCCGTCCTTCTTTTTCCCTTTTTTGGAGGGGGGGGGGGGGGGTTCTATTATATTCCTTTAGATGGATGACAATGACAATTATTTGTTGTTTCAACGTCACAAATGGTTGGCATGGGGCCTAATCCTGAAGGGTGCCCGCTGGAGCTAAGAATTAAGAAGTGCATGTGAGTTGGGTACGAAAAGAGGTCAAATATGTATCCTTACTAAATAATATATTTTTTATTAATTATCTTTAAAATTATGATATTAATTGATAATATTTTTAATTTAATTCATCAAAGGATATCAATATACGTTAATCCTGCCATAAACAAATATATACAGATTACAGAGTATGATTAAGGCCACTATTCTCCTGATTTTTTTTCATTTTTTTTAATTATGTTAGTTTTGCGTTTTCCAATGCCCACCACTAAATCAACATTATGAATTCAATTTCTACTTATTATGTCTATGCCTTGGTTTTGTAGCAATAGTGATAAATATTCTTAAGCATTACTCATATTTAGCGTGTGCATTTAACTTTTGAACACTGATATATTTATGGAAAAAGAGTAATTGTTATGCTGATTATAAAATTTGTTTATAAATTTGTCATTTGAGAAGGCGCTCTTATTTCTCTTAAATGCTTAAAAAAAATATAGTCATTTGATTCGTTGCGCGTCTACTCGTGGGTACATTAAAGTCGAGTGTTCAAATATAACCCCATCACTCACTGCTTCCAAGAAGAAGACAATTATTGATACTTATATATAGCCGTTGGAGAAAGACGAACGCCATACTGCGACTTTCTGAACGGTTGTAAAACGGCCATTTCTTATCAGCCTTTCGTTTTCTTTTTCCAAATAAACTCAAATTTTTTGTGGCTGCAATTTTCGTAGAATGGCTACTATTAATTTACAGTTATTTGTTGAATACTTTTATCTTATTCAAATAAAATTCTAATCCCTAAACGTTTCAATAAACGTTTTATCTTTTAAAATAATTTTAATGAGTAAAATATATTTAAAAAATTTAAGAATTTAAATATCTTTTTTACAAAAAAATAGTTTATACTTCAACTTTATTAAAGATTAAGGTATTTAAAAAATATCAAAACCAACCCAAATTATTTATATTACATCGTATCGTATTAATATTCTGATAACATATGGTGAATATATTGTTGATAATATTAGTATTTGAATATAAGATGTTGCAAACACATCTTAAATTTAATAATAAATGATGATTTAAAAGGGATTAATATGTCAATTAAGAGTATTTGTAATATACTCGACAACTCCTATCCCGAAGATACAAGCGCCCGAAGTATGTTAGATCTTTAGAAAAAATATTATAAATGTTCAAAGAATGTGTGAAATGTAAAATAATTGAAACCAAATGACCGATTATGTTGAAAATTGCTTGTAAAATTCAAAAAACATTTGACCGATTTTATGTTTATGATCATGATAAGTTTCTTGATCATTTTGATGATCACATTCCAAGGCCACCTCTATTACAAGATTGGAAGGTTACAAATATTTTTGTTGAATTTTGACATGTTTTTATACTATAATATCAACTTTAATGGTTCATTAATTATATGTTATGCCATGAGTTTCATGCTATTCAAATTGTACCGGGGGATGCCATGTAAGGAGAAGATGAAACTTTGAAAAAGTGTGATGGAAGCATAAAAGCTAAACTTGACAAGTAATGGGATGACATGGATAATATGAATAAATTGTTATTTTATTATGATAGTGTTTGATCAAGGTATAAGTTGAACTACTTGGAATTTGTATTCAATCATTTATATTTGAGCCATGTTAGTGAAAGAAAGACTAATTAGTAGGGTGAATGTTAGTCTTAATGAGTTGTTTAAAGCTTATGATGTCAAGATACCAATCTTAGAGCTATAGTCGTAGAAACTCAAAATAATTCAAGTGACAATTCTTCTAACTTTCTTGATTCTAGTGCATCTCATTATTTAACTAGTGATGGAAGCTCTTTTTGACTCATATATGTACTCTAGGACGTATAATGTCACAATAGATAATAGATCTTCTCTTTCAATTGTTAATTGTGATCATGGAATTTTGTTAGTTTGTGATTATCCTTTAAAAATTCTCAATGTTTTTTATACACCGCATATCTCACTAATGTACATGAATTATGTGTAATGCGTACACAAATATACATATTACAAACAAATAGTATAATGATAAAAAAAATATCGTTCTTATGAAAATTATGTCATTATAAACTAATTTTAAAATTGAAAAGTAAAAATCATTTTTTTTGTGTTTTGAGAAAACAAAATCAAAAGAACTAAAAAATAAATAACAGTAATTAATTAACTCAAAATTAACAGTTAAGAAAAAAGTCTAAGATAGAAAGATATTTGGTTGATCACCGTGTTAATCTTACTGTTATTGATGTTGACATTTTACTGTGGTGGAGATCAAATGTTATAAGCTATCATATCCTTTCTAAAATTGCACGGGTGTCTTTACATTACTAGTCTCTATAGTTGCATATGAATCAACCTTTGTTAACAGGGAACATGTAATCGATTCATATAAGAGTTCTTTGCACTCTAAAATAGTGAAGGCTTTAATTTGCTCTAAGAGTTAGATACTTGCAAAAAAAGAAAGATTACCTTCAAATTACAATGGATATAGATCTTTCCTAATATACAAAAGTAGTAAATATATTTGAGCCGCTTGAACCAGATAAGTATGATAAATAAGTCATATTTATATCAACCATTGTAATTTAATTTATTTAATCTATAGTTTATTCTGTTTTTTTATACATGTTAGGCAAATAATATATCTTAATGAACTTATTCACGACATTATTAGTTTGAACTAGACGTTTTGTGTTTCATTTTAATATTTATATTTTATGAATATGTTAGAAGTTATGTTGTGTTTTGAGATAGTAGCTTAAAGCATGGTTGAATTTGGGTTTTTGTGTTTTTTTTAGATAAGTTAAGTATTTTATTCTCATTTTGTATGTATCAAAGATTTGAATTTATATGTCTTACTTTATCATTTATTGTTATGTCTAATTCTATTTAAAAGGATAACCTTTTTTATTTAAGATAATATTTTAGAATTATATTTTATCTTAAAGTTTTAATACGAGATAAATAAATTTTGCTTATTTTTGCCATTAGAGTTTGGATGTTTGAACGAAATTCATGTAAGAACTTCTAGATCATATACTCTCTATTTCTTTTCTTCTTATTTATGTGAGATGTTAATTCTATATTATTTAATTATTTATCTATTATAATTTATAGCTACATTACATCACATGAACTATATTAATTGATGGCTTGAATGTAAGAATTAGTAAATTATTATTGTTTATTATTTTCTATTTATCCTACTTTTAAATCTTTATTGTACTCTATAATTGATATAAATAATGATATTAGGTAAATGATTGAAATCTAAATATTTAAATTTAAGGATGTAGTAAAATTAACATTAAAACTATTAAAGATTATAATACAAGAATTAAAAAAAAATTAATAAACAAAATCCATTATAAAAAAGGGGAGAAATTTCCCTAACCCAACTTATACCAACTCAATAAAATTGATTTGGGTTGGATTGATTTTTTAAATTTATTGGTTTAAATTAATTATCATTTTTCAAGAACCGATCATATTAAGTTGGTTTAGTTTTGATTTCATTTTTAATCTAAACCTAAACAAATCCATATATGCATATCCAATTGGAGATTTATCATATTATCAAGTAGGATGTTAAGTTTAGATAAAGATTAGAAAAAGTTAAATAATAATGACTAAACAAATATTTTTTTAAATTACATATCATTGTTACATTTTATGATAATTTTGATAATTTAATATTTTTTTAATTTTTTAATTTAAATATTAATAATATTTTTTTTATTTTAAATATTTAATGAAACTTATTTTAAAAACATGAATTGTTTGCACAAATAAGATATAGAAATGACAATTAAATAGAGTCATTAATACACTTTTTTTTCTTAATATTTACTTTTTTATTTAATAATTAGTATTTTTATGGCTAAAAAAATTAAAATATAAACTTTTTAGTTAAAAGGAGTGAATATATAATTTTTGATTTTTTTTATTTTTAATGCAGGATCAATCAGAAGTTATCACGTGACATGACACGTAAGCAGATAAGCTGACTAGACACACCATGCGAACGCCACGCAAGCACGGAGAGCAAATCACGTCGCACCGCATATGAGGAGGATGAAACACTTACCACGTGTCAACACAACGTTCAATCCAAGTTCAGAAATCGATCAACGTGTCACCACACCATTGTTCTGCGTGTTCCACCCGTGCACCACGCCATCCATTCCCATGTATCACATCATGCCACATGTTTCCGACTTGACAAACATTGACATTAACCAGTATTCTTTACCACGCGTCGTTCTCTAATTCAACAAATGAATTTCTTATGTCATGTGTCGCACTGTGATTGGTTAAAACTGTCAAATATGCTTGTTTTGATCGTAGCCCTTGATTTGAAGCTGACCGGATGGTTCAGATCATACATGAGCTCTATTTAAGCCCCTAATCACTCCATAAACCCCAATGAGCCTCCATTAGCATAATTTTGATCAGTTTTAAGAGAAAAAAAATTACAAAATATTCAAAAGAAAACAATTTTGGTGAAGATTCAAGAGGAACATAATTCTATAATTCAAGATATTTATTATATTTCTTTTTCTGCTATTTTCTTTATCAATTTTATGTATTTTTTTATGAAAAAATATAAGTTTTGTGAACACAATTATATGTAATTAATTTATTAATTTAGAGATATTATGAACCCAATTTTCACCATGTTATAATCTAATATTTTTTCCAATTATATTATTTAATCTGATTTTTATGTTATTAATTGTTTGACCAATAATTTATCTATAAAGATAA
This sequence comes from Hippophae tibetana, assembly GCA_037013495.1. Taxonomy (NCBI): domain Eukaryota; kingdom Viridiplantae; phylum Streptophyta; class Magnoliopsida; order Rosales; family Elaeagnaceae; genus Hippophae; species Hippophae tibetana. Next base: position 3,431,580 of record CM072804.1, on the reverse strand, counting down.
TTAAATATATTTGAGAGAATTATTTAATTGTTTGTCTTGATTAAATAACATGCATAGTTTTTTAGGTAGAGATGTATGATTCTTATACATGTGATCCATAATTGATGAATTTAATAAGTAGTATGAAATTTAATTGACATAAGAGCGTGATTAAATTAATTATTATATGATGTGTAGTTTATTTGAGAGATGAATACATGTTAGATTATGATTCAATTAATTATGTAATTATTAATATTATATTGGGGAATTTTAGCGATTCACGTGTTTAAAAAGTGAAGGATTAAGTATTCTTAGATATTCTCTTATATATCTTTTTAGTCACAAAATCTGATTTAATTAATTATTATTATTTATTTTTAATTATTTTAATTTTGCTTACTTAAAATATAAAAACATAAAATTTTTTTATTTTATTTTTAGTTTTAAAAATTAGTTTTTAATAAAATAATATTCTTGAGAATGATATTTACTTATCATTAATATATTTAATAGTCTTTAAAAAATTAAATTTTATACCAAATTATAACTTAATTTTTAAGATCTTAAATATAAGATATCTAGATTAAGATTTTGACTTATAATAAAATAGAAACAAAACAAATATAAATATAAAATAAGTCATCGATGTAAAAATCACTATATAACAAAATCAAGTTGAAGAAATATAAATATGTGTTTTTTATATTCAAAGCAATAAAATCAAATGTATCAGAAAAAAAGAGCTTTATATTGATTAAAGGCTAAATAATTATTGAAGTATCTAAAATTTAATTTATTTTAAGTAAAGTTATTTAAACTTTTTTTTATCCAAATGTACTTGAATTTTTTCCTTTATATAAAATATCCAAATCTTTAATTTATTTACACATAATTTATTTTTGTGATTAATTTATACTATACATATTAATTAATACTAATTAAATATGTAAAGTCAATTAATTAATACTAAATAAGTATATCAAGTGAATTAATTAATATTAATTAAATGTATTTCATCAATTAGTAAACACCAATTAAATGATATGATATAATTTAATCATAAACAAAATTTTATGAGTAAATAAAACAAAAATTTTAATATGTTTATGAAAAAAAAATTTCAAATATCTTTATATAAAATAAACCAAAATTTAAATATTTTAAAAATTATTTTTTGACTAATAATATTGCTACAAACAAGTCGTCGCCACCGTTAATATTTATTAATTTTAATTTATCTAATAATAAAATTATTATAATTAATTATTAAATAAAATGAATATAAATATTTTATATATTATTAAAATGCGAATTCAAAATTAAAAATTAAAAAAAAACAAAAGGAAAAGTAACGTTGCTGGATCTTGGTACCAAGCACATTAATATTGATTAATATATAATATTTTTTTTATTTTTTTTAATTAATTTTTTCAAACTATCCAAACTATCCTAAAAATTCATAATTTTATATTTATAAATATTAAAATATAACTTAATAAAATAAAAATGATATTAAAATCTACTATATCTTTTACTATTATTATTCCTATAGTTTCAATGATCATAGTAGACAACACAACATTAGAGATGATATCATTATAAGATAACTCTTACTATTATTTTAATAATCTATTTTCTTCTCTTAATTGAAGAAAAATTGAAAAAAAAAAATTAAAAAAATGAGTAATAACAGCTCAGTAATAAGATTTTTTTATAAGTTTATTTTTTATTTTTATATTGATTTTATAGAAAATAAAAATTTATGAAAGAATTTTTATTTGCTAAATTTTTTTTTTATCTTTTTTTTCATTATCATTACTTATTTTTTATTTATTATATAGAATTTCTTATATATATATATATATTCTTTATATAAATTAATTTTATTTTATTAAAATTATAAAATAAATTTTTTAATTATATAATTTAGTATGAAATTATAAAAATTTTGGTAGGTTGTTTGCTAGTAAATTTTTTATTATTTTATTAAAATTAAAATTATTTAAGTAAAGTTACTTTTTATATTCAGGTTCGGTGGGTGATTGTGATGGCCCACTACAATCACATTGACAGGCAAGATAAAATAATAAAAAATACGACAATATGAGTAATGTGAACTGTACAGGATAAGAACAACAAAAAAATCCAACAAGTGCCTGTCAAAATCCCTCTCTACTTTCCAGAACTATCCTCAATTTCCTAACCACTCCCTCCTCAGTATTCTACCAGCTCATAATAGTGGCATTAGCAATAATTATGATTAACTCTTTAAAAATAAAAGTTATGATATATTTTAAAAGCACACAAAAAGAAATTAAAAGTTATAATTACAGTGGGGGAAATAATGGCTTGTTAGCTATAAAGACGTAACCTTTTCTAACCCAACCACTCAACTGAACTCAACTCAACTCCTTGATTGCTTTGTGTGCGCAAAGGAAAAAAAAGGCGTTTTTACATTCCTTAGAAACAGAGGAAGAAAGAAAAGCTGAGGGGAGTAACTATGGAAGGCAAAGAAGAAGATGTAAAGCTAGGAGCAAACAAGTTCTCAGAGAGACAGCCCCTAGGTACATCTGCTCAGACAGACAAAGACTACAAGGAGCCACCACCAGCTCCCTTGTTTGAGCCTGGTGAGCTCACCTCATGGTCTTTCTATAGAGCTGGGATTGCAGAATTCATAGCTACTTTCTTGTTCCTCTACATCACTGTTTTGACTGTTATGGGTGTTCAGAGAGCACCTAATAAGTGCGCTAGTGTTGGTATTCAAGGTATTGCTTGGGCCTTTGGTGGTATGATCTTTGCCCTTGTCTACTGCACTGCTGGTATCTCAGGTAACTTCCTCAATTTCACTTCCTCTTACCCTTGTGTTATTTCAACCCAAGTTTTGCTATTTTTTATGAATATTTCATGGGTTTTTCTAGCTATATCTTATTTTTATACTTTTGGATTGTTCAGTCAAGATCTTTCGTTTTTCTCACCAAATTTATAACACAGGAGGACACATCAATCCAGCTGTGACTTTCGGTCTATTTTTGGCAAGGAAGCTGTCACTCACGAGAGCTGTATTCTACATGATTATGCAGTGCCTTGGTGCCATATGTGGTGCTGGTGTGGTAAAGGGTTTCGGAAAGACAGCTTATCAGACACATGGTGGTGGAGCCAACGTTGTTGCGCATGGCTACACCAAGGGTGATGGGCTTGGTGCCGAAATTGTTGGCACCTTTGTCCTTGTTTACACTGTCTTCTCTGCTACTGATGCCAAGAGAAGTGCCAGAGATTCTCATGTTCCTGTATGTTATACTTCTCCTCTACTTGCTGTTTCTACGTTATTTGTGATTATTTTATTTTCTCTGTTTTGTGAATTTTGCAGCTTTTAATTTGTTCAAAGAGTATAATTTGGATTTTATTTAGAAAATTTCTATTTATTGAGTATAGGCTACATAGATCTATGTCTACCTTGTTTGGATTTGGATATTTTGTTCTTATTGTAATCCCTCTAAATATGCAGATCTTGGCTCCTCTTCCAATTGGGTTCGCAGTTTTCTTGGTTCACTTGGCAACCATCCCCATCACAGGAACTGGCATTAACCCAGCCAGAAGCCTTGGTGCTGCCATCATCTACAACAACGACCATGCTTGGGATGACCATGTAAGTGTAGTATATATTCTGTTTGAAACCCACTTGGTGGACTTGGCAGTTGAATTGATGAATGATTGTATATTTAACTGACTCTCTTGTTGTGGCTGCAGTGGGTTTTCTGGGTAGGACCCTTCATTGGAGCTGCTCTTGCTGCCGTGTACCACCAGCTTGTCATCAGAGCTATTCCTTTCAAGAGCAGATCTTAAATTTCTTTTCAAAATCTGGTCTCTCTTTTTCTATCTTTTCACCTTGGTCTTTTTCTATTTCTTGTGCTTTTGGTGGCGATGTAAAAACTGTTTGTAAGTTATGCAGCAAGTACATTATTAATTAACGGTGGATCCAAAGTATGCATGTGATAAGCTTTTTAAGGGAGAATTATTTATGTCTTCGTCATGAATTTGGACTATGCTGTATATTCTGAATTTCATATCCATTAAGGCGTTGAGAAATAAGAAAGTTTAAATTATACGATTATTAGTAAAGGTCTCGCGAAAAATAACCTCTATGGGAGATTCAAATTTTTTTTGACTGCAAACATCATGAGAGGGATTGTCATTACGTTTCATAACTAAGATGATTATTAGTCATAAACCAGCAGGTAACGAAGGTTTTTTATTAAACAAAGGAACCTTCTAGCATAGTATACGAGTAGATTGATTTAATTTATTGGTCATATAAAAGGTATCAATCATAAACTAGGAACCGGAGATTTTATTAATGAAATATGTATCATTACACCACCACAGAATTTACAATTTGATGCACGTAGGACTGAGTATTGTCTATCCCACAACCGGTTGAAGTGGACTGATTCTGGCATGCAACAGTGGTCATAAACAAGGTATTAATGAGAAGCAATGTGTTGAGAATAATTAGATTAATAACGGCTAGTTTAGTAACGACTAGTATAATAACGATTAGTTTTTTCCTTTCAATGTATAAATATAACATTAGATATTAAGCCAAAATCAATTCAATAACTCTCTCAACAAAAATCAGAGAAAATCAACATGGTATTAAAACAGATTTGATCTTCTCTAAATAAATCCCACACACAAAAACTGTATAAGTTAAGAAATCTAGAAAATGTCACAACATATAGAGAGATTTACAGGTGTGTTGTTAAATGGTAAAAATTACCATCTTTGGGCACTGGTGAGAAATCAAAACCAAAAGTTGAAGATCCAACACACCCAACAGTTGAAGAAAGAAACCCAACAGTTGAAGAAAGAAAGGAAATTTCAGAATGGAGAAAGGAAATTTCAGAATGGAGAAAGAGTGACAATCTAATCATGAGTTGGTTACTGGCAACCATGGAATCCCATATCTCTGATCTCATGACATATCTAGATACAACTCGAGATATGTGGGTTAAAGCCGAGACAATGTTCGAAAAAAAGAAAAATTACTCTCTTATTTATCAACTTCAGCAAGAACTTTAACAGTTACAACAACAAAATCAATCTGTCACCGAACTATTCAGCCAAATCTAAAAAAAGAATGATGAGATTAGAGTGTATCGATCTCTCACAGCCGATCTTGATGAAATCAAAAGAAGAGAGGAGCAGGATGGAATTTTCACCTTCCTCGCCAAGCTCGATTCAAGCTATGAGGGGGTACGTTCACAAATTCTTCTCATGGGTGAGCTGTCATCTGTTGATGAGGTTGTTGGGATGGTTGAAAGAGAAGAGACAAGAAGAATAGTGATAGGTACTCAACTACCTGATAACCCCGAAGCCAAGGCTTTCGTCACCAGATCTAACCCTAGGCCAGAACGTCGGGGAGACCAAACATTCACTCGCTGTGATTATTGTAAGAAGGAAGGACATAAGCGTGAGGAATGCTGGTCACTCACTCGCTGCGATTATTGTAAGAAGGAAGGACACAAGCGTGAGGAATGCTGGTGTCTCAACCCTTATCTCCGGCAAAAGGGAAGGCGAGGTGGAGGCTTCGTCAGAGGGGGAGATCAGCGACAAAATCGGGTAGAGTAGAGAGAAAATGGGTTACTCTGCACAAAAGGAAAATGAGGATATGAGTACAAACGAGGCTGAAAAAGAAATAAAATGTGAGGTGGATATGGATCAAATGAGGCAGCTGTATAAACAATTATCCGTGATGTTTCAAGGAAAATCTCAAAAAACCTCTGGTATGATTACAAACCTTACTCAAAATTCTTTAAATTCCAAATGGATTCTTGATTCAGGTTCAACTGATCACATAACTGGAAATAAAAATTTACTCAATAATTACAAAAAAATTGAGACTAAACAATTTGTAATCGTTGCAAATGGTGAAAAAATGGAAATTTTAGGAAATGGTTCAATTAGCCTCCTTTCAAGAAAAATTTCAAATGTTTTGCATGTGAATAATTGTACATCTAACTTGTTATCCATTAGTAAAATCACACGAGACTTAAATTGTGAAATTACATTTACATCCAAAAATGTGATTTTTTAGGAATTGATAACGAAGAATATCATTGGTAAAGGTTTTCTAGAAAATGAGTTTTATATTCTGAGTGAAGAAAAACGCAACTTCAATATTAAAAAAGAAGAAGAATTAGGCACTCTTTGGCATAAGAGAATTGGACATTCTTCCGATAAGATTTTAAAATGTATTTTTGATTTCAAATAACTAGATTGTAGTAGCTGTGAAATTTGTAAATTAGGAAAACACACAAGGTTACCATTTAGTTTATCCAATTGTAAAAGCAAAAAACCTTTTGAGTTAATACATTCTGGTGTTTGGGGCCCTGCTCCAATTGAGTCTTTTAATGGTTATAAATACTTTGTTATATTTATAGATGATTTTTCAAGAACCACATGGTTACACTTGTTAAAAAATAAAAGTGAAGTATTTTCTCAATTTCAAGAATTTTATAATTTTGTAGAAAATCAATATGATGCAAAGATTAAAACTTTTAGAAGTGATAATGGAACGGAATTTGTAAATCAAAATTTTACAAATTTTTTCAAGCAAAAAGGAATTTTACATCAAACAACTTGTATTTACACACCCCAACAAAATGGTGTGTCGGAAAGAAAAAATCGACATTTACTTGAAGAAACAAGAGTACTTTTGTTTCAAAATAATGTTCCAATAATTTTTTGGTCGGATGCTGTTCTCACCGCAACATATTTAATTAATAGATTGCAAGTGCCAATTTGAATTTCAAAAGCCCACTAGAAATCTTCTACCAAGAAAAACTCAATATCTATCATTTAAGAGTATTTGGATGTACATGTTATGTGCACAAAAATAAACAACACAAGTTAGATTATACATCAATCAAAGCTATTTTCTTGGGGTATTCATCTCAAAAAAAGGGTTATAAATGCTATGATCCGATTAACAAAAAACATTACATTTCAAGAGATGTGGCATTCCAAGAAAATGAGCCATATTACAAAATACTAGAAAAGGAGACTTAATAACCAAGAGGAACCAAATGAATTTACATTTCCATTTCTTTATTTTGAAGAAGGAAATATAGTAGTAGAAAATGAAAATGAAATAATCAATGAGAATGAAGAGGAAGAAACTTCTCAAAGTGAGAGGGAAGATCGTACTACCGAAATAATACCATTGAGAAGGTCTAATCGGACTCCACAACCTACAACTAGATTACGGGATTTTGTAACATATAAGGTAAAATATCCTATCCAAAATTATTTATCTTATGAAAATGTTACACCACAATATAGGACTTATTTGACCTCAATTTCCAAAGAAAATGAACCAAATAACTATGAGGAAGCAATAGGCCAACTGATATGGTGCAAAGCAATGGAAGAAGAACTTCGAGCACTTGAAAAAAATGAAACATGGGTAGTCGTACAACTACCCAAAGGAAAGAAACTCGTAGGATGCAAATGGGTCTATAAGATTAAGTTTAATAGTGATGGTACTATTGAAAGGTACAAAGCACGATTAGTGGCAAAAGGTTACACTCAAACCTATGGTGTAGACTATCAAGAAACATTTGCACCCGTGGCCAAAATGAATACCGTTAGGATTTTACTTTCCATAGCGGTAAACCAAAACTGGACCTTACATCAAATGGATGTCAAGAATGCTTTTCTCCAAGGAACACTTGAAGAAGAGGTATATATGACGCTTCCACCTGGTCATAAAAAAGAAAACAATTCTAGTCTAGTGTGTAGGTTAAAAAAATCTATTTATGGACTAAAGCAATCTCCACGAGCATGGTATGGAAAACTAAGCTCTTATTTAATTTCTTGTGATTTTAAAATTAGTAATGCCGATCACTCATTATTTTCCAAAAATTATGGTACATTCACAACCATAATTCTAGTATATGTAGATGATATAATAATTACCGGAAATAATTTGGAAGAAATTAAAAAAGTGAAAATGAAATTAAAGGAGAATTTTGATATCAAAGACTTAGGTTTATTAAAATATTTTCTAGGAATAGAAATAGCACATTCACCCAAGGGACTCTTTATTTCACAAAGAAAATATACACTTGACCTATTGAAAGAAACTGGTAAATTAGGGAGTAAACCAACATCTACACCAATAGATAGTAAATGCAAATTAAATATTGAGGATGGCGAACCCTTAGAAGACATAAGCCAATTTCAAAAACTTGTAGGAAAATTAATTTATTTAACGGTAACACGACCAGACATTTCTTTTTCAGTAAGTCAAATTAGTAAATTTATGCATACACCTAGAACACCACATTTAGAGACTATACATAGAATTTTAAAATATTTAAAAGGGACACCTAGTAAAGGAATTCTCATGAAACGTAATAATTCTAATGAAGTGTGTGGCTACTCCGATGCAAATTGGGCTGGTAGCTTTGATAGAAAATCAACCACTGGTTTTTGCACATTTGTAGGCGGAAATTTAGTCACATGGAAAAGCAAGAAACAAAATGTTGTGGCACGATCAAGTGCCGAGGCAGAATATCGAGCCATGGCATCAACCTCAAGCGAGCTAACTTGGATCAAACAACTTCTTTTGGATATCAGAATTAAAATTCAAGAACCAATGAAGATGTTTTGTGATAACCAAGCGGCGCGACATATAGCATCAAATCCGGTGTTTCACGAGAGAACAAAACACATCGAAGTGGATTGCCACTTCATTCGAGAAAAAATTCAAGCAAAGGAAATCGAAACTCCATTTGTGAGAAGTGAAAAACAATTGACAGACATCTTCACCAAAGGTTTAGATTTAAAATTATTTGAAGAAAATTTAAACAAGTTAGGGTTGACCGATATCTACACACCTAACTTGAGGGGGAGTGTTGAGAATAATTAGATTAATAACGGCTAGTTTAACGGCTAGTTTAATAACGGCTAGTTTCTTCCTTTCAATGTATAAATATAACATTAGACATTAAGCCAAAATCAATTCAATAACTCTCTCAACAAAAATCAGAAAAAATCAACACAATACTGTATAGAAGTCCAATTTTTCTGTCTCCTTGGTCTTTAACATAAATGATTTAAAATGTAAGCATTTGTTATAATTTCTGTTAATGTGTTTTCAAATAAAGAGTCACCCAAAAATGATAAAAAAAAATTGGAGTCGCCGCAAGACGCCGAGTAACAGTGTTTTATTTAACGCATAAGTGCGCACTTGCAAGTTATCATTTTATTTATCTTCATTCATAAATAAGAACGAGTTTTCTATCTGGTTTATTCTCTTTTTTTTTCAAAAAAAAAAAAAATAGGCATAGATTCGTTCAGTACAGTTGCAGCCACTGTTTATGGAGAGCTCATATAGTCATAGTGAATGAGAGGGAGAGAAGTGTTAAAAAAAACAAGAAGATCCTTTCTTCAAGATTTTCAATCTCTTATTACATTTGAAAAATAAATTGTAACGCAAGTACAAATTAATATGTTGTTCAAAAAGAATAAATAAAACGTAAACAACAAAATGATATAAGAATGATCGCTAAAAAACTAAGCATCTTTCCTTTCTATTTACATTTTGTGACAATCTATTGCACAAAAAAGAGAGAGAAAAAAAGACATGATGTAACATGATTCCAACTCATTTTGTTAGTAGAAAAAAAGCCCATTGAGTCAAACGAAAATGCAAATATTTGTTCTTTAATTCCACGCGGGAGTTGTGCAGGTTAAACAAATTGGGCCAAGAGCTGTCCCTAAATAATACAAAATGGCCTCAAAAAGCCTGCTCACCCGAATGGGCCTAAACAGTAAGCCCTTAAAAGGTGTTGTCCGGCCCGTTTGATTCCAGCCACCGACTCAAGAATCGTATCAATCCATCAGAATGCAAAGAAACAACTGAGAAAATGGAAGGGAGCGGGTAAGAAGAGGCACTCGAATATCTTCCCCTTCACAATTTTCAATAACATCAACAAGATCATTACCATCTCTCTATCAGTAAAGCTCTTTCCTGTTTTTATTGCTATATCAAATTCTCAACTCTCAATAACCCACTTTTCCATCTGTGCAGAAGATGTTAGAATATTGTTTTTCTGTTATGTCATGGCTTGTTTCCATTGGTTTATGATTGTATATATAAGAGTATTTTTTGTATTTTTTTTGTATTAAGAAATATACGGATTGTTATTTTGTTTTTCCATTTTCCTTTTCTTTTTCTCACTTTCGTAATATGGTATCAGAGCGTAATTTTTCGCTCTTGCTGATCTTTCTTTCTTCTTGATTCTTGATTGTTCTTCAATGGCTCGTGGAGGAGGAGATCGAGGAGGTAATAGTGGAGGCAATCGGAGCAATGAAAATTCTTTCTCGGTTTTGGATAATATTGATCGTATTCACGAAGATTCCAACAGTCCTTTCTATCTCGGAAATGGAGATCATCCAGGGCTTGGCTTGGTTTCGAATCCTCTAACAGGTGGTAATTACAATTCTTGGCATCGATCTATGATTATAGCTCTTATTGCTAAAAACAAGTTTGGATTTGTTGATGGATCTATTGCTAAACCAGAAATTGGAGATAATTTGTATCATTTTTGGTCTCGTTGTAACAACATGGTTATGTCGTGGATTTTGAATGCTGTTTGCAAAAACATAGCAGATAGTATTATGTATATTCATGATGCTCGAAGTATGTGGATTGATCTTCATGATCGGTTCAATCAGAGCAATGGTCCTAGAATTTTCCAACTAAAGCAACAAATTCACGCACTCACACAGGGTTCTAATGATGTTAGTGCTTATTTTACCAAACTAAAGATTTTTTGGGATGAATTACGTGATTTTAGACCTGCACCAGTATGTAATTGTGGAGGAATGAAAAGTCTGACAGATTATCAACATGAAGACCATGTTTTACAAGTTCTTATGGGTTTGAATGAGTCTTTCAGTCAGATCCGGGCTCAAATTCTCATGAGTGATTCATTGCCTCCGATTAACAAAGTTTTTTCTCTGGTTATACAAGAAGAAAGACAACGATCTATGCATTTTTCTAGTTCATCTCTGCCTCCTATTTCAACATCTTATAGAGTGGCTAGTAGCAATTACAATGCTTATAAGGGAAAGAAGGACAAACCGGTCTGTACACACTGTGGTTTCTCTGGTCACACAGTGGATAAATGTTACAAAATTCATGGATATCTTCCTGGTTTTAAACCAAAAGGCCGTTCTGGAGATTTTTCTAAGGGCCAAACAAGTAGTCATCCAGGGTATTCCAATCTGACAAGTTCTTCAAAGCCCCTAGCTAATCAGACTTCTTTTGTTGCTGAAACTCAAGTTAATCCAGAGAATCACCAGAATTTCAGTAACAATACTTCTCCTTTGCATGCTTTGACTACTAATGATTGTCAACATTTGATATCTCTGTTAAGTACTCAGATGCAGGGGATCTCTCAGGATACTAAAGAACAGCAGCCTGTAGTGTCAAACTTCACTAGTATTTCTTCTCTTATATCAGCTAATGTTTGGATTATTGACTCAGGTGCTACTCATCATGTTTGTCATGATTTGAGTTTGTTTGATTCTTTTGATAACAACTATACTTCTACCTTTGTGCTTCTGCCTACTGGACATTCTGCCCCAATTTCTAAGATAGGCTCTGTTCGGTTATCGCCTTCCTTAGTTTTATCTAAAGTGCTCTATGTTTCTTCTTTCAGATACAACTTATTATCTGTTAGTTCACTCATAAAGAGCCTCTCATGTTCTTTAATTTTTCATGATGGTGGCTGTGTGATTCAGGATACTCAGGGCATGAAGATTGTGACGAGTAAAAGAGTGGGGCATCTCTACCATCTTAGTGTTTTAGCTTTGTATCAACCTAGTTCTAACTCTGCTGTTGCTTGTAATGCTTCCTCTGTTTTGTCCACTGAGATGTTATGGCATTATCGTCTAAGACATCCTTCTTGTTTGGTTTCTCAGCATAAGGATAAGATTCCTTTTTTCAATTTTAGAGCTGAAAAAAGGCTTCTTTGTACTGTTTGTCCTCTTGCAAAGCAAAGATGTTTGTCGTTTACTTTTAATAATAAACTTTCAGCTTTACCTTTTGATCTCATTCATGTTGATGTATGGGGTCCATTTCGAGTAATATCTAATGAAGGTTTTCGATATTTTTTAACCATTGTTGATGATGCTTCAAGATATACTTGGGTTTTCCTTTTACATACTAAAGTTGAGGCTCAGAAGATTATTCCAAATTTTTTTATGCTGATTCAAACCCAATATGGGAAGCATATCAAAGGAGTTCGTTCAGACAATGCTAAGGAATTGGATCTGACTCATTTCTACAACTCTAAAGGGGTTGTTCATTATCGATCTTGTGTTGAAAGGCCGCAACAAAACTCAGTTGTTGAGTGTAAACATCAGCATCTACTTAATATTGCTCGTGCTCTTTTGTTTCAGTCAGGTATTCCTCTCCCTTATTGGTGTGATACTGTTTTGACTGCTGCTCACCTTATGAATAGGCTTCCATCTCCTGTTCTAAGCTCTAAAACTCCATTTGAAGTGCTGAATAATAAGTTTCCTTCTTATGATCACTTGCGCTCTTTTGGTTGTCTATGCTATGCTTCTACTTTGTTGAGTAAACATGACAAGTTTTCTCCTAGATCTAGAGCTTGTATTCTTGTTGGTTATCCTTTTGGGATGAAAGCCTATAAGCTGCTAGATTTAGAGAGTAATAAGACTTTTGCTTCTCGTGATGTTATGTTTCATGAGACCATTTTTCCTCTAGTTGCCAAGAGTTCCTCTGCTGATATTGGTGCCTTATTCTCCAACAATGTTCTTCCTTTGCCTGTTCTTGACAATATTTCTCCTTGTTTTGAGCCGACTGATGTTTCTGACATTGTGCATCCTGTTGTTCCTACTGCTTCTTCTGATTTAGTCTCTCCTATGGCTGTTTCTGCTCCATTTTCTACTAGACCACAACGTTGTGTTAAAAAGCCAAGCTATTTGCAGGCTTATCATTGTGGTTCTGTTCTTCATGATTCTCTTGTCAATCGTCATTCTACTCAGCATCCTATTTCTAATTTTCTCTGTTATGACAAGATCAAATGGGACTTTAAGGCGGCAGTTATGTCCATCTCTAGCACACCCGAGCCTAAATTTTTCTCTCAAGCTTCTGGTATTCCTGAATGGGATAAAGCTATGACTGATGAGTTACACGCCTTAGCACTCAATAATACATGGTCTATTGTTTCTTTACCTGATGGACATCACGCCATTGGTTGTAAGTGGGTGTATAAAGTCAAGTTTTAGGCTGATGGGATTGTCGAAAGATACAAAGCGCGACTTATTGCAAAGGGGTATAATCAGCAAGAGGGAGTTGATTTTTTTGATACCTTTGCTCCTATAGCAAAGCTTGTTACTGTCAAGCTTTTACTTGCTTTAGCTTCAATCCATGGTTGGTATTTACATCAATTGGATGTTAATAATGCCTTTTTGCATGGTGACCTTTCTGAGGAAGTATATATGACTATTCCTCAAGGTTATAGTCATAAGGGGGAGAAACAATTACCTCCTAATGCTGTTTGCAAACTCAACAAGTCCTTGTATGGTTTGAAACAAGCATCAAGGCAATGGTATGCAAAATTTTCTAGTGCCTTGATTGAAGAAGGCTTTCGTCAGTCAACAACTGATCATTCTTTGTTTATCAGCAACAAGGGGTCAGTTTTCATGGTTATTCTTGTCTATGTTGATGACATTATTATAGCCAGCAGTGATGATGTGGCTGTTCAACACTTGAAGAGTAGGATTAATGCTAGATTCAAGTTGAAAGATCTTGGAACTTTGCGTTACTTTCTTGGTTTAGAAATGGGCAGAACAGAGAGGGGCATATCGGTTTCACAAAGGTCTTATGCATTGCAATTGTTGGCTGACACAGGATACCTAGGTTGTAAACCAGCGGTTACACCTATGGAACCAAATCTGAAATTAAGTCAAGATGAAGGGGATTTATTGCCTGATGTGTCTCTTTATAGGAGGTTAATTGGGAAGTTATTATACCTCACCATCACTAGGCCGGATCTATCATATGTTGTTAATAGACTTAGCCAATTCTTGTCTCAACCAAGACTTCCTCACTTCAAAGCTGTGCAAAGAGTTTTGCAATATGTGAAAAGGACTCCTGGACAAGGTCTTTTTCTTCCTTCTAAGTCTGAAGTAGAACTTAGAGCTTATGCTGAAAGTGATCTATCTACAACAATTGAAGTTCAATTCAAAGTTTTCTCTGATGCTGATTGGGCTGGTTGTGCTGACAGTAGACGTTCCATATCAGGTTATTGTGTATTTTTAGGAGACTCGTTGATCTCCTGGAAGTCTAAGAAACAAACTATAGTCTCTCGGTCTTCAGCAGAGGCTGAGTACAGGTCCATGGCTAATGCCACCTGCGAGCTGACTTGGTTGTTGTCGTTGTTGAAAGAGTTTGGGGTAAGCCATTCTAGGCCTGCCTTGCTATATTGTGATAATCAAGCTGCTTTACACATTGCAGCGAATCCTGTTTTCCATGAGCAAACAAAACACATCGAGATAGATTATCATTTGGTTCGTGATAAAATTCAGGCAGGAGTTTTGAAGACCTTACATGTTTCTACTCGAAATCAGTTGGCTGATATATTCACTAAGGCTCTTCATCCTTCCATTTTCAAAAGTTTGCTGGAGTGTTAGAATATTGTTTTTCTGTTATGCCATGTGACTTGTTTCCATTGGTTTATGATTGTATATATAAGAGTATTTTTGTATTTTTTTTATATTAAGAAATATACGGATTGTTATTTTGTTTTTCCATTTTCCTTTTCTTTTTCTATCTTTCTTAATAGAAGACACTCTAGACCTCTCAAAGTTTGGTTATCTATTCGATTAGGCTTTGGTCTAATTTGGAATTTGGACATTGCCATTTTTATTGCATTTGTTCTATTTCCAGGTGCGTTGGTTGCTTTTCATTTTTTGATTCGCTGCAAGAATTACCACGTTGTTCTGCCCTTCGTGTTTTATTGTGCTGTGTACTTTGTGGATTGGGTTTATTCCTTTTGCCTGTGATTTTGTTCCCACTATATCAACATGGTGAAAGTGCTTTGGTTTTGGATGTACCTTCTGATTCTCATTTATCTGGTTACTTGCCTCCTAAGAGATGTTATAGTTTCCTTAGATGGTGTACCTATACGCAATGTCCATGATTGGATAAAAATGCAGCTTTATTCAACAGGTTATATCTTTAAGATATAAATGCTTCTGAATATGTTCAGATATATAATAGAATGGGTTATTGTATTCCCATGACAAGCTCAATTCAGTTAACTGCATATCAACCTCGTTGGACACTAAATTTTGGTACTAATCTTCCAAACGTGTTGGAAAGAATCTTGATGTGTACGTTCCATATCTCTCTCACATTGGCATTTCTCAACAGCTTGCCGGTGTACCTTCTGGATGGGGAAACTATATTAGAGGCTGTTCTTTGCAACTTTAAATCACTACATTCAGGAAGCAGGGGAAGAATCCTGAAAGTATGGCTGTTCTTCTAACATTTTTCAGGATATTCTTGAAGCTTTTTGCAAGCCAAAGGTAACAAACGGTACAAGTAATATACTCCAGTATACATTATTATAATTAGTTGTAATAGCATATAAAATGAGCATATATACAAGCCAATTGCGTTTGTATAAAATTATTATTTACCATTCTCCTATGTTTAAATTCAATAACTCAATTGTAAATGTTTAATATGTATATTAAAATATTGTTGATTCTCTTCCTAATATTTAGGTAAGTTTTTTTTAACAATTTTTATCATGGTATATCTTAGTTATTTGGTTCTAAATTATTTCACTTGATCAAGCTACTTTAAAGTATTTGAATTGAAAAGGCTAAAATCACTTAGCTCACCAATTTAAATGAACAGCTTATATGAATTTATAAGCAATTCATTTGTTTATTTAATAATAGCATTTTGAATTAAAAAGCTAACAAATAAGAAAGGAAATAAAGAAATTATCTAAATGTAACTATTAATTATTACTATAAAATTGATAAAATTGATAATATTAATCAAATAATTAAATAGAAAAGGTAATAATTGATTTTTTTAAAATAAAATAAAAGATAAAATTAAATTAAATTTATATTAGAATATTTCAATAAATGTAGAATTTTTAGATAAATAATAACTTAAAAAATACACAATATAATTGAGGTTAAAGAGATGTTATCAATTTATACAATTAAATTCATATATAATTGAATTTTTTATTTTATAAAAAAATGTTACATTTTAAAATTTTGAAAAATTGCAATATGGTAGTAAAAGACAGATTTTTTTTTACCGGAAACCAAGTTTGATGGTTTATCTGATTTGAAAATCACATTCTTTGAATGTATTCAGTTTAAGCTTCCTATCTTATGTCTTCAGTTTTCCATTGGTTCCCCCCTCCCTCCTCCTCTTTTTTTCCTTTTTCTTCCCCCATCCTTTGTGTTGTGGGTTGTAACTTGAATGCCACCCCAATTAGGCAATTTGAAAGTAATGTTATTATGATTTACATAAATTTTAATATGTGAAATTTATACCCTTAATTAGAGGTATTGTTATTATAAAAAAAAAATTATACTCTTAAAATTGAAAGTAATATTATTATGATAAGCTTTCATTTAGTTTAATTTAACAACATAAATTGAACATTTTTTTAATATTATTATTGTCATGGCAGTATGCTCTTATATTTTTTTAAAATCAAAATTTTAACATAGGAAGGTATATCATTTTTAATAAAAAAAAATTCTTATTTTATTTATGTAAAATATAATTCTTAGTTTTTCAATATATGAAATAAAAACTAATATCATGAGAGCATTTTGGTAAAGTTATTTCATCATGTTTACTTTTTATATAATAGGAATATGTTTTCTGCTTATTTCGATGTCATAAAAGAGTTAGTAAATAACCAAAGATAATTATTTTATTTATTTCAATTCCTTTTTATTTCTAGTCATACACATTTCGATATTTTTATTATGAATTAAAAAACGCGCCAAGAAACATGCTTGATTGATTCCTATGTAATTCTTAACGATGGAAATTTGAGCTTTGTGGACAATTTAGGCCCAATTTAAATATGAATTAGAAGTAAGTTTGAGACAGATCGTGGCTTGGCCCACACTATCCCGCTACATGCTCACCATTAGGTTGCATTCTCTTCACTCTTGAGGTTGAATTCGGAATTATACTTCCAATTTAAAACGTGTGGTGTTCATTACTTCCTTTCAAGCATCACATAAGCACTAATCCAAAAATAAAGAAAATAAAAAAGAATGGGGAAAAAAATATAGAAAGAAACTAGTGAGATAATATTTTGTTCCTCCAATACACCACGAGGATGGCAGTTCGAACCAAAATGTTGGTGATCTGCAGGTATTCATCTCACTCGGATCTGTTTTGTGCAGACCAGTTTGATTCCTAAACAATTCAGTGCATGTTCCTTTTGTTTGTAATTTGAGTCTCATTTTATTTGTTTTGTAATTATTTTTGGGTATTTTTTTAAAAATAAAATAGTATTTACAAGTAGTTGGCTTAACCAAACATAAAATCACTTAAAAACAATTTTGTTAAATTACCCAAACTGCCATGTTGTCATTATTATTACACCACGTAACTTTTAACGAATGTAAGTCAGATAAGTAATAATAACCATCTCCATTATTCTTCTCCTATATATTCTAACGGCACATAAAAGACCTACACCAGAATACATTTATTTTTTTATTTATATTTATAAAAGCATCAACAGTTAACATATTTATATATATTTTTAATAAACTTAATATTGGTTTCCATTTAATATATATGCATCCAATAATAAACTTCACCTGAAAGGAGTTTGCTAGGCGGCAGCAGTGACACCATCAACTCCTCCGTGATTAATCTTGCGTACTCTCTCCAAAATAGGCTTCAAGTCCCTTGGATGCATATACACTAAGAGACCATACTTCATGAACAATGTCAATGACATCTTTTGCTCCACATTGTGGCCCGGAACCACCGCGATCCGGTGCCTCAATAGTACTGCTGCAGCTATTGATTTCATTTGCAAATAGGCCAAGTCTTTGCCTAAACATATTCTTGGTCCAGCATTGAAAGCTACAAATTTATAATTCGAATCTTGTAGCTCAAGTCTCTTTCCATCACTAGATAACCATCTTTCGGGCTTAAATTTCAAGCAATCTTCTCCCCAAATGTGTTCCATTCGAGCAATAGAATATATAGAATATGTGATTGATGAACCTGCTGGAACAAATGTTCCACTAGGCAAAACATCATCGGAGATTACATGTTTTGAGTCCTCTGGCACCGAAGGATACAACCTAAGAGTCTCTGATAGTGCTGCTTTAAGGTATATCAATTTGTCTATTTCTTCAAAACCAAGAGGCTCTTCTAACCACTTACAAGTGTTATTGCCACGTGTCTCCATTAAAACCTCGCAAAGTTCAATGAGAATTTTTGCTTCTACTCTTTGATTTTGACTCACCAGCCAGAAGAACCAACTCAATGCAACTGATGACGTATCACGTCCAGCAAGTATGAAATTCAGTGTGACATGTTGTAGGAATGCTTCTGAGTAGGCCTCTTTTCTCTTCATGAACCTTGACAACAAGTCATCATGTGGAACCATAAGTCCAACATTTTGTTGACTTAACTCAAGCTTACGTGTGTTGATGATATCAGACAAGTACTTATCAATGTGGCTTAGGCTTTGACTGAAACTAGATTCATTCCCTAGTCGGAGCCACCTCTTGAACTTCCATATGAATTCGGGTAAAATGAAGCGTTGTAATGTGGCTTCTGTTGCTTTATCAAAAGCCGTAGCAAAGCCATTTTCTGGAAGCCCATGAGATAATGTTTGTGGATCTTTTCCAAAAGTCAAGCCACAAATGTTATCAAAAGTGAGGCGAAGTAATAGATCTTGAAGATCTACTGCCTTGGCTTGAACTTGAGCCGTCTCAAGGATGGGGCAGAAACGATCCTTAATGGCTCGGCTTACCCAACGAGCCATGGCTTGGCGAAGAGTCCTCGTCGTGAATTCTAGTGCGGCAGTCTTGCGTTGAAACAACCACGTGTCACCATCAGAGTTGAAGATCCCATCACCTAACAAATCATGAAATACGGCGTTCCAACCTGGACCCTTGGGGTAATTATCAAATCGGAGCTTCAAAATATGCTCAAGGTTCTTGGGATCACATGTGACCGTCACGAGCCCTTGTTTCTGAGCCAGAAAGGGAATTGGACAAATGCAGGTCTGGTACGTGCCACAACAAGAGCGGAGATTGTCTGCAATCCACTCGTGCATGCGATTAGCGTTTTCTATGAGACCTGGAAGACTACCCAGTAGAGGCCAAACACGTGGACCATTCATAGAACGTGAGATTAACTTGAACCATATTAAATATGTAATTATAACTGATAAGATAATCAGAACCGTTGACATCTCCATTTGAGCTGCGAGTTCACCTGATTAATATGACCCAACCGCGTAGTACTTAGACTGAAAGTACGTAGCCAAGAAGGCAAAAACTAACAAGCCGTGTATCGCTCAGATTTTCAGGAAATGATTTTGGGAGTATTGGCTTCTTTTAATTTGGATCTAATTTGGACATTAAGAGAATGTTATATATATATATATATATGGTGAATGTGGTGATCTGGAGGTGGAGAAATAATGGTGGGAAAAAACAGAGAGAAAGAGAAGTGATTTATAGAAGAATGGTTTAGAAGAGAGGTAGTATAGGCAATAAATAAGCAATTGTCCGCCAGCTAGTGCTAGCGACGTTGTTGAAAATTTCTCAACTCCTTTTTCAATCTGTTTAAGCTTTAGTATATCTTTCACTTTATGGAATTAAGCTTCTTGTTGGAGCTCATTAATGCAGGCAAAAACAGAGCTGGACAGATATTAAGGTAAATCCAAACCAAGTTACTAGGTAGCTAGCTATTTACTCGACCGTTGTAATTAGCAACAAAAGATTACTTTTGATTAGTCCCCCCAAACAAATAAAAAAATCACTTTCATCAAAATTACTTCTTTAACATAAGGTTTTTCTCACTTCCTCTTTCTTTCTGACTTTCTGATAATAGAAATTGCCAACTAACTTTGCACTCTGCCATTAAATGAAGCGTTAATTTTTTTATGATATTTGTTGAACTTACGTGTACATGTACACTATATGGAACCAACGCTAATAAGAAAAACTTTAGAGAAAAGAAATATAATTAATGATCCTTTTAAATTTGTAACTATAATTACTTTAACTGTACATTTAAAATGGTGTCTTTTTATAAGTTGTTTGGTGAATTTAATCATTCTATAGACTAAAAAAGTAAAATCAAACCCGCACTCGGTGCGTACTTAACAGATCTATAAGCATAAATTTAGAAAATGTTTAGATATTATTTAAATTAAATAATTAAATAATATTTAATATTATGCGATTTCATAATATCTTATTTGATTTTATCTGTCACATTTTAATTCTTATAAATCCTTTTTTGTCCTTTAAGATTAGGTGGATAGTAACGTGATGAACCTAAAAATTAACTTTAATTTAAATAAAGTTTTATTAATTTTATATTATAATGAGAGAGCTAATTTGTAATTAATAACACAAACTTATTTTTCTTAAATTTAAATTAAAGAATATTTGAAAGAAATATCATGTCTTTATTTCTTTACCGTGTATATATTAGGATTAACACGCCAAAGTTAATTCTTTTTTTTTACTTAGATATTTTTGTACACGAGCTCCTCCCTGGTATATATTTTTCTTTTTCTTTTTATTAGTTATTTTAAATAAAAATGTTATTTTTTATTATCTAGATTTAGCTTTACGGTGATTTTTATTATCTAAATATTCATTTATAATAATATATGTTATGTTTATGTCTGTAAAGTTTGTTTTTTCGTATCAATCTAGATCTTTATTTATATCTATAGTGTCAAAGATAATAAAAAGTATAATATGATATTAATATATTTTTTTAAAGAATTATCAATATATTAGCTGAAGTAATCAAACGGTCTATCGATATAATTGAACGACGTTTAATATTAAACGACGTAAAAATAATTAAGTGATTTCGCATGTAAATATATTTGAGACGTAACAAAAAAAATTAATATTTAAATAATATTAAATTGTATATAATTGAACGACGTTTAATATGAACAAATCTAAATGATCGTAGTGTAATTTGAACGATATTCAAATAAAATGATGTGATAATTTTTTTTTAATAGTAAAAATACACGAAATTAACATAAATAGTGCTATATTTTTAGTTACAAGTTTTGTGTTATTTTGTCCTTTTTTCAATATATTTTATGTAATGTAAACAAATTTACATTTATACTAATTATTAGTATGTTATATGTAAATTTGTTTTTAAAAATAAAATATATTTTAAACTTTAAAATTATTTTAACATATGATAATGTATAATTAATATGAGTATAAATATATATTTAGATTATTTTCATAACACTCTTCCCAATATTACGAAGTAAATGGATACTAAACTTACGGCGTATTGCTTATAAAAAAATTGTTCCAATCAAGATTTTTTAAATATATACAAATTTACTTATACTATAATTAACGAAATTATAAATAGATGTATATAACATTCTTAGTTATTTTCTTTCCAAGAAAAGGGACATTGTTTTCAATTTCTCTTCATAATTACTGAGATGGTTTTTTTCTATCTTTCCGTTGCATGTGATTTGGTTGTGGTTGGATGATTGACCCACGTGACATTTATTATTTGCTCAAGAGCCACTTAATTATTTTGCGGGGTACTACAAGCCTAAACGTTTTCGAGAGAAGAATTAATAATGCATAAAGAGGACCGCACAGCTAAAATTTTCAAATAAAACAACCGTATTTGCCATATATTTTGAAAAAATGTATGATATTGTTTAATTTAACAATTTGATGTTTCTATCTTTAAATTATTTAGAGTATCAAATTATTAAATATAATTTTTAATTGTTTTGAAAATAGTATTTTATGTTTTTAAAATAACAATTTCCTTAATTATTATATCTTTTGTTTAAAATAATTAGAAAAAATAACAAAATATTACATTTAAAATTTGTAACTACAAAAATAGTATTTTTATATCTACATCATACATTTTTATTATTAAAAAAATCTAACACATAATTCTATTTTAAACATAAATAAATTTAAATTATGTTCATTTAGATTCATTTAATGTTATACGTCTTCCTATTAAAACCTATTTAATATTATTATGTTGTTATTTTTGTTATAAACTTTAGGGCATTATTTGTATAATTTTTCAACTCATTATTACATATTTTGTATATCAAAATTCTGAAACAATTTTATGATTATTTAAATTTATTTAATATTAAACGTCGTCTAATTAAAACTCATTTAGTATTATTAGATTGCTATTTTTGTTATAAATTTTAATGCATTATTTTTTATAATTTTTCAACTCATTATTACATATTTTGTATATCAAAATTCTAAAACTTATATATATATATATACATACATGTGTGTGAGTGGATTTGGACATAAAATTTTGTAGGATTTGAAATTTATTTTAATAAAATTATTGTTAGATTTTTTTTTATTAAAAATAAGTATTAAAGTTTTTTTTATTAAATAAAAAAATATTACATTGCAGAATTCAAACCTGAATTTACAATGATGGGTAAAAAATCAAACCACTACAAACCAATTCCAAATAATGTTACCTAAAAAACAAAAATTTATATTTGTCATTCATCACAATAAATTCTTATAGACCTTATTTTTTATAATAAATAGTAAGAATTTTATTGAATAAGAAGTAAGATTATAATATGAAATAACATACGAATTATCAAATACATCACATATTTAGATACAAAATCAAAACTAACAAAATAATACATATTTGTGAGTGAATATATATGAGCATTTAATAATAATTTTATATTATAACTTACATTAACGCTTGATTGTAGTAATCAAAACATTAATCCTTCAATAGCAATTGATATTAAAATTTAATTGCAATGATTTCCAAAATAAATAAAAAACACTCTTAGACGCATTTTAATAAATATCTTAACCACAAACGACAAATAAAATAACAAATAACTTATTTTTAGCAAAACAAATCACAATAAAATACGAGTTTTTAAACAAACTAAAAACTACATAACAATAAACACAAAAAGCACCACCCAAATTGCCTAAAAAAACCAGTCACCTAACCCAATTAGCCAATAAAACTCAAAAAACATGACCAAAACCAACTAAAACAACCATCTGCTTAGTCAAATTTTCCAACAAACTCACTAATACTCAACTAAAACTCACTAATGCTGGAGAGGAAGGGAGACCATCCACCCAGTATCGAGAGAGACTTACCACAAAGCATGATGGAAACCACCAACGCTGGAGGCGACAACTATCAACAACCGTTGAAATACTATGCGAAGGAACATGACCGAGAGTAGCCAAACGAAGGCTTGAGCAGACTGATATGGTGACAAGAAACAGTTATCA
Source organism: Hippophae tibetana (assembly GCA_037013495.1). Classification (NCBI taxonomy): domain Eukaryota; kingdom Viridiplantae; phylum Streptophyta; class Magnoliopsida; order Rosales; family Elaeagnaceae; genus Hippophae; species Hippophae tibetana. The sequence continues at coordinate 3,407,964 of CM072804.1, read as the reverse complement.
AGATTTATTGATACAAAAGGAGAAGGGAAGAAGATGATGACTAAAAATAGGGTTTTAACCCTAATATAAGAAAACAATGATCGTCTCTCAAAACCTCTATCTCAAGAAGACCCTAATTGATAATGATAATTTATAACACAACTTAATAATACGTTTTGAGAATAATCTAAACATGAACATGATTTGATAATATATTGTTAAAATTATTTAAATTACTTGTTAAATGAATTAAGTACTATTCAATAATTTAAATAAACTTATTAAATTAATATTTTATTATTATTTAAACACAATTCAATACTACCAAGATGAATTTTAAAAGTTAATTTTTGTGTATTAATGGAGTATTAGATTATTCAGATATGTAATTCATATATCTTAGTCTTTATTACTCATTCTCTATCTACTTTTCTATTACTCGTTAGATTAGTGGGGAAGTAGGTTGCTTTTTTATTTTTATTTTATTTATGAAAAAATCATAGTTTTAAATTTTTTTGACTTAATTAATTATACTTTTAATTTATAAGAATAATAGATCTTATATCATTATTACAAAAAAATGAGTATTTAAGTCGAAATGTAAAGTCGTTTTTTTGGAAAAAAATGACTTATAATGAATTTAAAGTCAATTTGGTATAAAATCGACGTTATCCACGTAGGATGTAGTGTCGATTGACGTGTCGAATTGATGCTATGTGTGGACGTAGCGTCGGTTCCAAGTGTCAACCGACGCTATCCACGTAGCATAGCGTCAGTTAACATGTGGAACCGACGCTACATACGTGGATAAATTCTTTTCTCTTCTTTCTTCCTCAGACATAAACTATTCTAAGTGTTGCATAACTCTCAAAAACCTAAAACCTCCTCCACTTCTACTCCATTCTTTCTCATTTTTTGGCCACCTACGACTACCCATTTCAACGCCGGTTAGTGGGTTTTCTTCTTCTCTAACTAATCTTTTAGATCACCTATTTTTTGAGCAGAATACTCAAATTTTTTATACCCATTTCTCACTTACAAAACACCATTTTTTCTTCATTTTCTTTATTTTTTTTAGTTCATTTACTTTTGTAAGCATTTCTATTAATTTTACGCACTTATTATTCATATTTTTTGTTGTTATTATGTGTTATTATTTATGTGTATAAATTTTTGTATTATATATGTAGGTTTGTATTATAACATCATGAGAAGAATATGATGATCTTGAATAAAATAGAACAAAATGATGATAATTTTTCTACTATTAATTAATATTTTATTTTTCAAATATTTGTATTATTTGAACTATTTACTAAACTGATTTTGTTTTTTTTTTCTACTCGAATACAGATTTTTATTTGAGTATAATATAAAATGAGTAAATTTTAAAAAATAAAAATAAAAATTGATTCACCGCGTGAACCGACTTTAAATTTTAAGTCATTTAATTTAAAATCAGTTTTTAACCGATTTTAATACCCCTTTTTATAGTAGTGTATAAAACGTATCCAATGTATTTTATTTAAGGGTGGAGTATTGGAGTTATTATACCATGCCTCATTTTGATGTTTCCATATCATAATTATTGTCAAAAATATCCCTAGTAAATTTTAATTGGAACATAATAAATATATTAAAGATAGAATATTTTATTCTTGATAATTTTTAAATTTAATAATAAATAAAGTATAGAAACAACAAAATAAGGTGTACCAATAATCCTATCCTTAATTAAGGGTTTATTATCTTAGTAATACAACTATTTTATTTTTAGTAGTCTTTTTTATTCCAATTTTTGAGGTTATACCTTATTGTCATATTTATTTAAAAAATATACCAATATGATATAATTTGTCATTTAATTAAAAAAATTCAATTATGTAATATTATATGTGTGATATTTTTGGATAATAAATTAATTAAACGATATTTAAAAGATATTATCACATGTGTGAAAAAATTGTAATTAATAATAAATTATATCAAATTAATATATTTTTTAAATATCGTACTTGTATTATTATATCTATGAATTTTTTTTTAATTAATAATAAATTATATTAAATTGATATATATTTTTTAAATAAATGTAACACCAAGTTGTCGCATTACAAATTTAGATAAAAAAATATGTAAAATAAAATTATAATCTTATTAAGATAACAAAATCTTAATTAATTATTTTATATAATAAAATACATATAATACAACCAATAACACCAACACCAAATAACGAGAGAGAGAGAGAGAGAGGCTATTAACTAGTATATTAATTAATGGCTGCATCCAACACCACTCCTTTACGATATGAGTTATGTCGATAATACAGTTTGTCGCCTCTAGCTAGAAAAATCTGGTGTTACTTTTTCTTTCATGAGAAAGTTTTTAGAGGTTCGTATGTGCATACACATTCTTAAAATTTGACTTTTTACATATAAAGAGTTAACTTTAATTAAAATAATATTAATTTAAAAATATCAAATACACACATTCATATAAATTATTTTCATGCATAGGGAACTGGTCAGAAATCTATTATCTTTTGATATTTCGGGTAACAAATAAATAACTTATTTTGTAGTATATACACGTTGTTATTATATATATTAAATAACATATTAATAACTAATTTAATATAAAATTAAGGATACAAAATAATAAATTAAATATAAAATTATTTATTAAAAATACCAATTAAATTATTACATATAGTCAAATGATGTTATCAAAAAAATTATTCATATGGTATCATGTAAACTATAAGTAATGTTTTCATTTGTAGTTAAGTAATATGAAATTTAAAATAAATTTTATAATATATAAAACAAAATGTCAATTATGTTTTTGTTAAAGAGTAATAAAATAAATATTTAATGATAAAATTTGTGAAAAGATATAGAAATAAAAATATAAAGTAGTAGTTATATTGTTTTAGAAAATAATAAGGAATTGAAATCAAATTTATCATAATAAAATATAATACTAAAGAAGTTATAAAATTGAATTAAAATATAGCAGGAAAAATAAACTAAAAATGATTATACTGTTTAAAAGTATTATTTTCTCCCATTTTTTATCTAGCTATAGTTTGTGAAAATAATTCGATTTTTTCTAATAAATTAGCATTTTTATACTCTGTGATTATTGTTGTTTTAAATGTTAAATAATTTAAAATATACATAAAAAAAAATTCTTTGCAAGAATAAAAATAAAAGAAAAGATCTAACAATTTTTAGTTGATCGTATATATGAGTATCAAATATAAAATAATATTTTGATACAAAAATTTATAAAACTTCTCAAAACTTAAAGTATATTATATATTTTAAAATAATTAATTTTACATTAGTAAAATTATACATTTAAAAAATGCTGAACACAATACAAATATTATAAATAAAATACATATTTTTGAAAATTGAAAGGAGGCTCGTGACTTTCCTCAAATACAGATACGTCTATCACTGCATATAATGACATAAATTGACATATACATGAAATTATAATAAAAAGCATTTTTGATAACTCATACATATTTCCTTCAGGCAATTAAAAAAAGTTAATTATGACTCAAGATAGGTGCCGTTGAAGGTAGGGTCGGGTGCGGTTATATTTTTGTTGGTTTTTATTTAAAATATTAATTTATTAAAATAAAAATCAAATAATGGATAGATAAGTTTAAAACCAATTTTTTTTTTACTGTCGGATTAATATATTTAAATTGAGGCTTAAATTTACTTATTTTTGAAATAAATCTAAATTATTTTGTTTTTATGTCAATATTAAATTAATAAATAATTTAATTAAAAAATTATATATTATTATTTAAATTAAAATTATGCATCAATTTTTAAAGAAAAAATTATTAAAAATTTGTGAACAAGTAATTTTAATTTTTTTATTAATTATAATATATTTTTAAAAAATTAAATATAAAAAAATAATGCTATAAGTTATTTCACCTTCTTAATTGATATAAAATTTTAATTAAAATTATATAATTATAAACATTTAAATATATATGGTATATATACTATAAAAATATAAAACTCAAAAAATATATAAATAATATATAGTTCATTTTGATTAAGTATTGACTAACTTTAAAATTTTAATTCACACAAGTTAATTTTTACATTTTTAAAATTAAAATCAATATTTTTTTATTAATTAAATTTAGTTGAATTCATCCAAATTTCAATAAGGTAAATTAGTTTATCGAAAGCTGTCATCCACATAATTATTACCTTTCATTTAGAAAATATAAGATGTATGAAACTCAACTTATTTGATACCCTTTTAAATTAATAACTACACACTCTTATTTATAATATTTAATACTATCACTTCGTTTAATATCTATAAAACAAAAAAAGAACGCCAAATCAAAAGGGAAAAGAATACTAATAATACAAATTTTATGCATATTTGTAGTAATATTAATTATGATATGTTATTATTTTACAAAATAACTTTACAAATGATGAATTTTTTTTAATATAATTTTATCACGTGACACTATAATTAATATGAGTACAGACATGTGTATATTTATCATTTCTAAAAGGAAAAAAGAGAGTTAATTTTAATAGAGCTAAATTGTTTTATTGATATTCACTTTTGATGCATGTAATTAAATATTTTTAAATTATATGATTATTTTTAAATTTTTAAAACTTTACATTTAAATAACAAGATTTAACTATGAAAAATTTACATATGTATCATAAAATTTTGAATTTAAATTGTCAAATTGATATTATTTGTGAAGTTTATGCATTTATCTATAAAAATTTAAAATTTGATAACCAATCCCATTTACAAATTTACAAATTTATAAACATAAATAAATTTCAAGTCTCTTTTTAATTAAATTCAGCTTTCATAATTACACTTGATTTTTGGATTTGGATTTTCTTGTGAAGTTCTGGGTGTGTTATGTCCATGGATTGCAACACAAGAGCAGAGCTAGTACATGGTGCATTTAAATTTTACTAAGCTTGATTAATATCACTAACATGTTTGAAGACTTATGGAGCGAATAATATTATCGATATAAAAAATAAATAATATCGGTAATTATTAAAGATAAAAAACTATTTTAATTTTTAAAATTACTTACATTTTCCAACTCACTTGCAATTTTTATTTCCTAAATTTGAAATTTATCATTGGAATTTGGTGAAAATTTGATATTCTCAAAAAACATTTCTAAATATTTCTTGGACCTCCTAGATAAATCAAGTATGGTCTGACACTAAAACAACAAAGACTTCTATGTGTTTGGATACTAAGCTTTTAGCTTTTGAAGGAGACTTGTTTTTAAAACTAACTTTCTATCGAAGCATTGTGGGGAGTTGTATTGTGCACTACTACAATACATGTATATGACCTCGGTCTTTAACTGTGATCGTAGGTTTATAGCAATGGTTATAAGGTATATCTATGACCTCAGTTTATTAATCGAGGTCATAAGGTATATCTATGGCCTCAGTTTATTAATCAAGATTATAGGATATATCTATGACCTCAATTATTAAATAACTGAGGCCATAAGGTATGTTTGTAGCCTCAATTTTTAAATAACTGAGGTCATAGTATATGTTTAGGGTATGTCTATGGCCTCAATTATTTAAAAACAGAGACTATAGACATACCATGTGACCTTAGTCTTTAAATAACTAAGGTCATAGATATACCATTTAATCTTATTTTTTAATATAAATTAAAATAAATTGATAAATTTAGAAAATTAAAAGTCATTTTATTAAAATTAAAAATGAAATTACATTTCAGAGTTTTTATATGCACTAAAATATAATAAATTCTTAACATAGTTAGTTCATTAAAATGTTCCAAAATATCAAATACATACAAAAAACTTAAATATACTAAGATTGTCCAACAAAAAGACAGGTTACATAACTTGCTGGTGCTAGTACTGGTACTGGTGCCAGTGCTGGCATGTTGGTGCTTAGTGCTAGTATTAGTGCTTGGTGTCGTTGCCTGGTAATGATGCTGGTATTGGTATATTTCATGGCATTTGACTACCGATTATTGAGGTATATTTCATGGCTTATTGTGAGTTTGTGATACAATTAAAAATTCATTAAAATAATTATATATATAATTGCCTAATAGTGTATGCATATCAAATCAGGACTAGCAGGTGAAATATGCTACTGTGGTAAAATGTTGCTTTATGTCCACATTTCTGTATAATAACAAAGGATTATTTAAGAAAACATGATTGAGAAAAGGAATCTAACTTCATATTATCACACGACACAAAGGAAAGTATCAGAGCAAATATTTTAACCTCAAACTAAAATTTTAAAAAAGGCTTTAGAAATCACAACTTGATAATCTGGTCTAAAATTATGCCACAACTGACTCATGCAATGAGATTTATCGATAACAATCATTGCAAGCAACTCACAAGCATACTTTATACATTAGAAAAAAGGATCTTTGAGGAATATATTACATAAGCAAAAATTTAAATTATCATTGCCACTTAACAAGGATAAGGACCAGTGTTTAATGGGAAGAGCCTCAAGAGAAACAATCACAACTAAGAAACCAAAACTACTCATACTTAGCTATAATAGAATATAGTAATCTTCCAACTTTATGTTCATTAAAAATGTCAAGCCATTTTCTTATTAGTCCTGACTTATATATAAAACACTTTATCATCCATCCAATTATTCCAATAATGTTGAAAACTTACTTGGAAACTTTCTCTCGTATGATATATAACATCTTATATTTATAATGGTCAGAATTTAGTTCGCTAAAGATTTGATGTTGTTCAATCCATTCCATATTGGCACTTAAGTATGTAGCATGTATATTTACCTAGCATGATAACAAATAGAAAAATAAATGTTTTTTGCCAATTGCCAGCTAAGCTACAACAAACATACTCATAAGGATTAAAAAATAATGATGCTGAAAATGTTTCTCATACATGCAACAAATGCATGAGTTAATTTTGAATAAGTGACATAAGGGGAGATATAACCAATGTTACACATGGAAAAACAACAGCAGGGAGCTGCAAGATAACAAAATCTACAATGTTAGCAAAATCCATGTTTAAAAGTTCTATTTCATAGTAAAAGGAAAACTAGCCAAAAAAATATCATGAAAAGAAAATAAATTCATTATAAACTTTTGAATAACATAATCTTTGCTTATGTGAAACGAGATCAGGAAATAAACATGTACAAACAACCATAATTTTAAACAAATTCAAGATGGCATAACAAAAGGGATATAAAAGGTTTTAGGGACCAAAAAATTATGTTTTACTTCGTATGTCAAGCTTTTACCTTTTCCAAATGGCATTAAAATGAAAACATCATTGTCACTCATTTTAGCATTAATAATCTCTCTTTGGTTGCGACGGAAGGAGTGGTTTGCAAACACTTTTTTGTTATTGGCCTAGAAGTGGTGGCACGGGATATGAAACAAGATGAAAATTTCACAAGTGATACTAATAGAAATATTTACAATGATTGAAGCACACATCTCAAGTATATCTTTTTTGTTATTTAATGTTTGATGTAAAAAAGAGAAAATTGATAAATATGTCTATAATCTTGGTTTTAAAAAAAAACTAAGGCTATATTTTCGAGACTATATAAATGTATTGTAGTAGTGATGTCACTCTTACTCATTCAAATCTTATATTTGTTGTCAATAAAATGTGTCAGTTCATGACAACACGTAAGATTGTTTATTGGATAGATGATAAGCAAAATTTTGAGATATTTGCTTAACAACTTGGGGGTATGGACTAGAATTTGAATGCTATACTAAAATGTTAATGAATGTAGTTACTAATGCTAATTAGGCTTCTTTCCTCGATGATTGACGATCCACATATGGGGTTTCTTGGTGCAAATTCTATCATGTGATCAACCAAGAAACAATCATTTGTTTTTGGATCAAGTGTTTAAGGTCAAATATAGAAGTATTGCCTTAGTTGCAATTGAGCTTTTATGGATTCAATCCTTGTTGAAATAATTGTACATTTCCTTGCTCAATATACTAGTAATCCTATCTCAATTGCCTTGTCAACAAATATAATTTTGCGTACTCACACAAAACATATTAAGTTAGACTTGTATTTTGTTCGTGATAAGGTGCTCAATGGTGCTGTGTATGTGTAACATCTACTTAGTTTCGAGCAAGTTATTGACATCCTAACGAAACTACTCACATGCTCTTTGTTTAATCTCTTTCAGCACAAATTAAGTGTGATTCAACTCTCACTTAATTTGAGAGGGAATGTTAAGGTTCCTAATGATAATTATGTCTTGCAAGTTAATGATGGTGATATTGCATGTGTAGTATCTGATATAAAAAGATAGTGTGCCACTATTAGTGCAAACCAAAGAAGGTGACATGCATGGATTGTTTAGCAAATCTACCTCGGAGCCTTGCTTTGTCTCAATTGTCAACAAGATTCTAACAACCTTTTTATCATTGAAATGCCACCTAATCAACACAACTTAGCTTGTGTATGTAGAAAGAACAATATTGTTTGAAGTTTATTAGATATTTTACAATTCAACAAGTAATTTTGTTTTTTACATTTACAAAACTTAGCTTGCAATGCTTCTAGCCAAAGTTACATTGTTTCTATAAATAGCTTGTGTACATAATGAATATATAAAAAAAATAGATTTTTTTCTTTCTCAAATGACTTATTCTATTTCTTTTCTCTGTTTATTCTTCTTACTATCTTTACTTGCTTTCTTCTTGTTGTGCTTTTATTGTTATTCATACTTCGTTGAGTTCTTTGAATTCTTTCACAAATCTCATATGTTGCATACCTATATATATATCACCAATATTCGTTATATACGTGTGCACCAGTGGTTGAAATGAAGAATAGAATAGCTTAAAAAGTGAAGACTTTTGTATACATTGAACATGGATATACAATAAAAGTTATATTTATTATTTTGAATGTTTTTTTATATCTTAACTCTCAAAATAATGTGTCAATATTACTCATACTTAAAATCATTAAAGATTCAAAAGTATATAAAAATTATCAATAAAATAGTAAAGCTTAAGCAGTTAGAGAATTGAAAATTGGTTAACAAATATGCAACATGTAATTTCTAATTTTTATATTTTATAGTAGAAATTTAAAAATTGATTATCAAACTACTTAAATAATTTTTTTATAAAAGATTTTGAAATTAAAAATTGATGATAACAACTTCTATTTATATTGTTATTTAAAACAATTAAAATTGAATTGTAATTTGATTTAATTAAAAGAAAATGACTCAACATGTGGAATACAATATCAGTTATTGAAATTGGAATTTAGTATTGAGAGAAATATTAATTATAAAGTTTTGTTATGGTTAAGCTCAAAAGTTAAATTAAAAATATATATATGAAAAGTTGTAACGGAAATTGTGGGCTGTTAAATTTCTTAGAGATAATACTATAGGTATTAGTTAGTATAATTATAATTAATGGGGTAATGAAACCAGTCATATTTCATGGGTTTTTATTGTTTTGTCGGATGAACGTTGAGGTTAAGAAGTTTTCTTTTCTTTTCTTTATATATTAGGCTTTGTTGAAGTGACTAATGGGTGTGAGTGTGGATTTTTTTTTACATAAAATTATTTAATTCAAATGGTTTAGTTTTATAAGTATTATATTAAATACTAAAAGTGATATAATTTTAAAAAATATATTACATTAGTTTTGATATTACTTACAAATAATTACTTTATTTTCATAATTTTTATTTTGAATATCTATAGCATGTTATTTATTTTAATTAGATATTATAATGTAAAAATTATGGAACTATATAAGTACAATTTTAATATTTTTGATAAAATATAAGTGTTCACTTTAATAATTATAGAACTAAAAATACTTATTTTTTTATAATAACATAACTATTAGTCTCTAATCTATAAATTATGCAATTAAAATTCTCATTTTATAATATTAAGGGATTTAATATGTTTAATCTTGTAAATATGTGACTAACATGATTATTTGGTAAAAATTACATCACTTTTTTGCCCAATCAAAAAGAAAATAAAGAAATTAACTTGATGTATTTTAGTTTTTCTATTTTATTTTGTTTGTAAGAATAATATTGAATATATTGAAGTTTTTGGAATTTTGAGTTTGAGAGTTATTTTTAATTTTTAAGTTATTTAAAAAAATATTATATTCAATTATTAATATCAATAAAATTTATAATTTTTATGTGAATTAAGTAATTAGTCAAATTACATAAAAAAATTGTATTTTTCTTACTTCTAAATTTATTTGTTGTATTTGATTATTTTTGTAATTTTCTTTCCAAGTTCAAATATTTTAATATCATATCATATATTCAATTTTTTTATTTTTAGCTAATATACAGATTTTCCAACGCCTACCTTTGACTTGCTTCAGTTTTCACAACTAATTCATTTTAAAAACTACATCGTGTTATGTGTTTTACTACATAGCTAAGCATATATTTGTTATGGGTTTGTAGGGTATTGGCTGAATTTAGTTCCCTGGTCTAGCTACATGGAGCTTACAAGTTAGAGTAACAATTGAGGACACGATGAAGGTGGCCTCGGCTAATTTCTAGGAGTTGTTGAGAATTGACTTTCACAAAATTTTCTTTTGTTCAAACCAGAGATGACTTTCTTACACATTGGATTAATGCAGACAATACAGGTGTACTAACTAAGCTAAATGGCTAAATACCAGACCTTCCATATCCCATTTTTAGGCCGCTAATTATTAAGTGTCACATTTATACAACTTTCACAATTTAAAAAAATATATAAAATGTTAAATTTAAAATTTATAACAATCAAAATAACGCTTTAATAATATTGAATAAAATAAAATAAAATAAAATTTAACATAAAAGAACTTAAATAATCATATTTTAACTTAAACAACACAAAATTAGATATCGTTTAAAATAAAATAATAAAATAAATATTTTTTAATAATAAAAATATGTGAACTAAATATAAAAGTTACTATTTTTATGAATAAAAATATTAATACTTTTTTTTCATTGATTTTGATTCTTTTAATAACAATAATTTTATCTAATAATTTTTAAAAGTAATTATAATTAATTATAACAATTAAATTGACAATTATTATTTTTTATTGTGACAACATATTTTTGAATTAGTAATTAGCTAATCTAATTTTGCAGCTGATATTAATGTTGTGTGTATTGTGTAGTGGTTACATTTATATATGATACTTTTTCTATGCAATATCTTTTTCACTCGATAGTTACGTTCGTCGATCATTTATATTTTGGTAGCTCAAGTCCAAATCCAGAATCCCTTCTGCTTTCGGGAAATAAGTCCTATTAGTTTATAGCCAATAATTCATTTCTGCCATTACACACATCAACTTCATTTTGTAGATTATTGATTTATTAGAATTTCTCTAGATTTTTAAATTTGAACCAATTATATATTTAAAATTAAATATAAAAACTAATAAATTACTCTTACAAAAATATGAATTCATAAATATATATATTTATTAAATATAGGTACTAATAAAATGGTAAACCCGTTGATGTAATTAACATTTAATAACAATTATTTTATATTGTCAAAACAAAATTTATTATTTATCTATTTTATTTATATAATTAATTATACTTTAATGATATTATATAAATCAAACTGTCATTAAAAAAAATTATGATAGTAACAAATAAAATTGTGATAATATCACCATTTTTTCATAAAAAAATATATTAGTGATCCAAATGAGAGGACACATTTCAATTATTTGTTTTTCATATTACTACACTAATTTTATATTACAGATTAATCATACACTAATTTTATGTTACAGATTAATCAAAGCATAAGAAAAATATAGTGAAAGTTAATTATAAGGAATTGAAAAAATGGGTATGATTTTTACTTCTCACTTCTTAATTCTCACCATTTTATCAAAAAAATATTGTTATAAAATCTTATATTTATTATATGCTATTTCTATCTTTATTGCAGTTGCATGTTCTCTATTTTATAAAAAAAAATATTCTTACCCTTATTTTTTAGATTTTGTATATAATGGACATATCTTATTCAATAATTTAAAAAAAAAACTCACTTATATTTTAGTTAAAAATAGGTAAATTATAACTTATTCAACAATTTACCGTTCATATTCTTTTCTCTCCTCTAATCCTCATCGGTCCTATTTTCTTTCTCTCTATTTTTTTTTAAAATACAAACTTTTAATAAATAATAATTTATTTTTATTATAAAATAAAAAAATAAAAAAGTTATATTTATATAATAATAATAATAAAATTTATAACAAATAATTTATCAAAATTTTATTATAAAATAATTTAAAATAATACTAATAAATTATAAAATAACTATAAAATTTTCAATTATTAAAAACTTTATTAAATAGTTACATTAATTTTTATGAAAAATTATTGACATTTTAAAAAAATAAATTATTTAAGATTAAAAAAATTAAAAAATAGATTACATTGTAACAAATATCTCTAATATTATTATAATTTTAATTATTATTAAGATAATAAATATATATTTATAATAATTATATTTAAGTATTAACATATGATTAATTAGATATAATTTATATATGTTATTATATTAATAATAAAAATAATTATAATAATATTATATTATATAATATTTTTACATAAAATTTGCGATATAATGATATATGTTTGTATTGTATCTTGTAAAAAGTTATATATAAAAACTTCACAATTTTTTTTAATAATTTAATTATTTTTATGAATATTATTTTTTATATCATAATTATAATTATTTATTAAATAAAATTATAATTATATTTGATAATAATAATAATAATAATAATAATAATAATAATAATGTATTTTATTATTTATGAATTATAAAAATGTTTAGGATATCATTTTCAATATATATATTATTTTATTATAAAATAATTTTTTATTTTTTAAAATAAAATTTTAATATATGATATGATAAAATAAATTTATATATTTAAAATTAATTATAAATTTATAAAATATTAATATTTTATTATGTTTATAATAATTATATTTTGTAAAATAAAGCTGGAATATATATATATATTTAAATAAAATTGAATAAAAAAAATTTCAAGTTTAAGGTTAAATTTTATCTATTTTTAAATTAAAATATGATTTTTTTTAAACTATTGAATATGATATTGATAATTATCGACAAAATCAACTTATTTTTCTATATTTTGAGTGGTATAGACAACCACCTCAAAGTGACTCTAAAACAATAATAATTCCTCCACGTATTAATCTCTAGATAACACGTAGGAGTGCAACAAAGTCATAATTGAGTCAACCATCGTAAAACAAATAGTATCCCTCTATTTTACCACCTAAGTCAATACTGTTGGTGTGTGTTGTGGTGGATGCTACAAACAGTGGCAGACACAAATGCTCAGTGGAGTAAAACATGGAGCAGACAATAAAATTAGTGGAGCCATAAAACATGGATGTGCTGTAATTATGATTATTGTTTTAATTCTCGTTTTTTCTTGTATACATATATCTGAACTCTTGTAAAGAAAGATTAGAACAGAGAAATACAGAAACTATTAACATTAACACCAATAAATTTGACATGGTATCATAGCAGAGTTATTGGTTGTCCTAATGAAAGAATAAGTTACCTGCTAAGTTGATTTTGTTCTCCTTTAACTGATTTGGTGTCATATGCTCAACAGATTGTGTTAATCTGTGCATATTTGGCTGATTATTTGGCCAGGATTTGGGGTAGCCGTTCAAACTGCTCGTTGGAGTCATCACAGTTCCTACATTCCATTCGAGCTGCTACTGTGGGGCATTCATATTGTTCTTCAGCCCTACAATTCTGTAAAACAAAAAAAAAAGACAAATTTTTTGCAGTGATCAGATTGATGATAAAGATGGTTCCAAGTATTGATGAAAAACTGAAAGTGATAGAAGGAAAAATCTGCACGCATTAGTTCCAGTAAACAAAAAAAAACAGCTTCAGTTCCTTCTCTTTCTGTGAACTTTTTTGGTTCAGATTGAGAAATCACAAGCTGTTCGTTGATCCTCCATCAAAAGAAGGAAGGCGCTGCTCTTCCAAGAGGAAGCTGTTGAGAAACGCAGTCGAAGAAGCTGCTGAGAAACGCAGTCGAAGAAGCTGCTGAGAAACGCAGTCGAAGTTGCTGAGGAACGTAGAGGAAGCTGCTGAGGAAATCATAGGAAGCTGCTGAGGAAATCAAAGGAAGCTGCTGAGAAAATCAGAGGAAGTTGCTGAGGAAATCAGAGGAAACTGCGTGAAGTGAGAAGAGGAAAAATTAGGGTTACGCAGGAAGCTGCGTGATTTGGAAAAAAAATATGTTAGGGTTACGGAATGTTGTATATATAGTGGTGTGTGAAGTGTAAAAAAAAAAAAAGGAAAAACGGAAGGAAAAAAAATTTAGATTTCATGACGGAATCAAGAGATTTAACCACAAATTTCATTTTGGAAGATTTGACGGCAAAAATGACGGAAGTTCTAACCAGAGCTCAGATCAGCTCACAACCTCCGCTAACTGAATCGTCAACTGCTCCTATTAGTATCAAGTTGGGAGGATCCAACTATGCCTTATGGTCCCAGGTGGTGGAGATGTATATCTCTGGCAAAGACAAACTGGGATATATTAATGGAGATTTTCCTCAACCTGCTGAAACCGACCCCTCATTTAGGAGATGGCGCACTGAAAATGCCATTGTCAAAGGATGGTTGATCAATTCAATGGACCCCTCCTTGATTGCAAATTTTATCCGATTCCCAACTGCGAAACAGGTTTGGGATTCTTCTGCTACCACTTACTATGATGGGACAGACACGTCTCAAGTATATGATCTTCGCCGCCAAGTTACTCGTACGAAGCAAGCGGGTGGATCAATTGAAAAATACTATAATGACCTTCAAGGGTTATGGCGTGAAATTGATTTCCGCCGTCCTAATCCAATGGAGTGTGCGAATGATATACAAAAATACAACTCCATCCTACAGGAAGATCGAGTGTATACCTTCCTTAATGGACTTGATGATAGATTGGATAAAACTCGAAGTGATGTGCTTCAGATCAAACCATTCCCTACGGTGGAACAAGCCTATGGATTCATCCGTAGGGAAGAAGTCAGGCAGACCGTAATGATCACAGGTGCAGATACTACACCCGGAGCAGTTATGGCTTACAAAGGGATCAAGTGACACCATAATCCGATGCTACCAAAACCAGGAACCTTTTTGGGTAGTAAGAAATCCACGGGAAATCCATCGTCTGCTGACATGAAATGTGGTCATTGTGGAAACTCTAAACACACCCGTGAAAACTGCTTCAAACTACATGGGTATCCAGAATGGTGGAATGATCTTCAAACAAAGAAAAAGAGGGAAGCCATTGGGAAAGCTTCTGTGGCTACCAATACTACATCATTATCCCTTATTCCTCAGACCGAATCTTCCCAAGATCCAGGTATTTCAAGTAAAGCATTTCATACTCGTAGTGATAATGAGGATTGGATTTTAGACTCTGGAGCTACGGATCATATGACATTTGACCCAAAAGATCTCTCCAATACAACTCAACCGAGACGGAGCCGTGTTGCCAATGCCAATGGGGTCACGTATCCAGTTACAGGGGATGGAACAGTGACTTTATCTCCTTCATTATCATTATCTAATACATTACTTGTACCTTCTCTTTCAAACAAATTAATGTCTGTAAGTCAAGTCACTTCAGATCTTAACTGTGTAGTATTGATGTATTCTACGTTTTGTCTCCTGCAGGATATTCTCACCAAGGAGATTATTGGGCGTGGTACTAAGAGAGGAGGGTTATATTATGTGGATGATCTCAGTTCAGGAAGAGTCAATCACATGCAACACACGGTTAGTAACCAGGAACGAAAAATTTGGTTATGTCATCGTCGATTTGGGCATCCATCATTTGGGTATTTAAAGCATTTACTACCGAGTCTATTTTCAAATATTCCACACTTAGATTTCAAATGTGATACTTGTATTTTAGCAAAGAGTCATAGGGCATCTTATCCTATGAGTAAGCATAAAAGTATGATTCCTTTTGCTTTAGTACATTCTGATGTTTGGGGACCTTCCCCAGTAACTACATCGTCGGGTCATCGTTGGTTTGTAATCTTTATTGATGATTGTACACGAATGACATGGCTTTACCTTCTTAAACATAAAGATGAAGTATTTTCTACATTTCACTTGTTTCATACCATGATTCAGACACAATTTTCTACAAAACTTAAGATCCTTCGATCTGATAATGGGGGAGAGTATGTTAATCAACAATTTCGAACATACTTGGACAACCATGGTATTCTCCATGAAACCTCGTGCTCACAAACCCCACAACAAAATGGGACTGCAGAGAGGAAGAATAGACATATTTTAGAAACTGCTCGAGCCTTACTAATCAGTGCACATATGCCTAGTCGATACTGGAGTGATGCTATTACTACTGCTGTGTATCTACTGAATCGCATGCCCACAAAGACCTTACAATTTCAGACTCCATTAAAGGTATTATCCGATCACGTTCCCCTACCTACTATTTTGATGCTTCAGCCCCGCATATTTAGATGTGTTGTTTTTGTCCATCTCCACAAAAATCAACGAACTAAGTTGGATCCATGTACTGTCCGATGTGTATTCTTGGGGTATGGCATACAAAAAAAGGGTTACCGATGCTATGATCCAATTACTAAAAGAACCTATATTACCATGGATGTCACTTTCCTCGAATCAGAATGGTTTTTTCCATCACCGGCATCCAATTGCAATCTTCAGGAGGAGAGTTATGGTGAAGAACGAAATTGGCTTGATGTTGAAATATTAAACACTAGTAATGATCCAACATACTCGGATCGTGCCAATAATATGGAAGAGCCAGCATCTAGACCTGAGCTTGAACTTCAAAGAACTGAAGCTGAAGTAGTAATTGAATCTCCAGAAGATGAAGTGGTTGATGTACCTCTCCACTCTCTAGTATCCAATGATCCTCCTGCTGAGAATACTCCTGAGGTAAGCTATCCTATCACACCTTTACAAATTAATACTATAGGTACATCTGTTGGTTATGTTTTACCTTTCAGACACAATCGAGGCAAACCTCCAAATCGATACTCACCAGAAAGAGAAGAACGACAATCCAAGTATCCAATAGCAAATTATGTATCTACTCAAAAGTTATCAGAACCTATCAGGGCATTTGCACAAACACTATCCTCGTGTCAAATTCCAAGTAGCATTGAAGAAGCCTTATCTGATCCAAAATGGGCTCAAGCTATAAAAGAGGAATTTCAAGCATTACAGAAGAATAACACATGGGTATTAAGTGAGTTGCCTCAAGGGAGGAAGATGGTAGGATGCAAGTGGATTTTCTCCATTAAGTATAAAGCAGATGGGTTAGTTGATCGATACAAGGCGAGGCTTGTAGCAAAAGGATATACACAGAAACACGGGATAGATTATCAAGAAACCTTCTCATCTGTGGCTAAACTAAAAACCGTTAGAGTCTTGTTATCTCTTGCGGAAAATTTAGATTGGCCATTGCACCAACTTGACGTAAAAAATGCCTTCCTTCATGGTGATCTAGAAGAAGAGATTTACATGGATATCCCACCAGGATATACTGTTACATCAGGAAGAGAAACTGCTTGTAGATTACAACGAGCATTGTATGGACTAAAACAATCACCTCGAGCATGGTTTGGTAGGTTGAGTTCAACAATGAAGAAATATGGGTTCCAACAAAGCAACTCTGATCATACTCTTTTCCTAAAACATCGATTAGGGAAGATAACAGCCCTTATAGTCTATGTAGACGACATGATCATTACAGGGGATGATAAAGAAGAAATCTCTAAACTTCAAGAACAACTGTCAAATGAGTTTGAAATGAAGAATTTGGGAGGGCTCAAATACTTCTTAGGCATTGAGGTAACAAGATCAAAACAAGTAATATGTCTTTCCCAAAGGAAATATACTCTGGACCTACTGGCAGAGGCAGGACTACTAGACTGTAAACCTGTCGATATTCCAATGGTTCAAAATCATAAACTTGGAGAATATGTGGACCAAGTACCAGCAGATAAACAGAGATATCAACGGTTAGTAGGTAAACTCATATATTTATCTCATACTCGACCTGATATTGCTTATGCTGTGAGTGTCGTGAGTCAATTCATGCACTGCCCAAGTGAAGACCATATGGATGCGATCATGCGAATACTTCGTTATTTAAAATCTTCCCCTGGGAAAGGACTTATGTTTTCAAGGAATGGTCAATTGGAAGTCGTTGGATACACTGATTCAGACTGGGCAGGGAATATCAAGGATAGGAAATCAATTGCTGGGTACTTTACTTTTGTGGGGGGTAATCTTGTTACATGGAGGAGCAAGAAGCAAAAGGTAGTTGCCTTATCTAGTGCTGAAGCTGAATTTCGAGGGATGGTCAAGGGAATATGTGAGCTCTTGTGGTTGAAAAAACTTCTAACTGAGATTGGTGTTGCCCCTAACTCTGAAATGAGATTGTTTTGCGATAACAAAGCAGCCATTGCCATCTCTCACAATCCAGTTCAACATGATCGCACGAAGCACGTTGAAGTGGATCGAAACTTCATCAAACAGAATCTTGAAGAAAAGATTATTCAACTTCCATTCGTTAGATCAGAAGATCAATTGGCTGATATACTCACAAAATCTGTGTCTGCAAAGAACTTCTACAACTCACTTGACAAGTTGGGCATAAGAGACATATATGCACCAACTTGAGGGGGAGTGTTGGTGTGTGCTGTGGTGGATGCTACAAACAGTGGCAGACACAAATGCTCAGTGGAGTAAAACATGGAGCAGACAATAAAATTAGTAGAGCCATAAAACATGGATGTGCTGTAATTATGATTATTGTTTTAATTCTCGTTTTTTATTGTATACATATATCTGAACTCTTGTAAAGAAAGATTAGAACAGAGAAATACAGAAATACAGAAACTATTAACATTAACACCAATAAATTTGACAAATACCAACAAAACAACATTATATATAAAGTTTAATCTTAATTATTTTTTAAATATCTTAAATATACAATAATATTTGATTGGAAATATACAGAAATCTTGTGAGTCAAAATTAAAATTAATTGGCAAGAAAAACGTCACTCAAAAATAATAAGAATTATTTTTTTAAATCAACAATACTTAATTGAAAATAATTCTTATAGTTAATTTTAAGTATATTAATATTTAAAAATAAATATTTAATTAATTTTTTTAATATGAATCATACATATAAACAAAAAAAAGTTAATTTCATATTTAAAATAATTAAAGAATACAAATTTCATTAAACCAATACTAACTCTAATTTTTTTTTGTTTATCTCAAGACGAAACAACATTGTGAAAAATTGGAAGAATCTTGAAAAACTCCTTAAAAAATTGAATCTTATTAAAAATAATAATTTTATGATAAAAGTATGAAAATAACGGATGACTTTACAAGATATACTTGGGCGTTTATCTCATATTGATATCTAAAAGAATTATAACAACTTTAATGTTTTTAAAATAGTTGCTTGAAGACTAAGGTGTTGAAAATAAAGACAAATTTGTCTTTTATTTTTCACTCATGTGTTAGCAAATATTAAAATATCTAATTAAGTTTTAAATTTGGACTAATGAAGTATCTAAAATTAAGTGTAAAAATTATTAATATATTATTATAAAAATATAAATTTGTATGCATATTTTTTATTGAATATAGGTATTAATAAAGTAGTAAACATGTCTATGGAATTATAACATTTTATCACAATTATTTTATATAATTAAAATAAAATATATTATTTATTTATTTTATAGGTATAATTAATTACATTTTGTTAATATTATATATATCAAGTTATCTTAAAAAAATGATAGTAATAACAAATGAAGTTGATATAATATCAACATTTTTATTCATAAAAATATATTAGTAATCCAACTCAAAGGACACATTTCAATTATTTGTGGGTCATATTACTACACTAATGTTATGGTACAGATTAATCAAAGCATAAGAAAAATATAGTGAAAGTTAATTATAAGGAATTGAATAAATAGGTATTATTTTTACTTCTCACTTCTTGATTCTCACCATTTTATAAAAAATATATAGTTAAAAAACCTGATATTTACTATATGCTATTTTTATTTTTATTGCAATTGTTCTCTATTTCTTTAAAAAAAAATCTTACCCTTATTTTCTATATTTCGAAATTGACAATCACATCAAAGTGATTTTAAAATAATCAATAATTCCTTAAAATGATTCAAAAACAATCAATAATTTCTCTACGTATTAATCTATAGATAATATGTAGGAGTGCAACAAAGTCATAGTTGTCTTCTCCAAGTCAACCACCATTAAAAAAATAAGGTCAATACTGACAAAACAAAATTATATATAAAATTTAATCTTAATTATTTTTTCAATAAATATACAATAATCTTTGATTGGAAACATACAGCAATCTTGTGAGTAAAAATTAAAATTAATTGGCAATAAAAAGTCACTCAAAAATAATAAGAACTATTTTTTTAAAATCAACAATACTTTAAATGGTTAGAACATATAATTTTAAATGTAAAAATATGAATCTTAGAGTATTAAATAAATAAAAATAATAAAAATAAGTCAAATTTGTCATCTCGAGTAAAAAGAAATTAGTACTCTGTGAATCCAAGGAATGATCATGAAAGTCCCAGCAAAAATAAAAGAATGGACACGAGAATCTTTTAGGAGTGTTTGGTGGTTAGCACAATAACTAATTTTCAAAATTATTTTTAAATTATAATTTGGAAATTATTTTTTTAGTTTTTAAAAGTAATGAAGTGTTTTAAATACCTTTTTTTAAAAATATTGTGTTTTTGGAAAAATTATTTTAAAAAATTATTTTCATGTATATTAAATTCTATATTTTAATTTAATAAATTTTAAATAGTATAATAAAAGTTTATTAAATTAATAAAGTATGAAATTAAAATCTTAAAGGACCAATAATATCACATTTTTTAAATGTATTATGTATTCACTCCTTTAAATTAAATTTGGTTTCAGTAGTCAAACTAACTCAAACTATATTTTATCATGTGACCTTCACCAATAATATGTGATTTGTTCAAGACAAATGCTCGGAAAAGACGATTGAGATGATAACTGAGAAAACAGAACTCTACTACCTGATTATTTCTAAAAAGACTGAATGTTTTTCTGTTTCAAATACTACTTCAACCAACTCTCATCTATAGCATCAACGACTTGATCATTTATCTAATAACAGTTTGCGTATAATTTTTTTTCCATCAACACACATTTTTGTTCCATTAGTGATTGTTCTATTTGTCCATTAGCTAAACAAACTCATAATCCATTTCCTCTAAGCTCCATCAATACAAAAGCATCTTTTGAACTAATTCATATCGATATTTGGGGTGGCTATCATACACTAGCACTTAATGGAGCACGTTATTTCCTCATTATTATTGATGACTACTCTAGATGCACATGAGTCTATCTCATACATACTAAATCTAACACACGCAAATTTCTTACCACCTTCATTAACCTTGTTGAAACATAATTTGCATCTAGAGTTAAAATCATTCGTAGCGACAATGGACCAGAATTCTCTATGACCCAATTTTTTTCTACCAAAGGAATCCTCCATCACACCAGTTGTGTCTCTACCCCTCAACGAAATGGTGTTTTAAACACAAATATCGTCATCTTCTCAATGTTGCTTGTGAATTGCTCTTCCAAGCCAATCTCTCTAAACAATTTTGGGGAATTTCCATTCTTATAGCCACATACCTCATAAATCGTACTCCAACACTTGTTCTCAAGGATAAAACACCATTTGAAATCGTTTTTCACAAAGTTCCTAGGTATGAACATCTTCGTATTTTTGGTTCTCTTTGTTTTGTGTCTGCACATCATGATCGACCCACCAAGTTTGATGCTAAATCATATAGATGCATATTCATTGGGTATCCATATGAGATAAAAGGTTATCGTGTCTACAATCTGGAAACAAGCAAGACTTTAATGTCTCGTGATGTTATCTTTCATGAACATGTATTTTCTTATTTCACTTACGCTATCAATACTCCAACTCTATTTACTCCATCAGAAAATACTATTTATGATGACATACCTAACATTCGTCAATCAACCATTCCAAATACATCACTTCATCATACATCATCTGTCCTTCCAACAATTGACTCAGACATTCTTCATCTTCAAAATTCATCTCATGAAACATCATCATCAACTTCTACACCACACATGGCTCCTCTAACACCAGTCACACATAGGCTTTTCCGATCTAACAATGTTCCTAGCTACCTTCACAAGTATCATATAGAAACTTTCTTGCCTTCTCAGTCCTTCCCTTCGTCTAACTCAGCATCGTCCAATAACAAAGGTGATTCTTATTCTCTATCTCATGTACTTACTTTTGATCGATTATCACCTACACATTGTGCCTTTACTACTTTTATTTCCATTCTCAGGGAACCAACCACCTTTGCTGAAGCTTTCAATGATCCAAAATAGTGTTTTTCCATGAAACAAGAACTTGATGCTCTCAAAACTAATGGCACTTGGATGCTTCAATAACTCCCTCCAAATAAGAAACTAGTTGGTTGTAAATGGATCTACAAAATCAAGTATAATCCCGATGGCTCTATGGAATGATACAATGCTCGGTTAGTGTCCAAAGGATACAGTGAGATTGAAGGTTTTGACTACCAAGAAACTTTTACACAAGTAGCCAAACTTATCATTATTTGTCTCCTTCTTGTCGTTGCTTCTATTCAAAATTGGCATTTTCGCCAACTCGATGTCAAAAATGCTTTTTCTCTATGGTGATCTTTATGAAGATGTCTACATGTCTCTCCCACCTGGATTCAGATGAAAGAGAGAAACACGAGTATATAAGCTACACAAATCTTTGTATGAACTCAAACAAGCCTCACGACAATGGTTCATCAAGCTATCAACAACACTTAAGCTAGCTAGTTTTAACCAATCTAAGTATGATCACTCATTATTCGTTTGAACACGTGGTAATTCTGTCTCTGCTCTTCTTGTCTATGTAGACCATATAATCATAATAGGAAACAATGTACAAGACATTGAAGAAACTAAGAATCATCTCATGCGACAATTCAAGCTAAAAGATCTTAGTGAATTAAAGTATTTTTTAGGCATAAAAGTTTCACGTTCCAAGAAGGGAATTGTTCTGTCACAACGCAAGTACGCACTTGAAATATTGGAGGATATAGGTTATCTTGGTGCCAAATTTGTCAATTCACCTATGGAACAAAATTTATCCTTCAACAAAGTTGAAGAGGAATTCATCAATGACCCCATATCCTATCGAAGACTTGTTGGGAGATTAATATACTTGACCATCACACGACACAACTTAGTGTATGATGTGAACATTCTCAATCAATATATGGATAAACCACGTCATCCACATTTTGAAACAGCTCAACGAGTGCTACGATATGTCAAGAACATACCAGGGCAAGGTCTCTTTTTCTCAACAACTAGTTCATTACAACTCAATGCTTTTTGTGACACATATTGGGCTAAATGCACAAACACACGACGATCAACCATAGGATATTGTATGTTTCTTAGAAACTCTCTAATTTCTTGGAAGACTAAGAAACAAAATACAATATCACGATCAAGTGCAGAAGTAGAATACCGCTCCATGGCAACAACCTATTACGAAGTAACCTGATTACGATACATTTTGGATGATTTGGGTATCAAACACTCCCAACCGACCAAGTAATATTGTGAAAATCAAGTAGTTATTCACATTGTATCAAATCCATTGTTTCGTGAACGAACCAAACACATAGAGATCGATTGTCATCTAATGAGAGAAAAGATTCAAGTTGGAATGATCAAGACTTATCATATCTCTACATTAGAGCAACCAACAAATATATTTACCAAATCCTTGAGTTTTTCACAATTCTCGAGCTTACTTAACAAGTTGGGAATAATTAACATATATTCAAACTTGAGAGGGAATGTTAAAGAACTCGAGATCCCGCTGGTGGCAACCAACACACCAACTGAAAATAACCACCAAAAGATTGGTGGAGAGTAACAGGCTATCCAAGAACTTGTCTCTCTATAATTATGTTTATTTTTAATTATTACAATTTTACTTTTTGTTTGTATAAATTAGATTATAAACATTTGTTTATTCATAATAATAAAATCATTTCTTATAATGTGTTTTCTTCAAGAATCTCCTTGTAATGCTTTCACCAATGTCTTTACTCATGAACTCCACAATTTTCTTAAAAAATCCACTGTATATTATAATAACATGTTTTAATTTTTATTTTCATATTATATATTTTGTATATTCTAATTTTACATTAAAGGAATAGTTTATAGGAAAATTGTTAGAAGAATCTGAAACAACTTTTTAAATTTCATTTTCTACCATTTATTTTTCAAAGCACCGTTGAATAAATGTTGAAAGTTTTAATACCACGAAAAACTAGCATAATTGAAAGAGATGAAGATATGAAAACGAAGAAAAAATTATTTTAAATTTCATCGATGTTACTTGTATATATATACGACTTTAGTTGGTTTATAGCACTAAAAATAAAAGAGATTATTTAGAGTAATGACTGGCATATTGTTATAACAAACTTCTTGTGATGATTGATTCTTGCAACTAGGATGATGGCTTAGCAAACACACGCACATTGAGCACATGATGAAGGCTAATCAACACGTGCATACTAAGCACATGGTTTTTGTTTATTTGAACAACCCAATGGGATCAAATCGATCCATTTTACGTAGTAATAGAACCCTTAAAAAAATTTCTCATTATTTTTCTACTATTGTTTGGTTAGTTTGTACACTTAAAAGAATTAACTTTTTAGAGACCAAGTAATGCTAATAGCACTTGATTTTCTCTCATTAGAATTCCTTACTTATTATTATTATCATAGTTAGATTTGAGCCTAAATTCATCTTAAAATTTAATTTATAAGATGAATAATTGTCCAAAGTTATATGTGAGGCAAAAATTTAACTCCTAATGGATGTGAGACTTAGGTTACTTAACATTCTTCTTCCACATCAATGAAGATGAACAGACGGAATGTGTCCCGAGTGACGACGAAGATGAGCTTCAAGAGTATCTAAAAAAATCAGAAATCTAACTCTGATATCATGTGAGACTTGAGTTTAACTCCATCTCAAAACTTAAATTATAATATAAAATATTTTCCAAGGTTATATGTATAAAGTAAAATTAATTTTTAGAAAATGTGGAACTTAAGTAAGTTAATAATAATTATTATTTATTTAATTTTTTTTTCAAATCACTCTCCAAATTTTTTAAAACAAATATATCTTGAAGGTTACCACTGGATCAACTCTATTGTGTTTTCAATTCATTAAATCCATTGGCTAAAAGCAAGATTTAGTAGAAATAAATTGCAAGAAACAATGAAGTTAAACAAGGTCATGCAAATCTATGTTGGAAAAAAAACTCAAAATTACCTCTGTTGCTAATGCAAGTACCCTAATTAAAGGTCAAAAAATCCTTATTTTTTAATCAATATTCCACAGGAGGGAAAAAAAATAGAGAAAAGAACAAAGAGAAAATTAGATATCATCAAAGACCCGCATATGGCCATACATGATATGAAAGTTACATAGCAATGACTTAAGATAATCGTTATTGGAAAATTGCCAATAACAAAAGCAAGTTCAAAACGAAACCCAATACTTTTTTTCTTTTCTTCTTCTTCATCTTCTTCATCCTCTTCTTCTTTTATTTATTTTTACTCAAACCATACTTATTAGTGCACTTCATAGGGGTAGGGATAAGAATAAGTGCAAATAGCAGTAACGATATACAAGAGAAATAGACATAATGAATTAACCAACGTAACTACCTAGATCACTAACATATATATGGCTAAGATGGCTGCCTTGTTAGCCAAAAACTTTAGTGAGAAGCCTCTAATCTCGTCCAACTCCGGCGACGAATATTGAACCAGGTTCAAGTACTCTATTTATGTTATATGGTGTTTTGAAATATAGTTATAGACTTATAGGTAGTTTTGGTATTATAATGAGTGAAATAAGAAATAAGTTAAATTTTAAAGGTAATAATATTATTTTAACTATTTTTTTATTTTCTAATTATACATATATTATTAAATAAAATTATTATTAATAATAATTTAAATTATTATAATATTGTTACTCCATTTTAAATTTTGATTGTAAAAGAAAGATGTTAATTATTGTTGACGAAGTTATATAAGCTGATAATTTTTTAATTTTTTAACAAGTGAGTGAGCATTTGTGTTTTTAAAGGAACTTTATTTTACATTTCCGAAAACATTAGATTAATATATTCTAATAACAATGATAAATTATATATAAAAAAGAGAGTGAGTGAGAGATAAAAATAGGGTGTGATATATTAGAATTATTCGTAACTTTACAAAATTTAGCAGAAAGAATATTGAGTCAAACAAATTAACAAGTCCCCTTATGCCCATGAATACGATAATCACTCGCTTGCATCGTCGCCCAAAACCCAGGTACCTATCATTTTTTCGCTTCTTCAAAAGCTTCAGTTCTTGGGGTTTGGCAATAAGAGATGCTTCTTCTACTCAAAATGCTCTATTTCTCTACTCCCAAATGCACCGTCAATCGGCTACTTTTGATAGTTTTTCTATTCTTTACACACTCAAGTCCTGTACCCAGTTGCATAACCTTGTCACAATTCAACATCTTCACGCCCACATCATAAAGCTTGGATTTTCCTATCATGTATACGTGGTCACTGCCCTTTTAAATGCATACAACCTCACTTCGTTTGCTGATGCATGCCTTCTGTTCGACGAAATGCCTGACAGAAACTGTGTCACCTGGAATACAATGATTACTGGGTACTCGAGATATGGAGATGTAGAGAGAGCCAGTTCAATATTCAACGAGATGCCGCTAAGAAATGTTGCCTCGTGGTCTGCCATGATTGCTGCCTACTTGAAAAATAGAAACTACAAAAGTGGTTTGTCACTCTTCAGAGACATGGTAATTAATGAGGGATTAAAGGCAGATCAAATCACTGCAGGATCAGTTTTATCGGGATGTGCGCAAATGGGTGGTTCTGATGCATTGTTGATGGGGAAATCAGTTCACGGATTCATAACCAAAAATGTATGGGAGTTGAATGTGGAACTTGGTACAGTTTTATTGGACATGTATGCTAAGTGTGGAATCTTGAAGAGTGCTTGTAATATTTTCCAACTCATGCAGGAAAGGAATGTGATGTCTTGGACAGCATTGATATGTGGTTTAGCACAACATGGACACTGTACGGAAGCATTGTCATTGTTTGAGATGATGCAAAAAGAGAATGTAAGGCCCAACGAGTTGACATTCACAGGGATTCTTAGTGCATGTGTTCATACCGGGTTGTTTGAGGAAGGTCGAAAGTACTTTAAGATGATCGAAGCTTATGGGTTGCAGCCTAAAATTCAACACTATGGATGCATGGTTGATTTATTTGGTAGGGCAGGGTTGGTAGCAGAAGCTTATGATGTTATTAAGACGATGAAACTTGAACCCAATGTTGTTATATGGACTTCCTTTCTGTCAGCTTGTAAAGAACATAACAAATTTGAGATGGCAAAGAGAGCAGTTGATCAAGTTTTAAAGATTGTAAAACCTGGAAATGATGGTGGTGTTTACAGTGTTATTTGTGATTTATATGCTTCAGAAGGGAAGTGGGATGAAGTAGAAGCATTAAGACAGTTAATGCTTAGCCAAAATGTTAGAAAGGTTCGTGGTTCTAGCATTATCAGAAGTGGACAATAGAGAGAGTTGGTTCCATGACTACAGGGAAGAGAAGGAAATTTGTTGTTCGATATAGTAAAGCAGATTTTTATTTTTTTGTCATAAAGTCTCAAGTGTTCCATTTCACATGAAATAAACATTACACAAATAGTCTCAATTAGTCAGAAACAAGGAAAAATGTAACTAGAAACAGAGCAAGAAAAACTAGGTTCTAAAGAGAATTTCATAGAACAGAAAACAAATTAAACATCCCAGAAAAAAGAAAAATAAATAGAGAGCCAAGTGGACGAGTGGACTTCCAAGGTGAAATGCATGAGCTTGGTGATATTAGTTGGTCAAGTGGATTTCCAAGGTGCAACTAATGGGAGTTGAATTCATGCCTGAGGGACTTGTCAAATGCATAGATCCAGGAGGAGTGAATGGAGCAGTTGATGGTTCAGTTGTGAAGGTAGAAAAAACAGGTAGAGAGACTAATTGTGTTTCATGTGCATAAGGACAAATTAAAACGGGTTCCAAACTTCTGATTGAAGCCTCGGGAGGAAGGTAAGATATATTTATATTAATTATTGCATTATTTTTTGCTAAAGCGAATAGTTAATTGTTTATTGAAAATAATATAACATTCAAACCATAAATCATAATTATGATTATGATTTGAATATATAACTTAAAATAAAATAATATATATATATATATATTTTATTGACAAATCATTAAGTGAAGCACAATTATATCAAGTAATGTATTGTTCATTTTGCTATCTTACACAAAATTTCGATATTTTTAAATATATTTATTCCATTCATTTGAGAATTTCCTCAATGTTTTCGTGTAAAACTAATTGTCTCAAATTAGCGCTAAATATCTGGCCCATATGGTAGGGATAATCAGTAACTTATGAAAAAATAAAATTTTAGAAGATTATCTTAAATACCCTCTGACACTAATTATGAATCTAACAATTAGGCATAAAGTGTAAAATTGTGTACTTTGTCTCAAGAATGAATTTTATAACCACAAAAATCACACCTTTATTTGCAATTAATATATTTTTAAAATTCAAAAAATTAAACTCACAATTACACGTTAAATATTATTTAAATCTATTTAATATTTAAATTCCTTTAATTGAACACATTCTAATATCATTATAGTATTATTTTTGTTATAAAAAAACTTTAATAAAGAGTTGGAATGAAAATTCCATATTTTTAATAATTATTTTTATCTTATTTTATTTTATATTTATAATATAATTAAATATAAAAATAATTTTATTTTTATTTCTATCCCTTCTAATCAGACGTGTTAGCTTTTATCGAAAGGCCAACAAACTTTACTAGATGCATAAGTCTCGTTTCTCAGTGCGTTATATTTTTTATTTAATGAAAACAAGGCTAATCTGCCAACTAGAGCTAATGGCCTCATTTTGGGGGGATTAGTAGCCCACAAGTATATAAGTTTGATAATTATTACCTCTTTTTACTTATGTCCGTAAAATATTTTAATTTACCAATTAATTTTAACATTATAAAATTATAAATAATAATTCCATTTAACTATGGGTAATTTTATTATTATTATTTTTTAATTTTCTTTCTTTTTATGTATTCCTTTCTTATTCTTCTTCTCCAATTTTTCATTTAAGTTTTTACTTTCTTTTTTTCATTGTTCTACTTTCACTTTCTTCTTCTTCTTCCTCAGTTTTTTCTTTATATTTTTTTAGTTCCCTTCTTTTCTTTTTCTTCTTCCTATGTTCAGTTCTTTGTCATTTTGATTAGATTTTTGTTTACCAACATTACTAATCTACTTTATTTATTGTAAACTTTTATTTCAAATAAACTTTGATTTACTATTCATAATTAATTTTTACTTTTACATGTTTTTTATTATCATTGATGTTTTACTTTACAAAACTTAACTTACATAATTGTTACTAAATTTTTTTATTTTTATATTAAATCAAATGTTTATGACTATCATATTTGACAAAAAATATATACTTATAATTTTATGAAAATAGTCATCTTTAGAGAAATTTTTATACAAAAATATTTCGAACAATTATTTTATGCTTGGAATTAAGTCTTTATCAACTTTTAAGAAAAAAAAAACTTAAAAAAAAAGAGAAAAGAAGAATAAGAAAATAAGTGGGAAGAAGAAGAAAGAAAAAAGCTAAAGAAGTTATGGTAAAATTACTCTTAATTAAATAGTGTTATTATTTATAACTTTATAACGTTAGAATTAATTGATAGATTGAAGCACTACATTTAAATCTTTTTAAAATATAAGTGGAAAAAAAACACCAAACGGCTAAACTTATATTACCTCCCCCTATTTTTAGCAAAGGAAATTGATCATTCTTGGCACAAGTTTGAATTACTTTCCAGATAGCATGATCGGATTTTACCATGACAGTCTAAAACTTATTAATCACATTATTTAAAGGGTTGCTATTTGTTAGAATAGGAAAAATAATTCATTAATTATAATTTTATTTAATAATAGTATCATCAAGGTATAATTAATATCATGGATAAAATAAATATTTTATACATTTATTATGATAATAACATTATTCTATTTAAATTCATACATTTTAGTTAATTTATTGTTGCATTATTTCATGTTTTGTTATTTTGTATAAAAACATTAGGTAGAATTGATTTGAAGAGAAATACTAACAATACATAAATTTATATATATATTTTTAATAATATTATTTAGATTTTATAAGTGTTAATATCGTCTAAAAAATTGAATTATTTTTTAAAATTTTAAAATAATTATGAAAAATCACATGATATAAATAATATGGGTGAAAAAAATATGCAAATTAAATAATATTATTATTTCTCTATATATGGATCATAGTAGCATGTGATAGTTGAAAATGGTGAAAAAAGAAAAATGCTGAAATAGGGATTTTTGCACGTATATTTATATACAAATTACTTATATGATGATATACGGATGGATTATTTTAAAAAAATTGGGAAATTATATATTTTGTAGATGATTTTGCTACATGATATAATAATAAGTGATACCAGTACTGAAAAATGATTAAAAAGTTGGATTTTTTTTAATAATAAACAAGTTGGAAAAATTGAAAGTAAATAAATGAGGATTTGCTTGTTTTGAAATTTTACTCTCTCGACTATCTATGAGAACGATGCCAAGTGTTGCATGTTAGCCGTAGAAGAGTTATGATTATGAAACATTGAATAGATCACGGCTCTCTATTCGTGTGTGGTCTCACATGGAAACATGTTCTCCGAGTCACAAGTATTACCAAAATAGTGTTTTGGACTGGACGTTGAAAGAGCCGAATCAATATGATTTTAAGTCAACCGGACAGTACTACATTATTGATGGTTCATGGAAGAGTTTTTTATTATAACATGTTAGCAATATTTGTCATCTAATTACCGACTAGAGTGCTGTCGAATTTCCGAATTCCATTCCCATTTGAATTGTGTCACAGTCTGATATCTATCTATCTATATAAAGTTGTACTGGGTATCCTTTTGAGATCTCCCAACCGTTCTTTCCGAAAAAAAAATGTCATCTCGCGATACCTTTTTTTTGTTATTTATTTATAGAAAACAAAGAAAGAATGCATAATATTTTGGGGAGAGAGAAGCTCTATTCTCTGAAAAAGAAGAAACATAAACAGATCCTCATCTGATTCAAAGCCTCGAATCCTCCATCTTGCTATCTTTTCTCGCTCAGATTATCTCTTTGAGTTCAGTGAATCGGTTTCGACTGAATCACTACCACAAATTTTCACGCGATTTTGAGATCGAAGAGCATTCTTTCGTTCGGTCATTTGTCTCTATTGCACGTCACATGTCGCTTCACTGCCATTTTTATCGATACAAGCTTGAGAAGTGTCGCAGAATAAGTAGATAAACAATAGCGTGTGGGCAATTTTGATCAACAATCTCATTGCTTTCAAGCATCTATTTGATCTTCCAGCTCCTATTTCGTGCAAGTTTGTTAGGTTTTAAGCTCGCAATATGCTTGAAATCAACATTCAGTTGCTTCGCACGACAGGGAAGACAGCACGTTCATCATTTGAAAAGGTTTGCTTGTAAAATTTCCTCTGCAATTTCGGTTTTCTTTATCTGATTGGAAGTTGTTATCTGTTTATGATCTTGTTTGAGTTGTGTCTTGTGGTGCTTTCATCTTTGTTTGACCGTGAAAGTTTACTAACAATTGTTGTTCTCTGTTTGATCTGATTTAAGAGGTCATTGTTGGTATTGTTAGGTTTGTTTTGGTACATTTAACTAGGATGATTGTTGCTCTTTGGATATCGTTCTTCTAATATTGGCCAAATTATTCCTACTTGTTGTGAGGGTTTGTTGATTATTGTTATGGATGTAGTGTTTAATGGTTTGGATAGTCTATACTAAACGCTTGAATTTGAGGATCTCATTAATAAGAAACAAGGAGTTGACGGAGTTGGTGATTGCAGCGCTGCAAGTACACACAATGAGTTCTTTTTTATTTGATAACATACAAAGCAATGCGTACGAAAGAGGAAAATATTCAATTATTAGCACAAATAAATGAACTGTGATTCTAAATTCATAGTTGAAGTATCTCCTGACTTATTTTGATAGGTTCTAAAAAGGTAACTAACTGAACAATTAGAGTTTTACTTTAAGTTTTTTTGTTTTTTTTTTGGATGCCTATGAAGGGCACCTATACTAACCGGCTTTACAATGTGTTCTATCAAGAGTACACATACATATATATATAATTGTTTTTATATAATTCATATGGATATACACACTGTAAACAAACTTTTTATCTTGTGTTTTGGATGTTAATCAATGAAATTTCTCTTTTAAACAAAAAAGAAAGAAAAAAAAAGAAAAGATATTTTTTATTTATATTAATTCAAAACATGTTTATTTTTAGTTGTTTTTATATAATTCATATGCATATGTAAATATCATGGATAAGCTTTTCATCTTGTGTTTTGGATATTAATGAATGAATTTTTTTTTTAACAAAACATGTTTAGTTTTGAAGTATAGGGTGAAAACTGTCATCATGATTACTTAAATTTTATACAGTTGAGATGGTAACCAGCCCTTTTTATATTTTTCTAATAAGTAAAATTTTAGTTGTAATGTTATTTATAAAATTATAAATAAATTATATGTATAAAATATGTTTATATCCATGGTAATTTTCATGATATAAGTTTTGGTTACTTATATCAATAATTTAAATATATTTATACTCGATATGATATATATAACATATTTCTTAATAAAAAATAAATATTATTATTTTTACTATCATATAATGCCCCCTCTTGAACTAAAATGATGGATCCACCATCGTTAATACCCTTAATTATCCGAGCTCCAGAACTTTAAAAACATTAATTAAATATGAGAATATCTATAAACATTAATATTACTAAAAATAAACACTGATGTTAGTTATAAAAGATATGAAGTTTTCCATCTGCATCTAACAACCAAGACTGAATTATTTAATATAAACCATAATTTAGACAATTGCAACCTCACCTTCTTTTTAAGTTTATTTATAAGAAATTGATGGCTAGTTTATGTATTATCATGTCATATTCACTACTATATGATTTTATCAATGAAAGAGAGAACACGTTTATATAAAAGAGAAAATTAATTACATAATTGTTTTTTAATTCTTGGTTTACATTAATTATTTGGTTGAAATTTAAGGGTAAAATTAACTCATATTTTTTTAAAATTTAAAATGAGGTTGTCATTTTTATTGTTACAAGGTATTCTTTATAAGAATTTATTATATATATATATATATATATATATATATATATATGAACATTAGATAATATTCTTTATCGGTCACAGGGATCTATCGGTCTGATTTTAGGGGAAAAAATTAATCGAATTGAACCATTTGATTTATAAAATCGTTCGGTTTGATCCAATCCAATTTTCAATTTAGTTCAATTTTAAACACCTTTAGAAATAATATAATTTTTTTAATATATTATTTAAATTAATCCGATCCAATTCAATTAATTTAAAAATTAATACAAATTAAATCAAACTATTTCAGCTTGATTTGGACCCGTTTATGAACATCTATACTAATTCATCATATTTCAAACTTTTTTATACCTAAAACCCAAAATAACATATTGTTGGATGAATATAAAATAAGAGAATAATTACTTTCAGTTATATATGTTATGTTAAAATCTTAAAAGTTAGAAAATAATATCAATATTCAATTATTTTTTAATAACATCAAATATATTAATTTAAACAATTAAATACTCATTTTTATAACTTTATAACAAACTAATGATTAAAGCTTTATTAGTTTCGGTTTATAACTTGATATATTTGTATGGTTGAGTTTTGATTTATATTGCATTTTTTATCTTATTAATAAAATATTTTTCTTACAAGGATAATGATAATCAAAAATATATTTTCACTCATGAAAGAGTACTTGCATCAAACAAATTTCATCAGCACGGTTAGATTTATATATTTTCTGAAAAAATTATAAATAATAAATTAATTTATACTAAATTGATATGTATTTGTACCAATTATTCTGAAGGATAGAATAGTTACAATTGAAAAATTACAAAAAATTTCATTTATTTTTCTTCTCAAACTACTCTCATTGTTATTGAATGATATATTAACTTAAAATAATGTTATATATGTCTGGCATTTTAAAATTAGTAAAAATATTATATTATGAAATATATTTATTAAAAATATTATTATAATAAATATTTTAGATTAATTAAAAAAAAGTTGATTTAACACCGTGTCAACTTATTACGTTATTCCGTTCCAAGTAATAAATTTTCTGGAACAAAAAAGTTTACATCATCACATGAGCCCTTCGGTATTAGTATTTTACCCTCATTTTTATTTTTGGCTAAGATCGATGTATATCATTCACTTTTCCGTACTCCAAATGATGTTCATGCATATTGTTACATGCCTCTCTGACTGTGTTGTTGTATATCTGATTTGACATTAAATTGATATATTTAACCTTTCAAATACTCATGATACAAAATAATCATTGCTTATTAAAAAACCCAAAAAATATTAATAAAATTATAACTTCTTAAAAACAAAATAATATAAAAGAATTCGCAGTATAATTTTTAATTAAATATAATCATACTTAATTATACTTATTTATAATAAATTATATTATTTAAAATTTATCTTATTTTTAAAATATATTAAATTTTACAATTAACTTAGTATGATTTACTAGACACAATGATTCTAACGAAGAATAAGTGTTATCTTATCTACTTATGTGTCACTTTGTAACGCATTCTTACTTTTTTCTACTATCTGCAATTCTGCATCAGCAAATAATAAGTCCGATATAATTATTTGTAATTTTGAAACTTAATTTGCTCGGGCTCGGAGCATTAGGCCTGCTTGAACGCATCCATATAAAGACGCGTAACCCAATCCAAAAAAAGTTAAAATTGTGAATAGAGAAGCCGAAACACAGTGGTTTAGTCTGAAAATTGACAGCAATAAAAGAGGGTCTTGGAGCCTACCAACCATACTTAGTCAGATCCGTTCTTTGGGCCCCATTTCTCCTTCTCCAACGGTGTTCCTTTCTCTTAATACCAAAATTTTCAGTTTCCGCAGAAATACAGTGACTTTTTAGAGAGAGACGGGGGAGTTTGAGTCTTTAGATTAGAGAGAGAGACAAGGTGGATTATTTATTTATTTTTTGTTTTGTTTTAGTTATACCCTTACACTCATACACTTGCACATAGAAAGGAGTGTGTTGTAACAGCTTGAGGATCAGAGAAGCCTCTCAGAATCTACTGTTTCCTGTGAGAAAAGGTGAGCCATTTTTGGCATTCGTTTATTTTTGTTTTCTCCAAATGGGTTATTTCTCAAATCTATCTTAAAATGATACCACTTCGTTTTGTTTGCTTCAATTAGACAATACGACCAATGTGTCTCTCTTTTGTTGTCAAATTTTTTCTATCTGAATGAAAAATCTTGACCTGTAGTTTACAGATATTTTATTTTCTGTGGTTCTTTGCTGATTCGGTATTTCCTCCTCTTTATGCAGGTTAGTTCGCTGTATATAGCACTTGAAGATTTGGGTTTGCCAGAAATTTGAGCAGTTTTGTTCACACTATCAATTTTATGTAACTGGGTATTCTGATCTGAAGTCCATGGATGGATTCTTTGACGCCATTTTCGAGATTTGAACCCTAGTAAGTATACAGATCTGAAGCTACCAAGGAAATGCTATTTTATCATTACGCTAATTTTTTTCTTGACTCTCTTTATCATTGCCATATAAAGAGGTTCCTTGGATCTATGATGTGTCGAAAGTAAAGTTTGCTTGAAGTTCTTCAAAGTCTTTGTTCAATAACAGGAAGTTGGTCTCTGTAGTTAGATGAAAAGTGTGTTTCTTTTGAGGATAAATGCATCACCAATGCTTAGAATTGTGAAACTATTGGATGCCATTGCTTTCTCTATCTATTTGGGGTACTGAATGTATATTTGACTATTTTGGTTTCGGCTACAATTAGTTTGGTACATTGGTTTAATGTATTGTTAGATTATTACTTTTTTTGGCTTCTTCTTGGTTTCATCTACAATTTCTGCAGTTTGTCCATATAGTTTGAAAATCTGTTTGTCAGCTTGCCCTATTTCTCGTTAGCATAGTTTCTTATAATCCTCAGCTTTCCTGTCAATAGTCCAAGATTGTTCCTTATCAGTTCATCACACAATTATTAATTCGCCTTACTGGGATGTTCTTAATTTCTTATTTACTATTAGAAGCTATCACTTATGGATAGGTCATTTAATGTTAATGATATTTTAAAGCATTTTCATTCACGTTGCAGAAGTTAGGCTGACTTGTTCAAGTCTTGTTTCCATTTCAGAGTGGCTATTTATGGCTGGAGTTTATGCACAGTATTTGATACCTTAAGCAAATTTAGAAATTTTACAATGACGGATCCCGGAGAAGACAGCCACAGGTTTGTTTCCTTGCCAGTCACCACTTTGAGGAATATGTCATCGTCTTCTTCAGCATTCTTTTCAGCAAACCAGTCACCATTTTTCTCTCCACGATCACCATCATTTCAACTATCTGAGTCAACACAGTCCGCAGCTCCATGTGGTAGCCTTCAATTAAGTGCATATCCACTTAGTTCCAGCTCTGGAGTGCCAGACCCTGAAGCTCTTGCAAATGCAAGATATACCATGCCAGAAGTGTCAACGCCTCATGTTGCTTGTACTTCTAACAATTCTGAAAAGTGTGATCGTATATCTTCGACAACTGGAATGTCTAATAGCACTCCATCTTGGTGTGGAACAGCCCATGGAAATGGATATTCAGGATTCAAGGAAAGACTGGTAAAATATGGGAGACAATATGGAGCCTCATATGCACCACCTCCAGTTTCTCTTTCTCATAACAGAATGAGGAGCTGTGATGTTTTCATAGGTTTACATGGACGCAAACCTTCTCTACTTAGATTTGCTAATTGGCTCCGTGCTGAATTGGAGGTTCAAGGAATTAGTTGCTTTGTATCTGACAGATCTCAATGTAAGAACTCTCGGAAGCATGGAATTGTTGAGAGGGCTATGGATGTTTCTTCATTTGGGGTTGTAATCCTCAGTAGGAAATCATTCAGAAACCCATATACCATCGAAGAGCTGCGATATTTTTCTGGTAAGAAAAATCTGGTTCCAATATTCTTTGATTTGAATCCTGGTGATTGTCTTGTTAGGGATATAGTTGAGAAAAGAGGAGAACTGTGGGAGAAAAACGGTGGAGAGTTATGGGTTTTGTATGGAGGATTGGAGAAAGAGTGGAAAGAAGCTGTTATTAGCCTTTCACGGGTTGACGAATGGAAACTTGAAGCTCAAGATGGTAACTGGAGAGATTGCATATTAAGGGCTGTAACATTGTTGGCTATGAAATTAGGGAGAAGAAGTGTCGTAGATCGTTTAACCAGGTGGCTAGAAAAGGTGGACAAAGATGAGTTTCCTTTTCCTCGGAATGAGAATTTTGTTGGTCGAAAGAAAGAACTATCTGAGGTGGAATTTATACTTTTTGGTGATATCACAGGAGATTCAGAAAGAGATTATTTTGAGCTCAAGGCCAGACCTAAGAGAAAGAACTTGACCATTGGGTGGGGAAAGAAAAATGCATTTGAGGAAAGACGGAGCAGGAAAGGAAAAGAACCAGTGGTATGGAAGGAGTCTGAAAAGGAAATCGAGTTGCAAAGCACTAATCTTCCTCAAAGACTTCATCAACAACAAAAGTCAAAAAGTGGTGGAAGGTATGCAAAGAGAAAAAGATCAACAAAGATTTTGTATGGGAAAGGGATTGCATGTGTGTCGGGAGAATCAGGAATTGGCAAGACAGAACTTCTCCTGGAATTTGCTTATAGATATCACCAGAGGTACAAAATGGTCTTATGGATGGGAGGTGAAAGCAGGTATATAAGGCAAAATTATCTTAATCTATGGTCATTTTTAGAAATTGATGTTGGGATTGAAAATGCAACAGAAAAGAGCAGGATTAAGAGTTTCGAAGAGCATGAAGATGCAGCTATATCTAGAGTACGTAAAGAGCTTATGAGAAACATACCATTTTTGGTTGTGATTGACAACTTGGAGAGTGAAAAGGATTGGTGGGATCACAAACTTGTAATGGATCTGCTTCCCCGTTTTGGTGGAGAGACCCATATAATAATATCCACCTGCCTTCCTCGTGTCATGAATTTGGAACCTTTAAAACTCTCATACTTATCTGGGGTGGAGGCAATGTTGCTCATGCAGGGAAGTGATAAAGACTATTCAATTACTGAAATAGATGCCCTACGGGCTATTGAGGAGAAAGTAGGAAGGTCAACATTGGGACTAGCTATAGCCGGTGCTATATTGTCTGAGCTTCCTATAACTCCTAGTAGGTTATTGGAGACTATAAACAGAATGCCTTTGAAAGACTTATCTTGGAATGGTAGAGAGAGTAATTCATCCAGGCACAATACTTTCCTTTTACAACTCTTCGAGGTATGTTTCTCAATATTTGATCACGCAGATGGTCCTAGGAGCTTGGCAACTAGAATGGTTCATGCAAGTGGTTGGTTTGCACCTGCTGCGATTCCAATTTCCTTGCTAGCTCTAGCTGCTCATAAGATTCCCGAAAAGCATCGAAGAACCAGATTGTGGAGAAAATTGCTGCATACTTTAACTTGTGGTCTTGTTTCATCATACACCAAGAAATCAGAAGTAGAAGCAGCTTCCATGTTGTCTAGGTTCAATATTGCGAGAAACAGCACCAAGCAAGGCTACATACATATCAATGAGGTCATCAAGGTTTATTCTCGCAAGAGAGGAGTGATGGGTTCTCCTCAAGCCGTTGTTCAAGCAATCGTCAATTGTGGAACAGTATCTCAACATTCTGAACATATTTGGGCAGTATGCTTCTTATTATTTGGGTTTAGTCGTGACCCCGTGGTTGTTGAGC
This sequence comes from Hippophae tibetana, assembly GCA_037013495.1. Taxonomy (NCBI): domain Eukaryota; kingdom Viridiplantae; phylum Streptophyta; class Magnoliopsida; order Rosales; family Elaeagnaceae; genus Hippophae; species Hippophae tibetana. The sequence goes on along the minus strand of CM072804.1, from coordinate 3,368,420 downwards.
TCAAAGTTTTAGATTTGTTGTATCTTGTCAAGGAAGTGATCTTGCCTCTTGCAATCCAAACTTTTATTACATTCTCTCGTTGCAGTTCTGCTCTGGAACTCCTGCGATTATGCACCAGTGCCTTGGAAGCAGCCGAACAAGCATTTGTTGCCCCGGTTGATAAATGGTTGGATAAATCCTTGTGTTGGAAGCCTATTCAGACTAATGCTCAGTTAAACCCTTGTCTTTGGCAGGAGCTGGCACTATCAAGAGCCACAGTGCTAGAAACTAGGGCCAAGTTGATGATAAGAGGAGGACAATTTGACATAGGTGATGATTTAATTAGAAAGGCTATTTTTATTCGAACTTCTATTTGTGGGGAAGATCATCCAGACACCATATCTGCTCGTGAAACACTTGGCAAAATTACAAGGCTTCTCGCAAATGTTCAGATTCAAACTTCCCTATAGATTCCATTTTTTCTTGTAAGCAAAATTTACTCTAAAGGTAAATACAAGTGTCGCAAATAAAACCATTGCCAGTATACCATTTTGGAGGGATTTGCAATACCATTTCATTTTCCGAATACAGATTTTGAAACACTTTCACAAAGCTAACATTTCAGACATCAATGACCCAATGTTATGGGTACTAATTTTCCTTTGAAGGTCTTGTCACTTTATGAGTGTTTTTTCCTAATTTGGCGACATAATATCAATTAAACGATTTATGTTATTTATGAGGAATTATTTGCGTTTCTAATATCAATATGTGAGAGAGAGAGACTAATGACTGGTGACTGGTGAAAAATACAAAGATATCAATTGTTTTTCATTATTCAGTTTTGTAGAGACATGAAGGGACCATCAAAATTCATGCCACGTTGAGGTGACAATTTGTTGGGGGAACATTAGTCCGTGTTACTTTCAATTTGACTTTATAGTTAATGGATGTGACAGTTGGTCAAAACAATTCAAATTTTTCAATGACTAATTTAATATTACACAATATAACATATACTTTCTTATTATCATAATAGAGAAGAATAAAAAATGTATATGTCTTGAGTTTTCAATGGGGCTCACTTTTGAAAATGCAAAATGTGGGAAATAGAGAGTGCCCTCACGCAGGATCGAACTACGGACCTTCAGTTTACAAGACTGACGCTCTACCACTGAGCTATAAGGGCCTCTTGTAGCATCATTTACTTAAAAGGTATTTTAATCTTTTCACATTTTTGTCTCATCAATAGCAAAATGAAGAAGTAATCAACGTGATATTTTTCTATAATTAACACCTTTCTATAAGTATTTATTTTTAAAAAAAATTATTAATATAAAATATTACACCATCACCTTATTAAGAAGCAATAAATAATTTCTCACCAACATGTTAATAGCGCAATTTTACAGTATACGTTCAACATATATATGTTGTTGTCTCTCCTTTTTTTTTTATTAGACAGCATATATACGTTAAACCAATAATCTTGAAAAATATGATTACGTAAAAGACTAAACATGTAACTTAATTTTATTTTTAATATTTTGTTTATCTTTTTTATTAATTAATATTTTGATAATATACATATTTATAAAATATATTGATATTGTACAAAAATAAAATTAAAATTTTTGTATGTGATATTTTTCTGAAGAGAAATTTTTATCTTCTAATATATTTTTTTCTCTTATTTATTCCTTTTAAGTTCCATTTCCTTAAAATCTTATTTCTCCCTCTTTCTCCCTATCTTTCTTTCTTTTGTATTATCTCTTATATCTTCTTATTTTAAAATTAAACCTCAATAAAATACGAAACCATCTTTCTTTTATACAAACATCTTTTATGAGTATTGTGCGTGTGTTATTCTTATATTGATTGTGGTTCATTTATTTAATTTAAATATTTAAATATTATATAATAATTATTACTCTTACATGTTGAACATAAATATACTAGGATACTAATTAATAAAAAGAAATTAATATATAACTAAGCTAACGAAATCTTAGTTTTACAACAACCAAGTGTAACAGTAGATATGGTGGCGTTTATTTGCATAAATTTTGTATAAGGAAACTTTTTAATATATATATGTTTTATTTTATTATACGGAGATAATGGTATATATATGTGTGTGCTATTTTATTATACGGAGATAATGACAGTTTGAATGAAATCTCATAAAATTAATGAATTTGGTTAAACATATTGATATATTTATTGTAGTAATTTAGATAAACAAATAAAATTATAAACGAGTAAAATATTGCTGTGCTAATATTAAAACGAATTACAAAGATGCACGTACAATATTATGTATTTCTTTTATAATTGATTAGGTAAATGAGTTTTCTTTTAATAATAATAAAAACAATATTATTAAAATTTATAATTATAAAATAATACTTTTTATTAACGATGTAGGTAAGAATAAGTAGGTTTTGAGTAGATTCATATGATAAGGTCGGTAATAGTTTTCAAACAGTTTAACCATATTTTTTTTAAATATTTATTCAAAAATATATTTAATTTAAATGTTAATATAATATTTTTTTCGCTATATTATTTAATAATTTTAATTCTTTATATATTTAACACATGTTTTAAGTAAAATAAAATAAAATATATAAAAATAAATAGAATTTAATTTAATTATTTAAAATATAGTATGTTTTAATAGTTAAAGTGTTTTTTATATGCAATTATATGTTTAAAAATATAATATTAATATTATTCGATTTCGGTTAACCATAATTTTGATATCACAATAATTATCCTACCTCATCCTAATAAACTATGATTATTTTTAGAAAAATATCATCAGATTTTGATGGATAATTACAATTTTAATTATTCGCACTTAAAATGTCAATTTTTAACCTTTTATACAATTTATCATTATCATTATTAAAAAAAGTTTTGAATATCATTTCATCACATTGAATGTTTACTAATTGAATGACATTTAAATTAAACTAAGATCATTTAAAACTATTTAATGTTTAATATTATTTAATTTAATTATGTTTAATATTATTTTTATTGTTACTATCTAATTAAAAAAAAGTTTCATATTATAATAACTATCTTAACTACTCACCACTGTGTTTATTTTTAGGAAAAAAACATCAATTTTTTACAAATAACTATAATTTTAATTATATGCATTTAAAATGTTAATTTCTAACCCTTATATTTAATTCATCATTTTTATTATCAACAAAAAATTGAAACATCATTTCACACTGTTTAATTATATATAATTTAAATTAATTATAATTATTTAATGTTAAATATTATCTAATTGAATTATATTTAATATTATTCTTATTTTATTGATTATGAATAATTTTTTTAAATATATATATATAACATTAGATAATAAACAAGAAAACAACTAAATTAAATTAAATTTATACCTGCAGCAAAGAGAATCTTCCGTCATGTCATCTATAGAAGTGAGTCGGTATCATGGGATCAAAATAGTTCGGACATTCATTGGTACAAAAGTTTTGAAAAATTATAAAAAATAACTTTCATAAAATTTAATGATAAAAATATAATTTTAAAGGATAATATTAATTGAATATCATAACAATTTAAATAATTATAATTTAATTTAAATAAAATATAATTTTATAATATTTAAAGTAAAATTATATGTTAGATTTTTTTTCTAATAATAAAAATATATAAAAAATAAAATATATTATTTTTATAATTATAATTTTTTTAAATATTAAAATACAATGTAAATTGGGTAGTTACACTTTAAACACAATTAGTATTATATTTTTACAATGTTATTTTAAATTTCATCTCAATGACATATTATATCATTATACTTATATCAATTATATTATTTTTATTAAATATAAATCAATTTTAAAAATAGATTGTATATTGCACGTGACTTCATTCGTCACACATGTCTCTATACCTAGTTAAAATTATTACATATACATTTGTACAAAGTACATACATTTGTAATTTAAATTTAAATTTTTAACAAAATAAATTAAACATATGTGCATTTTACATAAATTATTATACTTTTTCTAATTTTTATTTTGTTAACGTCTACAAAATATTTTAAATAAAACATTAAATTAAATTTCTTTTAAGTTTTAAATTAATTGTGAAAGTAAAAAGCATATATTTTTGAATTAATTATTGTAAGAACTCTTTAACTAAGATTATACACATTTATGATAAAAATTATTAATTAAAATATTTGAATTTTAAAATTGTTTAAAGTTTTTTAAATATAATATTAAATTAATTAATATATAATATATTTATTATGAAAATACATTCTTTAATATTATATAAGTGCTTTTATTTAAGATTTAAAAATGATTTAAAAATAAATAAAATAAAATATAAAATGTAGTATATGTAGTTATTTTAAATATAATAATATTTTTAAAAATTATTTTATTTGTGATTTATATTTTTATGTATAATATAAATAAATATAAAAAGAAATTTTTACATGAACAAGGTTCCTAAATATGATAAAAAATATCTTTATTTATTATTTTTATATAGAGAGTAATCTATTTTAATATGATTACTAATATTTATGTTATTGAAATGAAAAATGATAATTTTCATTATTTAATAAAAGAATAATTCTCGTCTAATTTATGATAGATAAAAAATTAAATATATTGTTAAAATTTATATCATATTTATTACAATATTTATACATAGTCATCACAATTTCACGAATCACAATTCCATACGTAAGTAAGTGATCTCTCTTGAAAAATGATATTTATCACTTTCTTGAAATTATGAATGTTGATCTTGCTAATACAAACGTTTTTTTCTAGACATAGGTGTGTTCAAATTTGGCAGCACTCCAAATGAGCTGAAAGTTCTAATAAAAGCAAAAAGTTCTAATTTTACAAATAGAAACGTTACTATCTATATTTTTATACAAATTATTTATATAGAAAAATATGGCACGTATCTTTATATTAAATAAAATAATTATTTAATCTTTTAAAAAAATATATCATTTATTTTTCTAAAAAAAATTCAAAAAATTTAAAAAAATATTTTTTATTAATATTATAAATAAAATAATATTTTTTTAATATTTTATTTTATTAATAAATAAAAAAATTATATATTATTATGATATTTATCATAAAAATTATTAAAACACTGAATAAATAATTAAAATTTTATTATTAAATTATTTAAATATTAGATGAATAGTAAAATTTATTATTCTCTTATAAATTTTAGAAAATATAAGAAAATAAATTATATATTTTATAATATAAAAAAAAATTAAACACAAATTTATTAATATAATAAACTTTTATGACAATTCACCCTTATTTATATTATAGTATGTCAATATTACTTAAAAAATATTTTTCTATCTATAATAGAAAAAAAATAATACCCTTCAAAATTAAAGATGATAATTTGAACCATAATTCAAAACATAAATTCAAATAAACACAATACAAATTATTTTTTATTAAAATTAACTGTTAATTTTTTTGTATTTATAAAAATACTAAATTTTTATATTATTATAAATAAATAAATTATTTAAACATTTAATTTTTTCATAATATAAAAAATGTGAGATTATGAAAATGAATACACATGATAAGAACACGTTTTTTATATCTAAAAAAATCATTTCTTATATCTAGTTTATTTATTTTTTATATTAAAAAAATAAGTTCATAATTTCATATCATTTAAATTAAATCATAATTTTTTAAACTATTTTAATATTAAACTCTATTTAATTAAATATAACTCAATATTATCCGTGTTTTATTTTTATTTTGTAGATTTTAAGAATAATTATTTTATTATATATAATAATATAAATAATTTTAATACAAAATTAATTACAAATATATATATACATTATGCATTTTTTATTTTAATAAGTTTATAATATTATGATAACTTAAATTTATACATATATTTATACTAACATTAATTATAACGTGATATATAAATAAATTATCTATTATTTTTAAAATATACAATGTTATTCTAGATAAATAAAATTTAAAATTAATATAATTTTAAAAAATATTACTATTAATATTAAATAGAAAAATAATTTAATTTATAAATAATATACTCAAAAAATAACGCGATATATGATAAAATTTTATTAAAAAATAAATTTTTTATTTTTAAAATATCATAATTATATATCATATTGTATAAATTTATATATAATAATTACGTTACTCTCGTAACAAAAGTTTAAAAAAAAACACGTGGCCAGTAGCGTAACAGCTAGCGTGAAACGTATCCAAAGAAAAACTGATATTTTAATATTCTCTTCCGACTTTTCAATTCCAACTCCAATTCCCACCGCAATTCTATATCTCTCTTCTCTTCCCTGCGCTTTTTCCCCCACTTGCTCCAACAAAATGAGCCAAGAGCCAAAGCCTTTTTAGGCTTTTCACTTCCTCCTCCTTTTATTATCCGAATATTCGAATTATTGTATCAATTTCATCGAATCAATCAGTCAACGGGTAAATAAATTCCCTATCTCAATTTCTCCCATTCAATCTATATTTCTATATTCACTACTTAGCTTCTTTCTTTTGCTAATCATCAATCTATACATACATATATTTGCGTCTTCTTTTTTGTTTAGTTTCTGGAGCATATATATTAGTTATGGCGTATATTGATTTTGCTTCTGCTGCACCTGTTTTCAATTTGTTTCTAGTTGCTGTCTATATGTGGTTGATTTTTTTTGGCTCTATATTTGATCTTTCGCCGACTTTGACTAGGTTTCTAATAATCGCCACTGCTGTTTGTTCATACTGCCAGACAGTGAGTGTTTGTTCCGCCAGTTTTTTCTTCCTGATCTTGATCTTCCAGGTCTTATTTGTTGAAGAGGTAAAATTGAAAGACTATTTATACTCTCTCACATATATGCTTGCTAAAAGTATAGTGGAGTTTGTAATTATGATTTGCATCTGTTTTTGATATGCTGATCCATGCTCTCGTATGTGAAAGTCTATAAAAACTAGGTGCTTTCCAATTCAAAGGTTAACCAAGTAGGTGTAGAAACTTATAATACTTATAAACTTGACCATAGTTTTTTCTTTTAATCAATGTGAGATATTAGTTAAAGTGAAATTGTGCTTTATCTTAAAAATTATGAATTAAAAACTTATATTTTACTATTATTATTATTTTTGTATTTTAGCCTTTGTCCTTTGAAGAAATTGCTGGTAACATTAAATCAAGGAATTTGGTATTCTTTGTAAACTAAATTTTGACCATAATGTCCTATATTGTTTTTTTAATATATATTTATGGATTTTTATTTATATTTAACTTTCTTGCAACAGCAGCAGGGGATATGCGGAGATAAGTGAATGGGAGGCTGCTGCTGCTGCTGTTGTTCCTCTAAAGGAACTGAGCCTTCTAGTGCTCCTACATACTATTATGTAAGGATATACTTTTCCTTTATTGAATGATCTCTTTTATACGATTTATTATTACTTTTGTCTCTAAATGGATAATTTTTCTCTGAATAATCTGTAGTTACAAATGTAGACATACCGGGGCTGAAATATAGAATGACCAGGAGGGGCACGTATCCCCTCATTTTTTGATAAAGAAAATTTTAGGTGTAATGTTTATACAACTATAGATAATTTTATGCATAAAATGGAACTTTTTCCTTGGGATTTTAAATTTTAGATGTAATGTTTATACAACTATAGACAATTTTATGCATAAAATAAAACTTTGTCCTTCGGATTTTAAATTTTAGGTTTTTATCGCTCAAAAACTCATTACACATTTAATAATTTGAACATATTTACACTCAAATGAAATACATATAACATTTCATTCAACGAGATGAAAGTAATAACCAAAAAACAAGTAGTACTATTCTTTTACTATTTTAATAGTGTTCCTCCTGGATTGAAATTCTAGATCCATCACTGTAAGCATGATAGTGTTATTCATAATAATTCCTGGTACAAGTAATAAAACACAACAGCTTTAGTACGATATAAAGATATTGATTTATATACATTTATTTGATTACAAATTGACACATAATGGTGTTGAAGTTGATTAACATATTGCTAAACTCATCCATCTTGTTAAATTTTCAGTACCCTAGGGTATCAGAAGAGCACGTGCCTTTGTCATCTCACCATCCTGTCTCTGCATTCTCTACGGGCCTTCTGGTTGATACTAACTTGGATACATCATCTCCTGATACCTACAGATCACCTCCTGCTCCAATTCCTTACAATATTGCTGTTGGTCGTCCTCACTCTCCACCTGTGGCTCAAGAAATGTGTGGTAACAAGGGCAATGTGGCTGTTCAGACAACAGATTCAGATTCTGCTCAAGAAGCAGCTGGAGGCCCTCAAGATCCTTCAACTAAGCTTGAAGATTTGAAGGACTGTAAAGTGCAAGCTGATTCTAAAATTGACGTTGCAAAACAATCTGAAGTTGAACTTGCAAAAGCAATGGATTCTGTTGGTTTAACAACTGAAGAAGAGGATGTTTGTCCCATCTGTTTGGATGGTAATTTAACATCTTTTCAGCATTTCTAGAACTTTTTTTTGTTGTCGTCCCATGTTTAGTGACATTGATCTTGTCACTTTGGCTGGTCTAGCTGCAAGCATTCATCTTTTTTCACTTGCAAATGGTCAACTCCAAGAAAGAAAAAAATATGTTGTGAGGTTCAGTTGATAAGCGTGATGTAGATTGTTTGATCATACTTTCTTCTATGTAGAATATGACCCTGAGAATCCAAATACTACTACAAAATGTGAGCATCATTTTCATCTTGGATGCATTCTTGAATGGATGGAAAGAAGTGACGCATGTCCTGTCTGTGATCAGGTTTGGGCTTGATTAAAATGTTTTCATTAGAAATTCTCTAGTCTAATAGTACTTCTCTTATCATGCATTTTTCTCAACTGACATTCTTTGTTTTCTGATGCAGGAAATGATATTTGATCCTGCTATTGATTTGAGGTAACGAATGGAAATGTGTTATCTAAGAATTAGAAGGCTCATCATATGCATCGTTCGTCCTTTATTCAGTGATGGCCACATTTTATGCTTGCTGTTCGGTTTATTCCCTAAATGAGATATGCCTGTTGCTCATTGTTGAAGTTAAAGAGAAAGGCATGACACTTTTTCTTGAGTCTTTACATCTATTTTTCCATTTTCATTTCATATCATCATCGTCCATAGTTGAGATTAGTTGTCCAAACATAGTCTATAGGTAAAAATTCGTTTTCTCTTCCATCTATTTGTTAGAATCGTTTTTCATGAATCTGCTTGGATAATGTTATGAGCTAGGATTTTGTTATTGCATTTTCGCTTGAATTAATTCTGTAAATGGGGATATAGTTAATCTTTCGTTGGTTCTCCTGTGATGAGGGATTCCATCAGGGGGTAGTAGGGATCAGGAATCACAAGAAGATTGGTGTAAATTAGATGTTCCATGTAAATATGTCTGATTTGCAACAAATGAGATTTGTGGTGTAGTGATATGCATGATACATTCTTAAAGCTTTGAATGAATCACTTTAATGTTTGTTTACTTGTAAATACTACTTCCCTTTATTTTATTTTTTTGGTGTCTATTGTAGTTCCTAATTGATTAGTGAGAACAAAATCATAACAATGGACTCCAGTAAAGAAAGAGGAATAAAAAACAAAATAAATAGAATGTTAATGACACAAAATTATATATATATATATATATTGAAGTTAGATCATTCATATAATGTATAAAATAATTTTTTATTTTATTTTTTAAAATAATTAATACGTGTAATAATATAAGTAATTTGTGTATAAAAATAAATATAAATTTATATATTATTAGCATAAGACACGTCAATTTTTTATGCTCTACTCTCTACCAAAATACCTCAAAAGGAGTTGTATGGTTAATGATAAATGTTTAGATTTCAAGCAAAAGTAACAAAAAGAAAAGGAGAGGTGTCTAATGATTCACAAGCATTTATGGTTATTCTATTGGTAGGACCCTCGTTGTGTCAGTGCTTATTGCTATCACCATTCACGAAAAAAATTCATAGCTTGGGACAAAACACTATTCAAAACTTCTTTTTTTTCCTTCAAATTTCCCAAAACTGGGAGCGCTTTTCAAAGTTAAAAGAAGAAAAAGGACAGTAGCACTAGGAATGGGTAAATAATTTGAGGGTAGATAATTTAATTTATTTTAACTTTAAATGTAGATTTTATAACTTGTATTCGTGAATTATTATTAAATTATAAATAAATAAATATTTTATTTTATAATATGTAATATAAATATAATGTATATTATAATTATTTTAATTTAAAAAATAAATGTAAAAATTTAATAATTATAGATTTTTTTAGTTGTGATTATAAATAATAATATTTATTATAAAAATATTAATTTAAAATTTAATATTAATTTTATTTTATTAGATTAAAAAATATGATACTTGAATTCGAATTAATACATTATATCAACATAAATAAATTCAGATTAATTAAATTTATTAAATCCGATCATATTTGAATCAATAAAAAAAGAGACAATTTAAATTTACTTTACCTTACGCAGCACCACAAGACACCCATTGGCCATCTCATATAGGGCGTTAAAATCGGTCACTATTGAGGGTTTAATATTAGAGTTCCAATCATAAATATGATCAATATAGTTATTTAAAAACAGAAAAACCTCACGAGTATTATCACTCCCATCAGTCCATTCGATCATTTCCCGCCAAAAATTTAATTCTTATAGTATTTAACAATAAAAACTTGGGATTATAAAAGTCATGAATTCACGTTTAACTACATTAAAGTGCGCTTTAAAATTACATTAATTCATCACTTTATTAATTGAACCACCCAATTATAGAAGTTGGTGTTATTCTCATAGCGAAAACAATAATGCTATAGCATATTCTCTATTTTAGAAAGTTTGAAAGCTATAGTTAAGCTAAATTTAAAATTGCTGTGATATTAATGTTTTTAGCTCTTACAATAGCAATCACTCATTATAAATGCTATTGTCTCTTTTAGTAATTACAACAAATGCAATATTTTTATCATATTGTTTTATATAATATTTTTTAGTCAAAAACACATACTTTTATTTCTATATAAGAGCGCTTCTTAAAAATGTAATTCAATTAGCACTACTTATTAGTGTAGTTAATCCAAATGCGCTCTAATGCATGCATATACACAGAGAAGCAGCATAACATTTACTTTTGTGCTAACCAATGATGCAATGAACATGTACAAAAGAAAAACAGAGCTCGTGCTCAACTGCTCAAGATAACAACATCCTAAACCATAGAAAATGGAAACTTGGATCATCCAAAGACCTGTAAAAACATTGCTACTAATCTAAGATATCTAGGTATTTAAAGCTATAATATTGGTGGGGTGGTATTACAATGTTAGAATTTCAGGGAGCTAGCAGTGGACATAGTAAGGTGGTCAAGGTCACCCCATATCAGCCTACAATTAGCATTGCTCTAATGGTTAGAGTAGGATTATGTATATTATTATACATGCGTTTAATCTTTTGACCTGAGTCAAGCTTTGTATATTATCACCAATCTTTGATTTTCAAGTCTCTTGATTTGTGTCTCTTAGCTGCATGGATGAATTCAGATATCACTGGTGCTTCATCTAATGGTTTCTGTAATTTTAAAAAAATAATAATAAAATACAAAACTAAGCAATGTGTTGTGTCTGAATATACTATTGCTAAAGATTGAGAGAGATACCTGTTGTGATATAAAATGCCGCTCTACGATGCTAAGCATATGTTCCCTTGAAAAATTGGAAATGCTGCTTGCCTACAATATAACATTTTCAAATTCTTGATTCAATAAAGGTTCTAGTAATAACATAAAATAAAGAAAATAGATTTAATTGTATGACATAACCCCTTCATAAATGCAGTTTTATTTTTAACCCTCGTGAGTAAAAAAATATACATATTCATTATCATTACGACGTAAATGAAAATATGTTTTTTAACGTTGTAAGAAAATGAACACATATTTTCTTTACTAAGAAATAAAAGTAAAATCCATTGAATAGTTCGGTTATGAATGCACCAGATGGGATAAAGTAACTCCTAATTCAGTAAGCTTACAAGGTTAAAGTGTCTGATATATCTGCGCAATGAGTCTGCTCCCAATTTTCCTAAGTTTACCCTCTGATTAACGACACAAACACAAGTAAGTCAATATTATATAAAATCATTCTAATTTGTAAAACATTATCATCTAAATCTCCATCCCAAATTTTACCAGTTCAAGTTTGTGGAAGGATTGGGCTTCTTTGTAACTTCCATGACTTTGTTTCCCCGATGTTGATGAAATCCAGGGCTTGGTATGCCTAACTCTCGGCTTACTGATTTTCCGGAACTCACAAGCTGCTTGGGGAAGAAAAGGAGAAACCAATATAAGGTTTGAAACAAGCAGTCTTGCATGACAGTTGATAACTAGAGAAAATTACAACCGAATACAAATTCATGCTGTATATGAACTAATAGTGTAACTTACAGAAATCGAGTTCCTTGTCACCAATGTCTGAGCTACTACTAGAGTTGTCAAAGTCATGATCTTCTTCATTGCCTGTTGGATGTTCCAGCACACTCAATGCATTCCTTTGCAGTTTAACTTCAACCCCATTTTTAAGAACCTTGTATGTCAAAACATTTATCTCCTTAGACAAATTTCTTTCAAATTACTTAGTTGATAAAAAGAGAAATAAAAGGCATGAGCTGAAATCTGAATTGGTACTTTACTCCTTCATATCTATCTCACAAATTTCAATATTATTCATCAAGATAAACAAGAATCAGAAAATTATAAGAGCATGTATCTTTTGCATACTTTATAGCTACTAAGGTATGTTTGTAACACTTTTCTTTTTAATCAAGTTATGTGACTAATAAATGAAGGTGAAAAAAAACTAATCTTTCTTCGTCAGAGATGGACAGGATCCAATAATATAAAATCCCAGAGCTCTATCACAAGTCACAAGTGTGGCAGTTGTCAGTCGATAAAAATATAAAAGCAATCGCTACATATCATAATTCTTGTTCTGGTAGACCTAAACTCTTATGCATGTTTGGTTAACAAATTGGAATTGCTGATCAGGAATAGTTATTAAACATTTGAGAAAATAATTGTAATTCATATCCTTTATTGCTTGTCCTAATGAAATAACTAAAAAGAATTTGTATTCTTATGTTCGGTAGAGAAAAGGAAAACAACTTAATTTCCCCAAAAAAAAGATTTTTTTTTTTTAGAAATCGAGAGCTTTTTTAAAAAAAATATACATTTATTTATATTCCAAGAGAGAATAGTTATTGTAAAGAAAACCAAACAAAGGAATTGATTGTAATGCAAACAGAAAACAACGGAAATTTTATTTTATTTTATCAAATATTGTAATGTTTGCCACAAAATACATCATCACTCCTAATAATTTTCTCTGTAAATAAAATTTGTAAAAGAGCATCTTTCCGAATTATACTCATCAAGGTCCAATTTTAATATAAATGGACAGGGATAAGGGAAAGACAATAAAAGAAAAAGAAAAGACATGCAGATAAAACTGCTTAATTGCACAACAGCACAAATAATAAGGATTTTTTTTGTTCAAACAAGAAATATTATTAAGAACAACTTAGTAAGTACAAGCGAAATCTTAAGTGAACTTGTTTTCTATAAATAAGTCGGGAGTCAGGACCAAAGTTCACAAAAATATCATTAGCCAAAACAGGGAAGAAAATAAAAAAGCATCCAATTATCAGTCTCTCTCAGTAAAAAAGAAAAATTAGAAAGGTAAGCCAACAGGCACAGAGGATAACAAGTAAAAAAAATTAAAAAAAAATCAGCAAATTGTGAATTTTACAAAGAAACAAAAGAGAATGGAATGGTAATTTACCAGCCAATGCCAACCCCCGAGACCCACAGCTTTCTTGACCACGCCTTGCAGACCCACCAAAACAGATTTGGTTCTGTTGTTTCCAGTAACAATTACTTTGGTGTGTCTTGGTAATACTGAAAGTTCTTCATCTCCACTTTCCTCACGCAAAGACGATATTACTCGGGAAGAACAAACTTCACCCTCCAGCATCTTAATCCTTCAAATTCGCCTTCCACTTTCAGTAAAGTCCAAATCTTTATGAAACGCCCAATTAAAATAAAAAAAAGAAGAAGAAGAAGCAGTGCACTGCAAAATAATCTCAGTTCCGTTGCAACTCAGTAACTAAAACCTCTAAATTGAAAGCGCTTTGATATAAGAAGCCATTTTTACAATCAAGAGTCTCTTCTTTGAAATGAGTTTTTCCTAATTATCCCTGTTTCAGGATTTTAGCATCCACATAACAGAAACTAGGTTAATGAAATGGGCTCTCTTTCCTTCCATTGTTGCTCCTGAAATAGTAGAAGCATGGTAAATGTTAAAAGAGGAATTACTATCGCAATACACTGAATCAGAATCGTTTGAGAGAGAAAGAGTTAATGTTGAGTTCCGACACGATTATCCTAGTAAGTGTTCAATGTTAAGTGCCACGAAGAAGGTATCCAATCACCTAAGTCACGGACTCGGCTTGATCGCAATAAATGAACCAATGGGCTTCAGAACAAGTATGGGCTACTCAACATGGTGTTTCTTCAACTGACATCATGCCATAACTGAATGAGAGAGAACATGAATTTACTTAGAAACACAATTTAAATTAAAAAAAAATCCATTAATCACTTATCGTTGTAAACTTAATTGTAAGGAAACATTAGGTTTTTATATCTATGATTTATAAACCTAAAACTCTGTTTGTTCGCCGAGAAAAGCACCGAATTTTTTTATTCAAAAAAATAATTAACTTATAGCAGAAAATGTCAGAAACAAACAAATTTCTCAATACAGGGATCAGATTTTCCAAAAAGCAAATCAATTTCCTTTCTCTCAGAAGAAATATTATTCGCTCCATTTTCCAGGAAAATTAATCAAGAGAGAGAGAGAGGATAGGATAACAAATATATCATTCAAAATTATAAAATACGAAAATTATACTTAAGCTCGTCGAATTTTAGCCAATGGAAAGTACTAAACTAAATCAAAAGCAAATACCCACAATCCTCTGAATGCGTTAAAAACAAATTAATCAAACCTCAATCATTAATGAAACCAATAACGTGGCTAGAAGTATAGAACTAGAAGGTAATAGAGTTATGTACGAAAGCAACAACGGAATTCATAGCTAAAAGATGTTTTGATCGAAACCCAAAATGTCAAAAAGCAAGCATCAAAAGCACAAGTAACCTTTCGAATGAGGGCAAATACAAAGATGTAGCTAATTAAAAGATATCAAAGCAAGTAAAATGAGATTCCTCAGCCAAAATTCTCAAGAATCTACGATAGGATTGAGCTCGTTCAATGGATACCGATAAAATGCTGAGGATACTTTCGTCCCGAGGGAGTGAAAATGAAATTGGATGATAGAAGCACAAAACACACTAAATGCTTTTACCAACTGCCAGAGAAACGACCTAGCAAGTGCCGTACGGTCACTCTCTCTTGGAGACCGGCTTCACCGGTTACTTGTTCTCGCTTCTCTCTCTTGTCTGAGCGTAATTTGTCTGTTTGTTTCTGTGAAAAATGTCTGTCTTGGGATTCGTTAAGTCGCTTACGGCTCACCGGCTCAGATCGTGTTTCCGGAGCCATAGTAGATCAAATAGTTCGCTCTCTCTCTCTCTTTGTCCTATTCCGGATCTAAAAACCGATTCTCGATCCCGTGGGTCCCCGTTTTTGTAATATTGGGATTGATATTTTCGTAACAGTAAATACTATTACTATGATGATTTATATAGAGTATTGGTATTCATACAGTACGATGGTTATTTAAATTACTTTTGTATTGAATTGGATAGATTTTATAATAAGATTATATTTAAATTGAAAAATATATTTTAGATTTATATTAAATTTGAATTAATAAATTTTATAACCTTTTAAAATTTGATGAGAATCAAATTATTATTAAATTATAAAAAAATTATTTTATTTTATAATAATTTAATAAGTAGAAATAATTTTTTTTAATATAATTATAAATAATAAATTTTGTTATAATTACACTCATTTAAAATTTAAATATTATTTATATTGTGTTTTATATATAATAATAATTTATAAATAAATTTTAACATTAATCTAAAAATTTTAAAAAAATGTTTGTTTAAAATTGAATTGATCTATATTGATTAAATCATTAAATTAAATTAGGATTAAAAATATTAAAATTAAATTACGATTCAATTAGATTTAGATTAATTAAAAAAAATTATCCATGTTTACTTATAATTACAATAAAATTTTATTAATAATAATTTTATTTAATAATAATGATGTTGGAGTATAATTAATACTAAAAAAATATTATAATAATATGATTATTTTTTATATATTTTAAAATGATTTATTTTTAAAATAAAAAAATTAATTATTATTTTAAAAATATAAATAATTTTAATAGAAATCTAAATATCTTTAATATATTTAACATATATCTCTTTTTTTCTTTTTCTTTTCTTTTTTCCACTACACCTAATTTGTTGTCATAAACTTTTGGAATATTATTTGAGTTAATTACCAGGAAAACTGGTAGGTGGCACCTGGCGGCTGGCGGTTGAAAATTTAATAACTCCGTTTCTTTTCTCGAACAACAAGCGTGCTGGTATGAATGGGTAGGAAAGTTATGGTATAGAGAATATTTATATTAATAGTTACAATAATTTTAAATATATTTAAATTATAGTTATCGCATTATAAGTTTTTAGTAGTTTGTGTACAGTTGAATTATATTTCTTATTTTTTAATATTTATTTAAAAAATTAGATCTTAATATAATTCTTATTTTATCATATTATTTAAAATATTAATATAATTTTTATTATTTTAACTAATTTAAAACATGTTTTTAAATAAAATAAAATATATAAACGTAAAAATAATTAAATTTTAATCTTATTATTATAAATATTATATGTTTCATTATTAAAAATATATTTTAATGTAATTATATGTATATAAAAAAAATATCCGCATATATTCGATTTCGATATTGTAATAACCATCTCATCTCATAACTTATCGATTACGTAA
This sequence comes from Hippophae tibetana, assembly GCA_037013495.1. Lineage (NCBI taxonomy): Eukaryota > Viridiplantae > Streptophyta > Magnoliopsida > Rosales > Elaeagnaceae > Hippophae > Hippophae tibetana. The sequence goes on along the minus strand of CM072804.1, from coordinate 3,351,242 downwards.
TTAAATTTATATAATTAATTAAAGTTTTAATTATCTGTATTTAAAATATCAATCTTTTTATGTAATTGTCTTATAATCATTTTAGGTTTGTTTTTGATAATTTTGATAAATAAATGTTATTATAAATGGATATTAATTTTAACACATTTTTAATCATGATTTTTTAAAAATGTTTTTTATAAATATAATTTTTAATATCCTACTATATTATTTAAAATAATGATATTATTATTTATTTTAACTATTAAAAATGTTTTTAAGTAAATAAAAATGATATATAATGTAATAAAAATTCAATTTAATTATTTAAACTTATATATGTATAATATTAAAAGTATCACTTACTATATAATTATATGTAAATAAAAATATAATATTAATATATATTTGATTTTAATTAATCATAATTTTAAAATTTAATAATTATATCCACTTCACATTTAAGCAATTAGTTTAAAGAAAACATCAATTAATTTTAATAAATAATCACAATTTCAATTATTCGTACATAAAATTTTCATCATTACTACATACATATTACATGTTAAGTTTACATTATTTTTTATTGTGTACTTAAATATTTTTATAAATTATATTTAATGAATAATAATTTTTATCATTATTATTGTATAAAAGTTCACATATTGATTAAAAAATATCCTATTTATAAGTCAGATGAGACTCACATCCCTTAGAAATTATCCTTTTAGGATAAAATAGTTCATGTTACTTATACAAAATTTATATTAAATAAAAGATTCCGTCAATTAATACATCAAAAAAGAAACTAATAAGCTTATAAAAAATATATAGGACTTAGAAAAAAAAAAAGTAAAAGCGACTCAAATAAAATTATGATATATAAAAAATACAAAATATAGAATCAAATAACCCAAATCTCTAATAGGGATGTTAATATATAAAAATGATATTCTACATTTGATTAAAAAATATATTAATATAGTGTTTATAAATAATATGAGATTTAATATTAATTTGATGTTAATTTTTTTAAATTGAATAGTTTATATTATTTATACACGGTATACAAATTACAATTATAACTTAATGCATATATCAGTCTACATATTACCATCTAATTGGTTTTATTTTAATAAGTGATTCATAAATATTTTATTATCTCATGTCTTTGACTTTATATCTAATTAATAAATAACACATCAATTTATACATATAATAACACATGTGATTAATTTAGAAAATAAGTATATATTTTAAAAATATTGATTGTAATACGAGAATCCTACCATATTTTTTATAGGAATTTTTTTCATGAAGTTTGTTTTTTAATATCTCAAAACATTTTCCACAAGGTTAAGTTTATCTTCGTTTTTTTTTGGGCTATATACTATTTTTTGGGTTGTATTTTAAGATATCATTTTTCTATAATATATTGTTAATAACCACTTGTTACTTCTTCCTCAAGAAATTAAAAAAATAAAAATTGGATATAACTATATAAGAACAACAGTATATTAATTTACCATAATTATAGGTAAACTTAATCACATATACCGCATGATTACTATAATATAATTGAGAAACATCATAATTTATTAAGGCTAACGCCGTACAAATCTTTAAATTATTTTGTTTTACTTAAATTATAAGTATATCACAATTATTTTACAAAAATATCAATACATGGTAAATTATATTATTTAATAATTTTTTAAAAATATTATTTTTTAGAATGTATTATTAAAATATAATATTATATAAAAAATGTATTTATATATTATAATTAATGTATTATTTTTATTAAATAGTATTATATAATTTTGATTTAATACTAATAAAACTGTATTACATTAATAAATATATAGAATTTTCCTGAAATCTAATATAACTGGTCACCGTACTTCCAAAATTCTCTTCCCAACAGTTCGGCTTGTTTTGAATATTTCGGCTTCATTGAAAGTTTCTGAATGCTAAAAAGAGGGACATGAAAACCGGAAGCCGAGCCAGTGACAAGCTAACGACCGGTAATTTTAAAGAGGACGACGTACACGTGTTGGGACACAGCTGTCAGATCTTATACTTTACAAAGGGCAGTAGCGCAATACTGTGTAATTCTCGGTTAGAAAAAGAGTTTATTGAAAATCTTTAAGATTGCTTTTTCTTCTAAAGTTTTGAATTTTGAATGCTTAATAGCCAAAATAGAAGATTATTCATTAAGTTGGATCAATTAAATGGGAAAACGCAATTGCTTTTGTTTCGGTCAAAAGAGAGGGAAGAAAAAAAAACTTCTTAAATAACTAAACCATATTATTACATATCATTGGTTATTGTTTTTGTTCGCTGAAGAACACTTTTGAGAAACTGACGATGCACTTAAATACAATACATGAAGTAAAATTACAATTTTTGTTTTATGGTTAAATGATTTATTATTATTATTATTTAAAACTATGATTTTGACCCGAAACAACGAGATGCAAGTTTTGACGCCGGTCACACCAATATGTGAAACATTTTGTACATATAAATACAGTCAATGAATAAGAAAAAGTACATATCGGATTAGTACAATGATTTAACACGATTTTTGCTAAATGGTACGATAAAAATGTAAATAACAATTATAATTGCGGTAATATTGATACAGTTAAATTATTAATACTCAGCCAAAAACAATATATATATATATATATATATATATATAATATATATAATGTTTCTAGTAGGGAGGAATTATGGAGATTTGAATTTGGATGTCAAGTCCGCCCTCGCAGCTGGAGCGCACTGCAAAAGCCCGCTTTTGTATTTATGGGATTCAAAGTGTAGGCCCCACAGCTCCTTACATGCATTATCTCTCACTCATTTGTTTCAGCTCTCTTCGTGTCTCTTTCTAATGTAATACACCATTATGAAATTTCAAGAGTCCTTTTGTGTGTAGAGAAAGTATCCACTACATTTTGGCCCATAGTAAGCTCCGTTCATACCCGATCTTCAAAAAGCCTAGCAAATATTGAGGCTTGCTATGTTTTCTACTTTTTATTTTTCTCCTCTTTGCAATTTGTGCTTTTTTACCCTTGTCATCAGATGAAAAATACTTAAACAAGTAAAGCTGTGAAATTTCATGTTTATATGACGTGATAAAGACCGAATCATTACAATTGTCACTTATCCATGTTTTTTTAGGATAAAGTGAAAATTTTGTAGAAGATAAAACAGGGTATGACAATTATCACCTCTCTATAGAGTACATCATATCGGATAGTTTATGTGTTTGGACATGACACTGATTTGTAATTGATCATTTCAACTCATTTGAAGTACTTTACACCTAATGACCCGATCATGTGTAGACATAGAGGTCAAACAACCTGTGGCGTCCCACGGTTCTACTACATGTTCACGCAATGGGTGCATAATCCTAACGATCTGATCATTGGGATAGTGACCGATCTTAATAACCTGATTCAAATTGTAAAATATCATGTTTTATGTCGGCTTTGAAATTTTGAACAGAGTGCATCTTAATGTAACGTTGATACCTACATCTTACATACTTATATATATCACACTAATGAGACGAAAAGATTATCTAAGTATTAGCTTCTTTCTAACATTTCACTATAATCTCTAAGATATTAGCACTTTTCTAAACAATTGGTACCTAACGTAGAGTTTTAAATCTTTCTAGTTCATAGTTAACATTTAAGACTTTACATTTTACATCACTAGAAAAATAACATGTGTTGTTGGAAAATTTACTCATTTCACTTCGCAAGCCCTCGATCCCATCCTAAATTAATGAACAGTCCTACTTGCCCAATCCTAGAGTTCGACCTCAATGATCATTTACCTCATTTATCGCCGATCAATGCATCACATCATGGCATGGGGTATGGTCCCACACAACTGGTGGCCAGTAATAACACGCGACCTACAATCTGTGATGGCATGACCAAACTAATCACGATGGTTTCACGTACAACTAGTTCTACTAGTTACAGTTGTGAAAGCATATCCTATGAAAAACATGCCAAATTAGAGTCTCTAAAAACAAGTGATGAAATTACAACAAACATTTATTAGATCTCAAGATGATAATAAGAAACTCATATCAAGTTTGATATATGATGATTATTCAGAGATTAAAAGTTCATTCCATAACGCTACCTCACCTGTAAGGGAAAGCTAACCAATAAGATCTCAACATGCCTTACAAGATATCAACCAATATCGACCTAGTATAATCAATAAAAAGTGTATACCCGCGACTCCAATTCCCAATACAGTTCCATTACCCATATATATGACCCAACCTACTCACCAATATCCTGCATAAAATACATCCCATCAATTACCAGGACGTATAGGTTTGGGGAACTCTGCACCCGATGGGTGTCAAGTACTACTTAGACCTTTCAATAGTACCATTGATGATAAATTTAAAGAAATAAAAGATAAAATAGAAGCAAAGATGAATGATCGACTTAAAGGTTAGGAAAAACTATGGCCTTGAGCGATATCAAAATGGTGTATGACCAGTTATCGACGTTGCCTTTTTATGATGATATCGAGTTAGCAATGTCACCCCTTAAGTTTTCTACCTTAAAATGTCCCACTTATAGGGGACAATAAACCCGTGGCCTATGTCATTAACTTTAAAATGGCTATAAACGTTGTGAGCATCCTGAAAAATAAAAGAAAGTCATGTATTGTAAATTATTCTCTACCACATTCTAGGAGACAACACAACAATGATTTATTGAATTACCTCCAACGAGTGTAAAAATCTTTGACACTTTCGTAAAAGCTCACATCGTTTCTGTAAGCCTTGGTGCACTCAGTTTTAAGCGTCTCTACCAGCTTAGATAATGAGCTCATATGCTTCTTCATCGAAGTCATTTGATCCCTTAGAGAGCTCGCAGCTCTTCAGCCTCTTTGGTATTTTGTTCAAAATGGCCTACTCTTTGTCCCTACTTGAAGCAATATTTGTTTTCTTTTCTCAACTTCTCTTACTTGTCGAGTAGGTCACCCTTAAGCTTTAAGATTATGGTCTCATTTTCGACAATGAGAGCATCTTTTTCCTCAATGGCCTTTTGATACTTTGCTATTTGCAAGTGACTTGTTTGCACTTTGCATTTGTAAGCCCTGATTGATAGCTCACCTTCCCTAGCCAATGATAAAACCTAAAAAAAAAAGTGTTTTAATTTTCAAAGTATCAACATGATATAAAAATTGGGTACAAGTCTTGAAGTGTATTACTCACCTCTATCAGGCGATCGTCCATCATCTCCTCATTGGAAGCTCATTTATTCCTACAAGTTTCTCTAACCCTAGCCCGTTCAACATCACTTCCAAAGTGATGATAGATATCTCTCTTTAAGTCAGATTGTCCAAACATACCCTCATCAAAATAGGTCACCAAGGTGTTTATGACTATGACATCCTTCAAAATGACTTTATCAAACTCGAAGTCATCTAGGTTCATTGCTTGCACTTGGGGAGTTAGGGTTTCACCCAACTTCCTATTCTTTGAGATCTCAACATGGGAAGGTAATGAGGATGAACTAGGCAAGCTTGACTCTATTAGAAGAGATGAAGGTAGGCAAGCTTGACTCTATTAGAAGAGATGAAGGTACCTCAGTTAGTTCCTCAACCAGTAAGCCAGAATCCTCTATTGGAGATGGTGAGATCAGGATGGGTCTCGGGTATGTAGGTACCAGGTCGTGAACACCTGAGTGTCAATTAGGTCCTCGATGTTCACATTGAAGTAATCCATACCTACAAGAATGAAGGAATAATCAGTTAAATGTTCAAGTTGTCAAAGAATTTATTACCTCATTACATATGAATGATTAATGTATTAATCAATGTAGTTCCTCCACACCCCATACTTTTTAGATAGGCTACAATTAGGACGTCTCTATGGCTTTCATTCTCAGTGTGTTGAAGTGATGGATCTAAGTACTACATACTAGAAACTCAGCCTTATTACCCCAAAAGTATCCAACAACATAAAACTATTTGTCCTTCCATCCCTTAGAGTTATCGAGGAGGTTTAGGTGTAGCTCGTCTCCGAAAACATATGATATGTATGTCCCATCTTTATCAAGGTCATTCCTTTCCAAGTAATACATGCACCTAATTTCGTTACTTATTAGGTCCACCATGTGCTTACTAATGACGACTGATAAAAATAGTAGAGTTTTCCATCCATTAGGGTTGACTTAGGCGAGGTTGATGTCAAATGTGTTGAAAACACAAGACACCATTATGGGAAACAGGCACCTGAGTCTTATTTTAAAAAGGTGATAAATGGATCACTCATCATCTGGCTTGGGGGTCATCAACATCATTCCTATACGGGGTGTAATGTCATACTTGTTCCTTATCTCCATCAGGTCGATGACAGTTAGATCGTTAGGTATCTTTTCGATCTAATGCTTGTCCTCGATTCAATAAGTGGGCTCATCCTTGTTATCACGCTTCTTTTTAGGGTGAGATACCTTTGATGTTGTGGATGTTGTTATTCTGATGATGGGAATAGTTCCTTGCGAAGACGACGATGAGACTGGGCATGACCTAATGAAGAGGGGATATCTAGGACACTCTCCTTAGTCAGAGCACCACCTGTTTTGGTAGGTCTCTTGTCACGACCTATTGGACCTTCGACATATTGCTATGCAAAAGTGTGAGCTTTCTTACAAGTGGATTGATCCTTAGATCCTTCTCGATGTTTCTATCTTTAAGGGAACACTTTTTGTATGGCCTGAGAGACATCCGTGGAAGAAGTCGAGTGGGTTATACCTTTTCCTTTATCAAAAGACATTGTAAAAAAAAGGACAAAAAAGTTACTTGGTTGATGAATGGGTTTGTACATATGTTGATGATTAGCCTAAGAGTATTGAGCGGACTTATTTGACTAGTAAATCGCAACCAAAACAAATTGTATTCCAAACTATGTATGAATTCATTGGGCTGAATATGCATAATTGTGATATGCAAGGTGATATTGGGTTGACATTATCTAAAGGAAATTTGGCTAAGTAAGAAGTACAAGTTGGTAAACAATAATTATTTTTTACTATTTATAGATGAAGTCACTCATATGTTAAAGAAGGGGAACAATTTGCATACGTAGACAAAACTTTTAATAATTTAAAGTTATAGAATAATCCTTAAACTTTCCAAGAGTCTAGGGAATAAGGGAGTTAATGTTAAGAATGTTACGTGTAAAGAGATGCAAAACCCTAGCGATTTGGATCACCTCACCTGTATAGAGCACATCATATCGAGCAACTTGTGTGTTGCGATCTGGCACTAATGAGCAATAGATCATTTCAACTTCTTTGAAGTACCTTACACCTAACGACCTGACCAAGTGTAGACAACGGGGTCAAACGATCTAGTAGCATCCCATGTTTCTATTCTATATCTGCACAAGGGGTGTGCAAACCTAGCGACCTAATCATTGGGATAACGACTTGATCTTAGTAACCTAATTCAAATTGTAAAATATCATGTTTTAGGTCAGCTCTGAAACCTTGATCAGAGTGCTTCCTAATGTAATGTTGAAACCTACATCTTGTGTGCTTATATATATTACAATAATGAGATGAACAAAGGATTTAAGTATTAGCTTATCTCTAACATCTTACTAAATACCCTAACACACAAGCACTTCTCTAAAAAAATTACAATAACTAATCTTTAGAACAAATAATAAATTAACACTGAATAAATAACTCACGCACACAACAAAGTCTATGGAGATAATACAACTACTCATACACTTATTATGTTACACTAACTAGTTAATTACAAAACAAGAATGTTAGTAAACATAAACTAAAGAAAACTAATTCTTAAAATAAGAAGTCAATTTCTAAATAAATTCGACAAATGTAAATGCCATCAAACCCTTCATACAAAAGTCAGAGGTTGTCGTGTCTTCATGAAAACTCATAATTTGAATAAAAAATTCTACTAAACAAAGAAATATATGAGTAATATTAAACAAAGAATTTACTCCAAAATTTACCACATATATATAAAACTCTCTTAGTGTATTCAAGTAGACCATACAATAATCATACAAAGAAAAATCATGCTTTAAGATGACACGAAAAATACCTTAACTTGTTTCACTAGACGCGAGACTGATGCTAGAGAAGTGACTACTACTCGTTGCTAAAGAAGTAGAAGAGTTAAGTAAGACTAAATTGACTGGGAATTAAAAAGAAATAGATTTATTCAATTTTAAATTTTTTACTTAAGTTTAACAATTAAGTATTGTAACTTTTCTTAGAAAGAAAATTATTTTGAATTAACGAACTGACTCAAACTTAGCACAATCAAGTTCAATTTTTTTATGATTATTTAAACTTGTAAGAATTTCATACAAATTTAATTCAATTCATATTCGATACAAGTTTAATTGGATCAATCAAACTATGACACAAATTGCCACCCATAAGATAGAAATTCAAAATGACCGAACATTCCTCCAACATCTGGCCAATCCAATCCACTATCGAATGATTCCACAATCCACCCCTTTTACTCTTTTTACTACCTCCGTGTCCCTGATGCCTTTAAACAATTACTGTGAGATACCAAAAACGTAGTTCTCTTCTCTAACGTTAAATCACAAATTCGAAATCATTGAAAGAGCTATAAACATTTACATGCCATGCAATTTTCATTGAAAGCCTCAAATAATAGTGCAGTAGGAGAGAAATAATTTGCGCCCGAGGTACTCGTAAAGTTACAACAACATGATAAGAGAAGGTAGCAAAGAAGCACAAGGAAAAACTACTAGTTTGTTATTATCCACATTTCATTCTGAATAGCCACTATCTTCCATCTGACAAGGAGTGCTCCCTCTGTCTCCTGCGTAAGTCAGAATAGTCATCTGATCTCCTATCATATGGAGAGCGTGACCTTCCCTTCCAGTCCCTTGAATAGTAATCTCTGTCTAGCCTCCAGCGTGGTGAGTAACTACGAGACCGTTTGCGATCATATCCTGTACATTAATTCAGGTAATGATGAGAATGGACAAAAGTACATATAATCTACTGCATAAGATAACTGAAACAAGCTACTATTAGGTAGCCAGCTGCCCTACTATCAAGTCATCCTAATCACACTATCATACCTCGCCTATCTTTCGAACCCTGGTATTTTCCTGGAGTAGGAGTTCTCCCTCGCTTCCTTTTTGCCTGTATAAGAAGAAAATACCCAAGATAAAATCAAGGCGGATGAGCAAATCAATAGGCAACACAATCAGATAGAAAACTGCCGACTGAAATCTATTTACAAGTTTACATTACTGAAAGATAATAGAAAATGGCCGTCCAAGAATACCACAAAAATCCACAAGAGAGGAAGGTCTAAAGAATTGATTTTATTCTCATGTTTCACAATCCTTTCAGTTTTAAGATAATGGCATGTGTTGCCAATTGCACTAGCAACTAAAAGACCTCTGTCAACCTGTTTTCTTACCAGTTACCATACAGGATAACATATCTTCCTTCAGTGGATCTGGTAGGATACGCCGAAAAATAATTGCAACAAGAATTTACCACATCTAAAGGGTATTTTTTTTATATAGGAATTGATTAATCATGACAGGTGTTGTTGCCAATGAAGATAAAGGATTATAGAACATGCAACTCTGGCAAATAGTTGAATCTGAATCAACCAGTTTGGAATGCCGATGCAGAACTCATGTCGAGAAGGGGATGGATAGATTCAACTTTTTATAGCTTAGATTGTGATGACCTGCTGCCAAAATTTATTAGGCAACATTTCCCAACAAAAAAGAAGCTGAATGAAAAACTTTTACACATTATGCAGTCATAGTACTCAGCAACTGTTGGATCTTTAGAAGAAAAAAAGAACACCTTTTCCACAGTAACTAATCTGCCTTCAAGAACTGATCGGTTCAGATACTTAATACAGCGATCTGCATCTTCAACATTTTCCATGGTTACAAACGCAAATCCACGAGATTCTTGGGTCCGGGGATCTGTTACAAGATGGCACTCCAGAACCTGAAATTAGAATTAAAAGGTTCTCAAGGATTTATTCCTCTGCTCTCAAATTCAAGTTAGGCAAACATGGGTTTTTTAAAGGACAGCAATTTACATATATAGAAGATTATCATGCCACATGAGGAAAAAACCAGATCATACTTTTCCTTTCTTGCCAAAGAACTTTTCAAGATCAACAGTGGTCACTCTTGTGGATAACCCGGTCACATACAAGTTGTTTCCAAGATTGAATACATCAACAGATTCTCGATTCCTTAAGTAATAAAAAAAATCAAATTTCATCATTTATCAACATAAGCTTGATATGAAATGCCGGTTGGAGGGAAACAGGAAATTTTACAACTTGAAGCATTGTCATACCTAGCACCGCCTCTTTTGGACCTAGAGAAAGATCTTGGCCGCCGGCCACGGTGAGGAGACAAGGAGCTGTGCGGGGAAGCAGACCTAAAGATGTAATCAGAAAAAGGATACCATGATCAATTACTTGTACTATAACTTAAAATCTCATAGTTTCAAAATATTAGTAATAATGGAAACTTACCTTGTTTCTCTTGTATACGGCATCTATCAGAAAACCACAAATATCACCGTATTAGATGCCTATCAAATTATAAAATCAATGCAGAGCAAAGTGCAAATCAATGAGTATCGATCTTGGTAATCAACATTTACACGCATACGCATAACTTTGGAGTACAAAAGATCCTCTTCCAAGAACCACGATACACAAGAAAGTACATAACCAATCCGTATAAATATACTATCACAAACAAGGTTTAATCTAATGCCACTCAATATCGCAGTCAAGAAAAAACCAGGGAAGGTCAAATTCACCAATTCTCCAAGTTACCAGAATTTTCTTGAGTTAGCAAAAGAGCCAAATAGTTAATTACCAATTTAGATTTCAGAAAATCTTTTTTTTTCGAGAAGAGAATGAGCAAGGAAAATACATAACAAAAATATGTATTAGAGTTACAATTAAAGCAATTGAAACTTGGGGTAAGTACAAATGTACAAGAATATGAAACTTTGGACAGAACAACAAATCTTCCTAGCTCGCCCAATCTCAGAAGGTAGAAAACAAAAGAAAATAATTCAAGGAAGAAATCAAGACGAAAATAAAATATTTTAGGAAATGGAAATCATTCTAATCTTAACTTGTCTAATTAATCACATAAAATACAAAATTATATAAAAAGAAAGGGAAAATGAGAGCAAAACAATGAAAAATTAAGAAACCCTAGACTTTGTAGCATGTGAACAGCCGATAATGGAGGATAGTTCCGAGCTTTACCTCAAATACGGAATCGATGAGCCAATACCCAGCCCTAACGGGATAAGCTAAGAAATCTATAAGAGAAGGGATCAAAAGGATGGAGATATTAAGGGTTATAATTTAAATTGTGGTTATGCATACAAATTTTACCAATTTTCTCTAAAACTAATACTAATACACAAGACATATGATAGAGATATTATTTAGATACCAAATATATATTAATATTATTGTTGTATATGATCAAATGTTAATTTTTGATAAATCATTGATAATGAAATAGATTTCATGTGATTTTTTATGGTTTTATTTTCTAATCATTTTTACTAATTATTATTACATTATCTTCTTCTTTGTTTATGATCATCCAATCACTTCCTCTCTTTGATTTTGTGTTTTTTATACTTAATGTTTAATTATTGTATTATACACATTTTTTCACTAAAATAATTAAAAAAATTATCATTGTTATTTGATTTGTTAATATGCCTATTAAATTTCCATCAAAATTTAATTCAATATTATGTAATTTATTTTTGAAGATTATTGAGATAACAATGATATCATTTTTTCTTCTTAAATCACGTCATGGATCAATATTTTTATTATTTTAAATTTTTCATCGTTTTTTCTTTGTTAGAAGTTCATTTTAAGGATCTATAAACGTAAACATCGATACATTACTCTTTGTTTTTGGTATCAAAGTTTTTTCTTTTTACATCTAAATTTTATTTCTCTAGTATTTCAATGTCGGTTAATATTTTTAGTTTTATTATTTGTCTAATTTTTTGAATTTTTTTGGTCTATTTTTATGAATTCATTTTGTCAATATATTCAACTATTATGATTATTTGTTGATGAATATTCTACTATATAGTGTAATGAAAATAGATGATTTTTTTTCATTAAATATCCTCTTTCAAATTCAGATTATAAACTTAATATTTTGTTTAAGTTCTTATGATTAATGTTAATGACAAACTTAAGGTATATTGTGAATTTTAATTATTAGTATCCTAAGTTTTTATGGATCATTCCTAATAAAACATCTTTTCTATTTATTATTCTATTATCTAATAGTGATAATTTTATTGGTGTATCAATTACTTCACAAAAATATGTTTTTATTAATATTTAAATTCCTTCTAAATAGATGTACCCAATTTTTCTATTTCTTTTTTGATAATTTATTTACAATGATTTCCTTATCAATTAATGATATATTATACATTCATTTTATTTGTAATATTAATACTTATTTCTTTATTACTTATTTCATAATAAATTATATATTTTCTTGAAAATATTTTTATTAATCTTGAGTACGATGAATTTTAAATCCATATTATTTTTTGAGATTTAATCTTGATTTTTGTATTTCTTCAATTATTTTTTACTAATTATCATTTCTTTTGAGAAATATCATGAGATGTCTTGTGTTTATATTTCTAGTATTTCTTGATTTTTTATTATTTTTGATTTTTTAATTATTTATGTCATTTTAAGGATAATATAAAAAAAAAGTTTATTTGTAAGGCTTGCAAATTCTTGCTTTTATTTTATAAGGAATTACAAAATTATTGCTTTTATTTTATAAAGTATTTAATAGATATGGTATATGTATTTAGTTATAGATAATCCATGTTGTTAGTAGCTCCCATTTTGGATACATCCAGAAGAATCTCAAATTCCATACCTTCAATGCGCTCACAATTATTTTACACCTCAAGAATATGTACCAGGAGGATTTATGAGAAGCTAACCAGAATTGGTCCTAATTCAATAAGATGAATGACTCGTGATTATTTAGTTACTTAAGTTAGAATAGTTATATCTTTTTATTTTTTATTTTTTTAATTAATTTTGTAGTGATTGTTGTGTGTAATAAACACTTCTGTGGAACAATTTATGAATAAAATAATAATAGCAGTAAAATTTAAAGATTTTTTAATTCTCATAACAATTATAACTTATAAAATTTTAATCAATTCAACTATTGTTTACTTGGTAATTATGTAGCCGACACTAATTCTAGCTCGAAAAAGAAATAAAATTTCTATCAAGTCATAGTAACTAGATACATTACAGAATCTTCAAATAGAATTGAGTATATTTATATAAATATATGCGTTGCAATCCCTATGATGACTGTGGTACCTAGTCACATGGGAAAGTTTGTGCCAAAGCTATCTTAGTAATCAATTTCACACATTTGCCTCTTTAGAGATTTTTACTATAAGAATTTCATCAAAACTTGCAAGTAGTTATATAAAATACTCAATGATAGCACTAATTTTCTAATGAACTGATGTTATCCTGCGAAAAAGTCCTTGAAAAATAAGTGTCAAGTTCAATTACAATTGTAATCTACAATACCCAAATCTGCTTGCGAACTGAATAATATAGTATGTAGCATAACATCTTGCCATGAGAGTAAATCTAACTTCCTGTAAAGGACAGAAACCCTCTACTAGACTTCCATATTCTTCATGTGTTATCACACCTATACCTCCATCACTTACAAACTTAACTCACTGACCTTACCATCTTCTTGTTGATGAAACCAAACCATCTCTTAATTTTCATAACCTAATCAAAATCTCCAAGAGTGAATTATAGAGGACTATAGTTTGTGATTACTTTATCTAACAATACAAATTGTTATTTTCTTTATCTACATTTTCTCTAACCAATTCATTTATGTTAATATCAGTCACTCTTCGGATTTTTTACATAAACCTTCCATAAACTTGATGCTTGAATCTTACTAATACCTCATGCAGTCCCTTCTATGGCAATTTATGAGGGACATTAGTAGTTCTCCATCCACGTCGTTTTACTAGAGTATCCAATTAAAAAATTGCTATAAAGCATTTTTATCTACTTTTCTCCACCTTCAAACCCGAATTTTGCACTTTTGGAAAGTTACTTTCTATTTAGTTTTATGGCTGTAGCCTCCCCACGTAAACATGTGGTCTCCACACCACCTGTAAACTAACCTAAGAGAATAACTGCTGCAGTCTGCAGAGCACTTCCCAACAAAGTAACCCATGTAGCCGGACGTTAGTAATTTGGAGATTTTGAGTCCAGCGACTAAATAAAAAATAAAAAACAAAGGATTTTTTTTTTGGCGTTGGAGGGGAATGTTCTGCAACAAAGCAATTGCAATTTCTTTTCCTTTCTTTTTTTGGGAAAAAGCAATTGCAATTCCTAAAGCTTTTGAAAACATAAATCTCACGCTCAGATGTCTATGTTCAATGTAAGGGGCATGGCATGTAGGGCACAAATAATAACAGGAGGACTGGAAAATAGCAACCAAACATATTACAAAATACCAAAAATAAGAAAGGGAAAAAAAAACCTATGAACAAAATCAGGCCAGAAGAAGGGTCTCAATGGCTTCGAAGAAAAGTGGTACCAATTCTGCATTAGGAGTCTTGACTGCGCACTTGACCCCAGGGTTTCCAACAGCTGTAGTGACTTCGGTCAAAAAGGGTATTCCTTGGGGGATTTTTGCAGAGAAGTAGAACACATCCTGATTTGCATGCTTGCGCCTTGCAATAAAGAACATGTTTGAAGCAGCCAACCGGTCTAGGGTTGCTTCCACACTACTCACCACAATACTAGGAAAATCCTTTGAAACTTCATTTGAATCAGGGAGGGATCTCCATGTCTGCAATAAGGACAAGAATCAGTTTGTGATTCCTATTGTCAAAATTCTTAGTCAACACTGATTATCTGGGATCTTTATTGTCTATTGTTAAACCCCTTCTACTAGATTTTACTTTCTCATCTAAAGTACAATAAAATGAAACATGTCACATAAATACATGACATGTTATTAGGTCATCACTGCTCCATAACGGGATGCAAGGACAATTTGGGAATCATCCCATTATGTCACTAATTCACAGTGCCAGGCCATTATTTGTTCTCTCTTAATACTAAATGCGTGAGACTACTAAGTTCTATAGCTGTTAATTAATACTGCATGTTCAATAAAAATAAGCATTACTCTAATTCGTCGCAATAAACACATCTGGGCACCTGCACGCGTGCCAGGATATAAAAACTCACATCAGCTATGCAATCAACAGCCACTAACACAAGTTTCAATAAGCAAGATGTGATAGCCCAATGAACTGGTTGAATAAAAGGAATCAGGGATGAGAAGCATTTTTTACCTCAAGAAAACTGGCACGCTCCATTATCCCATCTTCAGTGAAAAAAACATGCAATGACATTTTGTCATTGAAGTACCAGACTGGTTGCTGATTGTTTTTCACAGCAACCTGCAAGAGTGAGCTTGGAGGACCTTGAGAGATATTTTGGAACAATAACATTGGCAGAAGAGTGGCAGCAGATGTCCCAGGTAACAATTGTGGAACCTAGCAAACAATAGCTAGCTATGTACTTAACCATTAAGGTGGCACCCAAAACAAAAGAGAGAGAAAGTAGCTAAGAACCATGTGCTTGTTGACTACCTGCAAGGGTCCACCAGCTGCGAGACCAAATGTATTTTTGTTAAATTGAATCATGAAACCATCAAGAGGAACCTGTGAGTTGTTCTCAAACAATAAGCTGTAAAATATTTGCCCATCCCGTCGTGTTAGCTGAGCACTGATCTGCAGACCTTGACCAGCAGATACAGGTAATACAACAGGCAATGGAGCTCTGCAATCAAATTTATAAATTCAGCAAGTCCATAAAAAAATTCAACACCTAATTAAACCAACCAATCAAATTTGTTTTGTTTTAACAAATTATTGTGTTTAAAACAATGAACGCTTGTAGCATATCAGGCACCCAACAGAAACTCAAGGGTATCATGTCATGCAAAATTAATTTTCAGAGGTGCTATACTTCAATCCTTAAATTATTACTTTAGTTATTTTTTTTGGTCAAATGAGAAAACAGTTATTTTATTAATTAAATACCTGAGTATTAATCAGAAGTTTCTCAAGTGCAACGGAATTTCACAATATATATGATGAACACAATGAAAGTATTTCCAGCAATCAATTGATTCCACATCCAATACACCAAAGAAATGTTTGCAGACAAGAAGACACTTACCCAGTAGGGGCAGTAGGCTCATCAACAGGGACAATGGCACTGTTATCCAGCCCTATCAGATCACCAAGTAAATCTGGGACAGGAGCAGCTGCTGCTGGTGAAACTAGTCCAGTAGTGGGTTGTCTTGTTGCAGCATATGGAACATTACCCGAACTAACTGGTGATGATACAGCCCTATCAGCAACATATGCAGATGATTCAGAAGATTCTGCTTCGGTCCCTTCAGGATACTCGTCATCCTCGGTTTTCTGAGTTGCAGTCCTCAAATGGGTTACAAAAGCTTCTGGAGGCTTGTGATACACAGAAGATAATGTGGCAATGTTGGCAAGAAGCTCGTCAAGAAGAGATGTATCAAGCTGGTTTGAATCATCACTGATCACTGGCTTCTCAGCTAATACAACATCCTTAGCTGCCTGCAAGAATATTGACTTCTCAACATAGCATAATGCACTTCTAACAAGAGCAAAGGGACTCAAACTAGTTGTGAAGACTCTCAGGATTCAATATAGACCAATTAAAAGCTTGTAAACCAACCCCTCTGCAGGGACTGAGAGAAGCTGATTCATGACAGAATAAATACCAGGGAAAGGACATAAAGAACTATTATGTAAGAACTTTAGCCAACTACAGAAAGGAGAAAACTTTATTGTTCTATAATCAAATTTCAAATAGGATTCAAAATTTTGGAGCATGAAATGAAGTGCAATAGTATTATATGTAAGCCAACTCCAGCCAGGTTATTCTGACTTGTATACCAAAATACTGCACCCAAACAATTCCCAAAAGTTTCCACAAAGCAAACGAAAAAGTCAATGCCATTATATCACAAATTAAAACGAGTAGGAAAGAAGGGGTACTGATAATAACTAAGACAACTAAAAAAATTCTTTTTAACTAGATAAGACCTCAGGATCGGTTGATAAGAGCCTCCAATATATGTATGCGCGATCACGCAGATCAGGGTTGTCTGTCTCCACGGTTGCATTATTCAAAACCACCTAGAACATGATAAGTACAGTGAGTCCACCTTAAATATATCTGAGTTAGCAGCCGCAATTCCAAAAACATCAGTCTCTCTCAACATAACGAAAATCAAGGTAGGTGTTCATGTTTTAATAATCATTTAGAGATAAATGAAGGTAAAGGTGAGGAAAAATCTCAATTTTGGATAACAGTAAAATACCTGTATCATCTGCTGTGGGCCTTCCGTTGGCTTCTTAAGAAAAAGTTTGACAGTTGCTGTCAGCAATTGCAACTGGACTTGAGCGGGCTCTTCAGGGAAACTCTCCAAAAAGCTTTCAAGGAGCTCATCAGCATTGTCAATTCTTTCTGCATATTCCCCAATTATCCATATCATTGATGCCTTCAGGAAAGAAAGACATATAAGAACAAGAAACCATAAAGAAAAAAGAAAACGAAAAAAAAGTAAGAAAGAAAGCTTAAGCTATGAACATTCTAGTAAAAGAAGAAGCATACCTTGGCTTCAGGTTCATCTAAAGTGTCTAGGCTCTCACAGAGTGTTGCAATGATGGATTCATAGCTGAAAATAGATGGAGACTCATGACAAAGTTTGGAAGGACAAAAAACCACTATCACCGGATAATATGACATCAAGATGTGACAAAATAACTTACGTATTAGGGTATCTCCTAAATATATCTTTGATGACAATAATTGCCTCTTGAACCACATAGTTGACTTTGATCTTTATTAATTCAAGGAGAACACTAATACATCTCTCAGCTGCTCTTTCTAATTTGATGGCACAGCGACCAATGGCACGAACAGCTTTTCTAACAAATTCCACATCAACTTCTGTAGCATATTCTTTAAACTCCAAAAGAACCTGCATAAGAGTTGTAAACCATAAGAAAAGAAATTGATTACCATAAAAAGAGGAAAACATTTTTAATCAGAGCCCATGACTACATGCCTGGTCAATGTTCCTATCAGAGGCCAGCTTTATCATGATTTCTAACTTTTCCATCTTCACATAAATTGGATCGTTGTACTTACAAAAGAATACCTGCAACAAAATAAGTTATAATAAGTAGGATTGAACATGACAGGATCACTTAAGCACAACCATCCATCACCTGTATTCTTACATGGCCATATGTAACTTTAGGATGTGTTTATGTAACTTTAAGCATGGGTATGAAAATGAACCAGATTAGAGGGGAAATGATAAGAAAAATACATTACCTTTCTATGTATTCACTAAATATTGTAATGAATCGAAAGAGAATATTAATTTACTTAAATGTCATTTTAAAGCAATAATGACTAATATAATATAAAATAAAATGTTAAAAGTAGGAATAGTTTTGGAAACATACATTGTAAATTTGAGAAAATGAATCAATGCAAGGGATGTAGGGGAACAATCAACGGTAGTTATTCCTAAGTTTGTAGGACCTACTGTCTTTCCACCATGTTTTAAACAAGGGAATGAGAGTGATTCCCTTTCCATTCATTCTTTGTTAGTAAACACACCCTTAGTTTAAACCAACAAGAACCCAAAAAAACATTGTTCACCTTAATTTCATGGGCA
The DNA here is from genome assembly GCA_037013495.1 of Hippophae tibetana. Taxonomy (NCBI): domain Eukaryota; kingdom Viridiplantae; phylum Streptophyta; class Magnoliopsida; order Rosales; family Elaeagnaceae; genus Hippophae; species Hippophae tibetana. Next base: position 3,332,302 of record CM072804.1, on the reverse strand, counting down.
AGGATTGTAGGCCGTCTTTGTACTATGAGGTTGATGTTCCGTAATGCAACATATTGAATTTCAGGCTCAGCAGAGAGTAATGTCACGAGTGGAGGAGCCATCTTTTTGCAAAGATTTCTGACCACATCGGTACTGGTGATAAGTTCCATTTGCTGGAGGATCATCTGCAAGGAATAAAGTGGGGAACAATAGACATGATGAATTTTTCAAGACAAAAGGATAAAAAGGATATGAATCAATTGGTATGTTGCAGAAAAATCAACTAATAGGAACATCACCTTCACAGCTGAAAGCACAACAGCACAGTTAGCATGTTGTAGTCGTGGGGTAACTCGCTCCACTATATTTTCAGCTTCACGAGAATCAGCTGCCTTATATCTAGAAAGTGCATCCAATATAAAAACTTGACCCCACCTGACCAGATGGGTTTAAGAGTTAGACATGAAGAAAAGCAAAATAACTTACCCTTATAACTAAAAGATGAAAGATCAAAATGAAAAAAAAACTACAAAAAGTAACATAACAAAGGCTGCTAATTTTTATTGGTTCCATAAATTATAGTTAGTTGCTAATCAACAGATAAACATATCTAAATTTAGTTGAAGGAAATAGAATAACGTATGTTTGAAGGGATCATACTCTGTGCATTCATTCAAGGCAGTAAGGAGCTTTGAGAGGGTATGACTAGTGATCTCAAAGATGGGTTTGTTACTATTCTCCTGAATTTCGGCAAGAGAAGCCACAGCATTTGCTACAACCATTGGGTTGTTATCAGATATTAAATCCCTGAGAGATTCTAAGAAACCCCTATCCTCAACTAATTCAGCATTTATGTCATAGAGTTTGGCCACACATATTGCTGCTGTCTTGCGAACATAAGGATCATCATCCTGTCAACAAATGCAAGGGAGACTCGTTACGATGTACAAGCAAGTAAAATAGACTTTCTTTTATTAGAGAGAGAGAGAGAGAATAAAAACACTGGAAATATTGGAAAGGAGTAAAGGATGAAACTGCAAGTGACTTGTGAAAAACTTAATAATCATTTTCATCTGCCAAACATCAACCTTTAGACATCTCTGAAGTGGATCACAAAGATATTCTGTGATTTTATCAACGCGAATACACCCCATAGTCCGAACAGCCAAAGCACGAATTAGTGGATTTGGGTCTTGAGAATCCTGTAACAATGGTCACAAAGCAAAAGGTCATTGAAGATGCAACCATTATAGGAAAACTTATTTTCAAAATACTTTACCACTAAAAGACATCGAACTACTTCACTTATAAAATAGCAAGCCATGGCATCTTATAAAATTGACAATCATATTTTGGTCTAATTTCCACGTTAGAAGTGTCAAGTACTCTCTTGTTAAAAGATGGCTAGTTTGTACACAGGCTTAAGACATTTAGAATAAATTTCATTCAATGAAATTTATTTTTTTTCTTTCCAAAAAGAGAGTGCACACAATGTCATAACAATATCTTAAATGACTTGACCATTTCATACGATGTGTGCGAACTAGTATAATCTTGGAAACTAAGAAATATTGTGATAATGGTAATAATAAACATGCCGCAAGCCACTAATTGTACACCAAACACATTGATTTAGAAATAAATTTTAAAATCCTACAACAAGATATATCCATATGACCAATCATCTGTCGTTAAGAGAGTCCTATAATTCAAACATGATTTGTATATGGAGAAACAAAATGAGAAAACAGAGAAGTTTATTGTTCATGAGAGATTACAAAAGACAATAACCAAAGGGAGTATTATGAGAGCCAGTGGTACTGATACAAGTATATGGATTAATAATTTAACTGGAATTTTTTCATATAAATCATACTTTTAGCTTCTTGTGGATGATCCTACAATATAAGATTTTGATCGTTCTCCTTCAGAGTAGAAGGACCCTAGTCAAAATAAAGATATTGAACTAGTTAATTGTTTTTGGTAAGATCAACACAATTGATTGGATACAATCGAAGTTTTCCAAGTTTTACCTTTCACCTAATTGGTGTGTGCTTTGCAAGAGAAGTTCAAAAGACATTGAAATTTTTATATTGTCCAATTGCACGGCCTTTGGTTAACTACAAAGTAATATAGGGTATGATAGGTCATTCCAAGATCATACAAATCTTTGTTGTTAGAAAATTTTCACAAGCATAAGTATTAAGGAAACTGGGTTGTGCAAGTTACGGGATATAGGATCAATTCTTTGGATTTTGTGAGTTGAGAATAATAGTATAATTTTTAAAGATACTGAGAATGAAAACAATGTTTTGTGGGAGAAAGTTTTTCCTTTATCTTCATGTACATGGTTTTAAAAGAGTTTTAAGGATTATTCTCAATTCTTATAAGTTATAATGGGGGAGATGTAGGATGGAGTTATGTAAATAATATCTTTAGTTAGATTTCTTTTGAATTGATTGCTTGTACATTTTTTGTATGTTTATAACTTTTTATATCTATAGATATAAATTTAATATGATGCTTCTTATAAAAAAAATGGTTGGTTACACTTTTACCTTAACAAATGTATTCACTGCAAGTATTGCTAAGTCAGGCTGGCTTTTGGCATAATTTATAAGGTACAAATAAACAAGCTTTTTAAGCTCCAAATTTTCTGTTTGCATGCAATTCACTACATCCGTGAAAAGTGAAGAAACGTCCTTCCCAACCGTCATTGCAGCAATAACCTTCTTAACAGCATCTTTTCTCTTATCCTGCATCAAATGTAAAAAAGAAGACAATGCTTTACTCATTTTCTTACAAATGAGGAAAACTCATTTTCTTACAAATGATGAACAAAGGAAAGATAATTAAAGATAATAGGCAATAGCAATCATCTATCAAAAAAGTTAATGAAATTTTCCATACAATACCTAATACTAAAGGACTAACTAAAAGTTTACAACTGATCTGTAAGCGGATAGTACAATCATCTAAAAGTTATATCTAACTATTAAAAAATCTTTATATAGATTAGAGGTATTAATTGAGATGAGATGTTAATAAAATTCATGGTACAATACATTAATTTTCAAAACCTATTTCATCTTATCAAACTTAATTTTTAATTCAATGAGATAATATTAAATGAGATATCTCATTTGTCTTTAATAGATTTAAATAAGACAAGTAAGAATACAAAAATAATAGGAAATATGATACATAATTGTTTATAATGTAAATTTGATTATTTATAATGTAAGTTTAATAAGAAAAATAATATAATATGTTCTTAGGATTACAATCTAAATGAGATGAAATGATATTGAAATAAAATGAGAAAATATTATATCATGAATCCATTAGAGACCATAAATGTTACATGAGATGAGATAAAACAATCCAATTTACATCTCTAATAAGCACAAAACCTACATGGCTGAACACTAAAACTTTAAAGTTTTCTTTGGAATTTTCGTGTACCTTGCTATAAGAAAAGGGGGAAATCACACAAGTATGACACAAGCGCACCATAGTGATTAGTGAGAGTTATCCACAAAGCGATGCCAGATTACTGACACGGTAACATCCCCAATCTCTCAAACATTCTACCTATTCGCAATTGCATGGAATTAAATAATAAATTTCGTTTCTTCTCCAACGCATTTGCAGTAATCAAATGGAACTAAAATAATCAGAAAACTTCTCAAATCTTATGCTAGCACATGGAACGAAATATGCTGGGATGGAAAAGAACTCCAATTAACGAATTAGTTCTAATAGCAGCAGATCTGCGAGCAATACTCCCACAAAATCACCGAATACGCAGAGTTAAAAATCCAAGTTATGTAAACCGAAGATCAGCAGCCATAAAGAAAAGAACAAACAAAACACATGCAGGTAGACAAATAGAGATATGAAGTGATAGAGAGAAAAAGAGAGGATAGTGATAAGAAAAAGACCTTATACTGAGAATTGAGCTCCTCCTTGAGCTCGGGGATTTCGCCTTTTTTGGTGGTGGAAAAGTATTTGGAGTCGTGCCCGCTCATTTCTCTGGGCTCCTATTCTTCTCTACGTTTCTCAGAGTCGATGATACGAAGAAGAAGAAGATTCGTCAACAACAATTTGGTTCGCGCAAATGCAAGTAGACCAAGCTACACCTCTAAATTGACTGTTCTTATTCAAATACGAACCGCGATGCAAACCGGTGGACCGTGTATAGTTGCCGAGACGTAGCGGTTCGTTTTTCACCCTCCAGCCTACGACAGGGCAAGGGCTCTGGTTAAATGGGCCTACTTGGCTTAGGCTGGCCCAGGATCAAATTTGTAAATGACCATTTTACTTTTTTAAAAGCCGAAATAACACACACAAAAAACAAAACTCTTTCAAAAATAATGCAAATGTCATCTACATTAAATCATAGAAGACGATATCATCTACATTCAATAGGTTAAATTCAAATGGGAAAAATCTTATAGAATATATTGAAATTTTTTAAAACTGAAAAAATATTATTTAAATTTGAAAAATAAGTAATTGTACTCTTTTTATTATTATTTTATACAATATTCTATCTTAAATTTCATAATATTTATTGCAAACTCCTCTTTTAAATAATTAAAAAATAATATCAAAAATAAATATAATTATATTTTTCAAACCTATCAAATCAATTTCATTAATAATTCAGTCGAATTAACTCCATTCTATATAACTAATAAGCAATCAGTAATCCTAGTCAATGGTCCAGTTAGATTGGTCAACCACGTCTAACAATTTATTCAACTTCAATCAGAGGTTAGTTAACATCAATTTATGTTTAATCACCCACGATTGTCAGTCTACCTCAATCAAACAACAATCTAACGATTTTTTATTTTTTATTTTTATATTACGGGAGTATGCACAGATTTGGTTGGTAAAATATTCATCGATCGTACACTCTTATTTATATTTTAGATTTATTTTTATATATTTTTAATGAATATTTACTTTTTAAGTACTACAAAAATTCTCCAATCTCACGTACATTACATGTTAGAGTTGAAAAAAAAAGGTAAAAATGTAGTTCATTAATATTTATAAAAAAAACATTGATCGATATTAGCAAAAACTCTTTAACAATTAGAGCATTAAACTACCCTTAATTTATTAGTCTTAAATTTACTGCTAGATTAGTGGGTTATTACTATACTTTTAACCAATAATTTGACTATTTATACAAAATTAAAATTAAAACCATATTCAAAATATAATTACTTTATTGATTGAAATATTATTATAAGTGATGATATTGTGATAATTAAAATTATTACTGTAATAATTATTTATTAGTAATAACTATATTTAATATTAATGATATTAAAATATTATTAATTATATAAATAAAATAAATAATTTATACCTTTTTACTGTTACATAACAAAAATATGAATTACTTTAATCATTATGAACGTTATTAATAATTTGAAGATGGACTTTTTTTTTCTTTTTCTTTTTCCATTAGGTTAACATATACCTTTTGAAGAACACGAGACAAAGAAAAGCAGTTTACCCCACATCCACAATAAAGAGAAGAAAAAGGTTTTGCGAGACACAAAAAGTGAAGTTAATTCCAGAAAAACCGGAGATTTTCTCGAAAATTATAGAAAACTCGGAAGATCATCATGTAAATGTACTCAATGGTTTAATTATGAAATCCCAAATAGCCACTAACATCATTGACAAGATCTACATCAGATCAATAAATCTTAATTTTAATCTTAGTGTTACTAAGCTCAGGACCGGTACTGCTGGATCTCATAAATTACGTGAAACTATGCATTGATTCTGGATTATATGATGATGTATTTTTTTGGAAAAAAATTATTTAATTATTGACAAATAAAAAGTAATACGATCGATGATAAATATATTTTATGAATAATTAAAACAATTTAAGAAATTAGTTGAAGAAGTGCACTACAATCTATATAATTTTGTCAAATGAAAATAAATAAATAATAGATTTCAATATGTGATAATTGAATAGAGCTCTCCAAGTGCACTCACTCTTTAGTTAGATTTGTGTTAATTTATTTGTTTTTGTGTAGATTTAATAAATTTAACATAATTATTAATTATATGTGTATGTTTAAATCTTAATTTAGGTTAGTTTATTTTTCATATAGATTTATTTTATTGTGATTTTTGAATTAGTTTTTAGCACACTTTTTAATCTAGATTTATGTCTAAATTTGTTAATTTTTTCGTTGAATTTGTTGTTATATTAGAGATTAAATAAAGACATGAATTTAAATAAAATATTGAAAACGTAAAAACACTTACAAACAAACAAATAGGAGCTTATGAAAGAGGTTATCATCGATGATACTATCACCAACATGAAAAAGAACATTTGTGTATTAATTTATTTGTGTTATGTAATTAGATTATTTGATGTGCTACAATTTTAATAAATTAATGTAATTTTCTATTTTTCAAAAATAAAAATTCATGATTAACAATTATTTAAAAAAAATTAACCATTTTATGTTGGTATATTGTTTAAATATGATGATAAAGGTTAAAATTATCATAATATGCAATATGATTTACTAAACGTTGGTTCTGGAAAACTTTTACTGAGGTGATTTCAAATTTTAAACACTAAAATTTGTCAACAATTTCAATTTATGTTATCTCTGATTTTATTTTTATAAACACAACAATAACGTTGAAATTACAAACCCTGAGAAAGAAAGGGAGCTAAACTTTAGACACGACCTGATACCCTTTAAGATAATGTAAAAAATACACAATAAGATTAAAATTATTAAATATACAAATATTTTTTAATACATACTACGTGGAAAAAAAAGGTAAATAATTCCTTTAATACTATATCTTCATCTTATTTCTCACATTAATTATGAAACTATTTTTTATTTATATTTGATCCTTTACATGTTCATTTTTAATAAATTTAATTGTATTTGTGATTTTATGTGAGAATTTATCAATCAATTTATGTATTAAAACTTAGGTCTTATTTTTACATGACGTCATGATATTAAATTATCATGACATTAAGTCGTTAAATTATTATAATTATGTGATTTATATATTTTAATTATTTAATTTTTAAATAAACTATATTAGTCTTATAATTTAAAAATATAACAAAATTAAGTTAAAATTTCAAAAATTTAGATTTTAAACATAAAATAAGAATAATATATTTTATTAATAAAAAAAATTAAATCAATTAAATTAATCTTCATCTAATTATACGTTATTTAAATTAAATTATGATTATTTAAATTGATTCGATTTTAAATTTTATTCAATTAAACTTCTTAAATATTATTATTATGTTATTATATATAAATTTTAGGTATTATTTAATATAATTTTTTTTTAAATTAATGATACAAATTTAAATATTTATTATTATATTAAATCTAATCGTTAAAAATTATATAACAGTCAAATAAAAATACAAAACATATAAGAAATATAGATTAATATGTAGTATAACAAAAGAAAAAAATAATATTTAAATAATAAATTTTAGTAAAAAAATATTGTTATATATTTTTATAAATATAATAAAATAGAAAAACTAAAAAAAAGTACGTGTCTCCCACGTGCCTCCCTACAATCGATACTAATAATTATAATTGTTTTATATTAGTACCATATTGTACAATACATCTGTTAATTGGCATGTGTGCGAAAGTAATATTTTTTAGTATTTAACTATAAATTTTATTTTAAAATATATTAATTAAGTAAAAAAAATTAATATTAACATAATACCTATTTATATTATATTTCAATTTTAGCAAATAGTGTTTTAATTAAATTAAAAATGTATACGTAATAATAATTAAAGTTCAATTCCTGCATTTATTTAAACTATTTTATTATATAAATTATATATTATGAATTTAGATTTATTATAATCATTTCCAACCTACACTAATCGAACAGTTTTGGAAAATAATTATGGAATTTTTGAGTCTAATCATAATTTTAAAATCATTAGCTGATAAAATGCCGATAGAAGGTGATTAGCCATGCTAGGAAAATACGAGATCATGACAATTGACAAACTAAATATTTAACCATATGCTAAAAGCCAAAACCAATACCCATAGCGTTCAAAAGATTCACAGCAAAAGCGTCAAGAAAACTGATCCAACTCATGAAATGAAGCAAGTTTATTTTTAACTAAATTGCAAGTTTACTACAGATGAAAATATAAGATTAAGATGTTTATTCATTATTTTTTTAAATATATTTTTTATCAATTATATTATTTTTTTAAATATATTTTTTATCAATTATATTATTTTTTCTACCTTTTTTATAAAAAAAATATTATACTAATTTTAAATTTTATTAATTGCATGATGACATATTTTCTCAATACAGAGTACAGAATAAAGTTTTTACTTATAGTAATTTTTCTTACCTAGGGTAAAATTTACGTTTCTCAAAAGCAACTGTAGAATCATCTAGTTTCCAATAACCAGACTCAATTTTCAATTTTCAGTACCTTTCTCTTTCCAATCATTTTCAATAGAGAGTGAACTCACAAATTTATCATAAATTTGCAGATCTTCTATCTTAATTTATTTCTTAACAAAAATATCATCAAAATATAATTATTGTGATAAAATATAGCAACGGTAGATTTGCAAATTTATATGATAATATAAAATTTGAAATTACAAGTCTATTACAAAATTATTGCAGGTAACTCTTAATTTTGACGTCCGTTAGTATTTGAGAACAGATCGATGGATGATCGACAGTAGATTTTTTTAGTTTCCCCTATTCTATATTTACAATTCATAACCAACCAAGTTACAAACCTCAACCCGAAAAAAAAAAACTTATTTTTTTTTCCTTTTTCTATTGGGAAATCTAAGAGCTACAAACCAATAATGTGATAGTAATCGCCATAGAACTCAGGAATCCTGGAAGCAGCAAAAAGCTTGCCACTGAAAGCTTCTTGCATATCTTCGGGAATGAAAGGTGTTCTACACAAAGGACAAGTTGTCTGATCATACCCCATCCATCGGTCCAAACAGCCTTCGTGGAAGATGTGGCGGCAGTTTGTGAGGTGTCCGATACCATCTTGTGCTTCGAACTCGTAGAGGCAAACAGCACAACACTCGGGCGGGTCAACTAGCTCTGAGAACTTCATAATCGGAAGAATTTTCCGGATCATATCGGCGGACATTGAGTTAAATTCGGGTAATCGGGTCGATTGTTCGACCCATTCATCGTTGGGTTCAATGAAATCTTCAAGACCCACATAGTGAAACACTGTGGAAATCAGCTTTCTGATGAAACCCAAAAATGAAAGTGCGTGGAGAAAAACTCTCGGAAGAAATAGCTCTGAATAGCCTACCGGAAAACCCATTAGAGATAAAAAAGCACAACTGTGAGTGTGAAGATCACGATAAGAGCTTTGATTGTGTTATGTACAGTACTGACTGATTCTTGAAAGGGAGAGCTGAGAGGTGGCTTATTTATATAGAGGAATGGGTTGGGGACCGAGAGTCTGAAAGTAAATGTCATTAATGGGCTTCAACTTTTCTAAAAATGACATCCAGTGATGCTTGAATATTTTGTTTCTCCATATTTTAATTTTTAATTTTTAAAAATTTAAGATTTTTAAATGATTAAAGTATAATCTTTTTGAGAATAAATTATATATTTTTTTAAATTATAAAATTAAAATAATTCAATTGAAAGTTTATAAAAATAATACATTCTTTTATTTAAAACTATGCTATCACTCTTTTCTAAAAAAAATCTTACATATTATTTTCATCAATTCAAATTTATTGTTAAAATTCAAATTATTTAATCTCAATTTGAGATAAAAATACATTTTTATTTACTATTTATCTCAATTTATCGACACTGTATTAGAAAATCTCGTATCATTTTTTATGGGAGATTTAAAATTTATTCTCAATTCTTATTTAAAAATTTCGTGAACACGCATGAAAAATCCTAATATAAAAAGGAGTTTCCAAATGAAGAATAAGGATTTAAATATTATTTTTTAATAATTTATTTTTTTATTATAAAAAATAAAAAAAATAACAAATATTTTATAATTAAAAAAATAAAATTTTGAATCAATAAATACATAATTCTTTTATATTAAACAACATTGATAAAAAAAATTTACATATAAGAAAAATAATTTAAATAATTTTTATAAAAAAAAAATTATTGAGATTTTAATTGGATAAAAATATAAAGTAAAAATGAAATATAAAATATATAATATATAATATATAATATATTATTTATGAATAATTTAAATTTAAATATAATTATATCTATAAAAAATTTAAAAAAATTAATTTTAACATATTCATTAAAATATGTTATATAATTTTTAAAAACGAATGAACACAATCTTCATTTTATCCCCACTTTTATTATAAAATATGTATCATTATTTTTAGTTTCTCCTTTTATATTTTATTGTAACTATTTTTACCTCTAATTAAATTATCTCCACGGAAATTTGACCCGTCATAAAACGAAATTTACAACCGTAGCAATAAGTTTGGCGTACCCTAGTTTTTCCCTAAATAATAATTAAAGCCTTCATAGTTGATAGTACTAGGAACGACGCACCAAAAGACTTTTTATGATAATGTTATTACAAATCCGATGCTATTAGAATAAAGCATTTCATGCGTGAATCATTAATCATTAATGTTATATATATATTTTGTGCTAAAATTCTAAATATATATAATAGCACTTTCATTTTCTTTAATTATTCTTCTTTGGCGAATAGGATCCATAGATTGAATAGTAATGAGTCATCCCGTTTGAATATGATATTAGTTATAAATGTAAAATATTTTTATTTTTAAATCTAACTACGATAACGTTTAAAAAATTAAGTGGATGTAATCGGCTTAATTTTTTGCCAGAAAATAGGAGTTAACAAGATAGAACGGAGAAATAAATCATTGTGTTGAAATGTCCAAAGCAATAATAAAAATTGAGCGGCCAAATGTTGAAGTAATAATATCCATAGAAGATAGACTACAAAATAAACAAGACGTTAAAGAAACAAGCTCCACGGAGAATAATAGGTTACTCATGGCAACTTTTACAATAGCGATTATGTTGACAAAAGATCTAAAAAATCTTTCCACCTAATATTTTACATGAATCTAATTATATATAAAAAAATTATTTTAATTTAAATATTAATAATAAGTTATTGAAATGATAAATAATTGTTAACGGAATTGTGATAACAAGGACACCAGTTTATCTAAGATTTTTTTTTAAATATTTTTCGTTAGAAATTAATTCATAACTTAAACCAATAAAATCTTATTTATTTAAGTTAAACTTTTGTTTTTAACATGCTATCAAAAATTTGCTCTTGTTTTCTATATGCTTAGACCCTATGTCATAGTCTTACTGTGAAGTTTATGTCTACCTTTGTCTACCGTGGAGTGGACTATTAAGTATCCTTATCCCACATCGGTTAGGTCTGGATAACCTTTAATTTAATGAGATCTTATTAGGTTAATTTAGACCTAAGTTTTTAACATTGTATCTTAGTTATACTCTTAGTCTCTATGTGCTCTACCACATTTTCACCATGATGTTTATGTCAACCTTTATTCGTCGTGTGAAGGGGGGCTATTAAGTATCATTGTCCCACGTCTGCTAAGAGCAAGGCAACAAAGTTGCTTATAAGTCTAGACAATCCTTAACTAATTAAGATCTTATTGGGTAGAGTTAGACCTGAGTTTCTAACATGTAATCAGAGTTCTGCTCCTCGTCTCTATGTGCTTTGACCCTAGGCTCTACCACGGTCTCACCGTGTCATTTATGTCAACATTTGTCCGCCATATGAAGGGTGGATGTTAAGTATCCTTGTCCCACATCGGCTATGAGCAAGACAACAAAGCTGTTTATAAATCTAGACAACCCTTAACTCATTGGGAACTTATTAGGTTGAGTTAGACCTGAGTTTCTAACATGGTATCAGTGTTCTCCTCCTCGCCTTTATGTGTTTGGATCTTAGGTTATACCACAGTCTCATCGCGACATTTATGTCCACCTTTGTCCGTCATATGGATGGAGACTGTTAAGTATTCTTGTCTCACATCGGCTAAGAACAAAACAACAAAATTGCTTATAAATTTAGACAATATTTAACTCATTGAGATCTTATTGAGTTGATTTAGACCTGAGTTTCTAATATGGTATCAGAGTTATGTTCCTTGTCTTTATGTGCTTCGACCCTGGATTCCACCACGGTCTCACCGTGACGTTTATGTCAACATTTGCCCACCGTGTGGAGGGTGGTTGTTAAATATACTTATCTTTATCATACATCTTCTAAGAATAAAACATCAAAACTACTTATAAATTTGAACAAAATTTAAATTTAATGAAATCTTTTACTATTAGGTATCTAACACTTATAAAATATTAACTACTAAAAAAGTAAAATATAATTCTTCTTTTTTGTCATCAATCTAACACAGATGTATTTTGAGTTACAAATAAAAATCACACCACCAAGCAGACTCTATTATTAAAAAAACAAAGTGAAACAAATTTCCAAAGTTACATAACTCACAATTTTGAATCTTGAATTGGAAATAAGACAAAAGAGTCTGACATGAAGGGAATTGCGGTAAGTGTGAAGAGAAGGCAAGCAAAGATGGGCTGTATTGCATGCAGGAAAAAGCTTGGCTATATCTAAATGACTAAATGCGAGCCCAAAGTGGAAGGAAGAAGAAGACGAATAAGACTGTTAATATTAGAGCCAAGCTGTTCTGACAAAGTGTCTGATACAGCCAAGACATGAAGTGGCCCAACCAATAATTAACACACCCCTATATCATAGGGACCATCCAATACCCACTCACCCACTCCGACCACATCTCTGTCTCTCACTACCCTCAACCTCACCTCACCTCACCTCTCCTCTATGTTTTGTCCGATTGCTTGTCTTTGTTTTGTTACAGTATTCTTCACTGTCCCTTTTCCCAATCGCCATCACTTTCTTTTTCTTTTTTTCCTTTTCCTTCACTCTGCGTCTAATTATTTTAATTCATTATTATAATTCTCGGAATCTTATATTATATTTATATAGCCTGATAGTACTATATGTTGGGCATATTTTTTTCATTAAAAAATATTTATTGGGTCCCTAGAAGGGAGGGTGGTGAGACAAAATCACAGAAATGTTCTTGAAATAAGAATGGCAGAGAAATTGGCAAAGATGCTGGACAAAGAAATTGTTCCTTCTTTTTTTAATTAAAAAGATATATTCTTTCCTATATATTCCACCAAATAATAAGATAAAGAAAACAAAAATGAAAGAAATAAGATATATTAAATGCCATAAATATTGACTATTTTGATGCTTCCAAACTTTGAGTTATTTTAATAACACACAACTACGTATGATTAATGAGGCTATTCAAATAACACCTTAGGCTTTGGTTAATTGTATAATTAGATATTCAAATGGTAATGTTTTTAGCGTGATTGACGATATTCAAGCATCTCTTTCCTCCTCTTGCAGCTGAAATTTATGCAATGTGCCGTGGACTACAATTTTATATTGATATTGATTGCCAAATCGTTATATTAGAGTCCGACTCATTACAGAATGTCCAGCTAGTCAATAACAACAGATATTAAAGTTCTCTCCTCTCATTTTCTATATCTTTTACTTGCATTTATTCTTATAGACGGGCAATCAAGTTGTCCACGTACACTTAATTGTAATTGATTTTTTTTTTTTTTAGAAAAAAATGTTATTGTTAAACTTGCATAAAATTAGACTAATATATTTAACACGTAAAATTTATGTATTGTAACCAAAAATAAAAATAAAAGCTATGTATTAGAATAAATGTTTTTTTTTAAATAAGCATATTGTATGACCTATGTTCATAATAATCATTGATTTTTTCCGCGCTTTTAACATTTTTTTTCTTTATTATAAAAATAAAGTTTTAACATGAATACTCTCACCATTGTATGCAAAAATGTCTCACTAAAATAGGATTTTGTAAATTCATTCGGCTTACCATATATATATATAGTACCTAACTAGTCATGTGTTTCTTTCATTTTGTATTTAATTGTTTTAACTTTTTGCAGGCACATGTAACATGTTTAACCCTCTAAGCTAAAATAAACAAAAGTTCTGAAAAGTTAAATTAGTCTTTTGAAGATAGCTATCACTATCATTTTGGCACTATTACGATCAGATTTACAGGTGAGCCAGCTAAGTCCAACGTGATACCTATCTTCAAAGTTCAAAGCTAATCCCTAATTACTTTGTAGTTATATATGTTAATTAAAAGGCTAAACCCACTTGCTATTTTCAAAGCATTACGTATGCAGATGCAGAGAGTGCTCATGTACTTGTTGTACATGTCTTGCATACATATGTACTACTTTCAGCTTGTGAAGCATTATTTTTATTTGATGCAATTACTTCCAAACTTCCAGCGCTTTTCTTGATAATATTTATGAAATTAAATCAGACATTGCCTCCTTAAGGTTGAACCAAGCATCATTATTTGTCTACTGTTAATTATTTAGTTTATTATAAGATAAAATTCAAATATAATCTTGCTTGTCAGAAATTGTATCTTTCTTTCTTTTCTTCATAAATGATCAATCGATAAATACAAATGCTCAGTTGAATTACTGAGCTTAAATTGTCTAATGAGATATTGTACTATCCAAGACGGATGTGAATTAATTTTGAATAATTAATATAAGCTAACAAACAATGGTGTATTAATTACCTTAGTGCAACTAACTCATATTTTTTCAAACCATATTTAAATAACATGTTAAAAAAATATCTAGCTCCCATAAAAAAAAAACTTATCAAATAAGCAGACATCATTTTTATTTATCAGTTAAAATATATGAGTTAAGATATATCAAACTTGATACATACCTTTACTATATTTAACCTAACATAAAATTAGACATTATTATTAAATAAATGCATATAAGGATTAAACTCCCGTGAATGCTTGAATATGCATAATGTTATGTATCAATAAAACTGTAAAACTAACTTGAATCATTTAACTAACCAATCGTGTCAAAGATAATAAATATTTAAAAAGAGGCTAAACAAATTAAAAAATATATTTACCGTAACTAATACGAGAGACGTTTCATGGACTATTTTAAATATATTTCAAATGTTTTGACGAATTGTAATTGAATATTACATTTAAGTTTACATGGTCATATTTATTTAGAATATTCTTATGATATATTGAAGTGTTTTTCCCGTACATGCTTAAAACCAGCCTCACACGACTTAGTAAATATAGATGTTAGTCACAAGGACACAGGTCAAGTCCATGCACATATACATGCAACACAAAGATAAATGTTAATTAAATTAATTAAAAGAAAATAAAGTTATTTAAATAATTTCGTTGTGCAACTTGGTTAAGAATGTCGTGTACGAAATATAGGCACAAACTTATAGGGTTTATAACAAAGTGATTAATTAATGTCCCCTTAATTATAATTTTGATTGATACACTAGAGATGAAAGTGACTTCCAAACAAGTGCCTTTGTAATTTGTACTATGCTGCTTTTGTTTTTGTTCAGCAGTAGGTCAGTGCTTTTATTCTAATGGCATTTTTTTGTAACAAAATGCACATTTATTTTTAATAAGTCTTCTTTTGAACGATATTTGTTTCTCATTTTTTTTTTGTGTTTGTGGATGCTCTTTTACACTCAATGTCTCTTTTGTCTCGTTACTGTTTTCTTTTTTATCTCATAATTATATAAAATAATACAAATTTCTTCAAAAGATATTTTATCATTTCAAATGAATAAACTCATAAAAATGTGATCAAACTTATCATGGAAGGATTCTAACAGCATCAAAGCTAAATTTTTATTTTTAAAAGTTTTATCCGTATTTAATAAATCTGTTACTAATCGATTAAAAGCAATAATGTAGTCCGCTATTCTTCATGAACTTGTTCTCCAACGCCTTGTTCTCCAATGCCTTCCATAATTTACTTACAAATGTCTCTTTAATGAACACATATTTTTGTTATCTTGAGAGACACGAACGTATTATACCATCTAACAATTGGTTGATATTTTTTCACTCGACTTCATATGGTTTCTTTTCTTCAATAACGATGTCTAGATCTTATTGAAATAGAATATCTAGAACTTCGCCTTACCACATACCGAAATAATCGGTTTCATCAAACTTCTCTATCTCAAACATTGCATTCATCACAACTGTTTTGCCCAGTTATCTTGAGAGACACAAACGGATTATACTATCTAACAATCGGTTGATATTTTTTCACTCGACTTCATCTGGTTTCTTTTCTTCAATGACGATGTTTAGATCTTATTGAAATAGAGCATCTAAAACTTCGTCTTACCACATACCTAAATAATCGGTTCCATCAAACTTCTCTACCTCAAACCTTGCATTCATCACAATTGTTTTGCCCAGTATAAATGACGTAGATTGTTGGCCTTTGTTTGAGAAAAACTTTGTTTCCGCCATTTATTCAAATTACAATAACTAGCAATTATATTATAATAGTAAACAAACGAAATACAAACAAATATATAGGTAGAAACCTTCAATTCTGATACCAATTGTTAATAAAATTGGTTATATTTTCTTTATTTTAAATAGTTTTTATTCATAAAAACTATGATTTAAATGAATAGAATTCAAACTAGTTTGACAAAATAATGCTATTAGAAATATAATACTAAAATAAATTAAAACATATATTAAATAAATTATTAAAGAAAAAAAATTAAAATAGTAGAAATTTAACGACGTTCAGTATAAATGTTACTTGCATCATTGGACGTCGGTGATTACTTTCATTATCTCTAAATTAGATAAACTCTACAAAATTACAATTAATTAGGCAAAAAAAAGTTAATCAATTACTTAAATAAAAGAAATAAAAAAAATACAAAATTTAGGATGATTTCAGAATAGAGGAAAAAACTTTATTTATAACCCAAAATACAACACCCACTATAACTCCTTTGAGATTTTTTTTTTTTCAAATTGTTTACAAATAAGCCATATTTATATCTAATAATAAAAATGACAAAAAGAACATATTTAATAATTAAAAAATAGTTAAAAAATAAAAAACATATATATAATAAAAATATTAAAATAACCTTAAATATAATTTTTATTTATATGACCAACAAACCTCTAGTGACATATAAAGATGTATTATTAATAAGTTAATTTTTTTTCTTGTTTATAAACTATGTCATAATTAATCACCCTCTAGTAGTTATACCAGTACAATCATCTGGTAGAAAAATTTCCTCTAATAATGACATATATCAATCACCGCGTACAATTAATCATACATTCTCCTTGTAATTATATGTTCGAACAATCTTGATCTTAGAATTTATGGTTTCTTCCATGTATTTAATGACGAGAAAGATTGTGTATTGAACTAAATCATAGTCCAAAGCGTCATTAAAAGTTGATAATTAAACGCACTATTCATATAAAACAAGCTATATAGACCCTCCTACATTAATGTAAGGTAGCAAATGTTTCAATTTTTTTTCTTACTAAATAATTACTTTAATATTATAATTTATGAGTTTTATATGATTAGTATTGTTATTATAAAAAATAAATATTTTTAATCTTATAATTTTAGAATGAGTACTTATATTCTATTAAAGTATTAAAATTAAATATTTATAGTCACGAAAGGGTAATTAATTTTTATAAATAATTAGAATAAAAATATCTATTTTAAAAATTACAAGAATATATTATCTATTTATACACGATAATAAAACTATCGTGACAATTTTTTTTCCTTTCCATTAATACATACTATTTTTGGGCAATTTAATATCTGTCCCAAAATCCACCTAATTAATAGAAAGGCTTAGTGGACATCTATCTACTTTGCCTAGCAAAATAACAAAAAAGGCCGACGATCTAAAGTAGGCCTTAAGCCATATAAACCCATTCTAAGCCCAATATTTTTTTAATAACAGCCCACTTCTAATTTTGTAATTTGTAGGTACGTGATACTAATTGGCGTAGAAGGTTTAATTTTTTTAGTAGAAATAAAAAATATTAAAATTTATAATTTTAATAAATATATTTTTATTATAATAAAAAATAAATTTTTTGCCATATTATTCTATATTAAACATCTTCAAAATAAATGACTTTTAATTAAGCTATAACCATTTAAATCGTTAAATATTATTGAAATGTTAATTTTTTATTATAAATTTTAAGAATATTTTAAAAATAATTTTTCACTTTTTTTAAGTTTTGTTTTTATTTATTTGTTTATTTTTTTATATATCAAGACGCATGGAAAATGTTTCTTCTCTTTTAGATAAACAATAACATAATTATTGATTTGAAATAGGTAAAAAAAATAAATCATTTTTATGAACCTTTCAAAATTAATTATTTTAAAATGTATATTTTCGTATGTACCAAATATGAGAGTGTTAATACAAGTGTCTTTTTTAGGTTTTAGAAATTACTTAAATATGTGTTTTTTAGTCATTTTATTTATAAAAAAATGTATCAAGAAAATATAAAGAAATTTTTATCTACTTTTTTTATTAAATATAATAGAATAATAAAATAATACATGTAATATTTTTATGTTTGTATATTTTTAATATACATATGTTTAATTCAAAAAATTATTCAAATTTTTAATAAATTATTTTGATTTGACTTAAATAAAATTTAATCTTCTAATGTATTACTTTTTGTATTATATTATGAAAATTTTGTTTAAGTAAAAAATTAAAAATTTATTTAAAGTTTGGATTTTTTTTTAAATTGGAGTAATATTTTTAATTAAAATATATATCTATAAAAAAGCATGTGATACATATATTATCCTACTATATTTAATGAAAAATTATATTAAAAATAAATTTTGATATTACGTAGCACATTTTATAAAATAATAGACTTAAATAATATTTTTTTCACGAAAAAATAGACTTTAAAATATATTTTATAAACAAAGAACCTAAACACTACATTTGGCCAAAATAAATGGATTATTTGAACACTTTATCTTACTTAATGTATACTCATGATACAATAAGATTATGACACTCTTTTTTACATAAAAATTAATAAAATAAGAATATAATTAGGTCCAACAATATTTTTGACAATCGTCATTTTCAGAGTTTCGATGAATGTTAATGATGAAACTACTTTTGGGAATAGTCATTGGATATAAGGTTTTATATATTTTTTAAAATATATGTATTATATATATTCTAGATATAAGATAAATCTTTACATTTGGAGAGTCTAATAAGATCATTAGTGACGATTGCTTACAAGACTAGGTATTAAAATAATCTTTACACGAGTCAATACTCTTGTAATGCAATAAAGATGTGTCTTAAAATATCACATATCATATTATATATAAAGAAAAATGTTATAAAAATATTTTAAATTATGTTATTTATATAATTTAATTCCTTAAATTATAAACAGTGTTATTGAGTCTCAAAATTTTATAAAAATGATAAATTAAGAACATATTATATTATTTGAATAATTTTTTTATTAAAATATTATAGTTTTTATGACAAATGTTTAAACAAGAATAAAATATTAATAATTAATAATGTTAAAGTCATATTTATTATAAAAATATCACAAAATACTTAATTTTAATATTTTGTTAATGTTCACTATTTTATTTTAATTATTAATTATTAATTATTATTAAAACTTAAAATATATATTTAAATAACTTTTTATTTGAATTTTATTATTTTATTATTTTTCAAAAACTATTTTATATTAAATTTTATTTTTATCGTTGTTAAAGAATCGTATTTAGTCGTATTTTAATTACTTGACATAAAATAATAATATTTTAGATAAAAAAAAATATTAAAAAATATAATTTATTATTAATTGGTAATTTTTATAAAATTAAAGGACCAATAATATTTTTTAAATTTAATAAATTTAATAATATAAATAATTTAATCTAATAGATTTATATGATTGATCATCCTCATATATAAGAGTGATAAAAT
Source organism: Hippophae tibetana (assembly GCA_037013495.1). NCBI lineage: Eukaryota > Viridiplantae > Streptophyta > Magnoliopsida > Rosales > Elaeagnaceae > Hippophae > Hippophae tibetana. Next base: position 3,312,204 of record CM072804.1, on the reverse strand, counting down.
AATTTGATAAATTTGTTTAAATTAAATTTTTTGATCCTATCAATAAAATTTAAATCGTTTTGGATTAATAAATTTTATAATTGAATCAAATTCAGATTAAAAATTATACAATCTTTTCGAATTTGAATGAGATCCAAATTGATAGATTCTATAATTCGATGTATCTAGTTTGAACCGAATTATTATTAAATTAAAAATAAATAATTATTTTATTTTATAACATGTTATATTTAAATATTATATATAATACAATTTTATAAGATTATTATTTTAGTTTAAAAAATAAGTATAAATTTTTATAATAATTTAATAATTTTATAGATATATTTATTATTCTTTTAATTTATTTATTCGTGATTATAAATAATAAAATTTTGTTAAAAAATATTAATTTAAAATTTAAAATTATATATATATATATATTATGTTTTATATATGACAATAATTTATAAGTAAATATAAATATTAAAGTGAGTTTATTTTATGTTAAAAATATTATTAAAACTTAAATCATTTTGAATTGATTATCTTATTTGATTACGTTAAAATTCAATTTTTTAATTTTTTATTTTTGTGTATAATAGAATTTATATTTATTAAAAAACAATCCTTGCTAATGGCTATTATGGCCAATAAAAGCAAGTATCCGGAACGATAAAGTGAAAGCTAGTCAAAACTTGACTAGCTGCGAAGGAAAGCTGATGTTATACCTTCATTATTTTAACAACTTTCTGTACGATTCCATTTTCATTATAATTACGTGCCCTAAATTCATTAGGCTATATCTACCACTACTTTTGTTTTTTTAAATTCCTTTTTTTAAAGAAAGCTAGAAGATCTTCCTTTATTGCACTTTTTTTCCCCTTTAAAATATTTACTTGGTTGTTTTATTAGGATGATGCTTTGTCACGATTTAATGTATCACGATAAGTAATCAAATGGAGAGGTCATCAAAGATCTAAAAAAAAAAAATAGATACTTTTTATAGATTGATTGATACTTATTATAGATACCAAAATTTAGAAAATCCATTTAGTCGGATTAGTTATATATTTTTATTTTATAAAGTCAACAAAAGTTGAATCTATTTATTTTTGAGAATTTTTTTTTATTTTGTTATATATGTAATATTTAAATATATTAATTAATATATTTATCATTTTCTTTAATAAATTTCAATATTTAAATCTAATAGTGTACATGGAAAACAAACTTTTTTTTTGAAAAACTAAATAAACATGTTTTAACAATTTTTTTAATTGGTACAAATAAGATTTATTTTTTATTTGTTAATCAAATTCTAATCACTTTAATATATATTATATTAAGAATTTTTATTGCTTAAATTATAAATCAAAATTCGTAAGTCCACCTTTAAAGAAACATTGTAAGTTATCTTGAAGTTTGATTTTTATGAGTTTATAATCTGTTAAGGTTTTATTTGTTCTAAAATTGTCAAGATAATATTGATTTGTAAAATAAATCAATAACCGATCAAATCGACTTACAATCTAAATTTGAATTTAGAATGATCTTTAGTTACATATTTAACTTATTTTTTAGGGTTCTTTGCTTTAGTAGTAACATAATTCCATCTTAAATATTATATATATTTTTATTCAATTGTTAACATAGTGATACACATATTTAATAAAATGTATTGATTTAATATAATTTTTCATTTTGTTGAGATTTTTTACAAATTTGATACTTTTAATGAAAGAAATTTAGGTATTTTTTTACTATTCTCTTTACTAAAACATTAATATATAATTTATTTCTTCACCATTTTTTAGTCTTGGAATACTTATTTTAATTTTTTTAACTAATTTTATACTATTTTCAATCTCTCTTATTCCTAAATCAAGTAAAACCTCGATAATTTCACTAATAACTATATATTGTTTAGTGATGTTCATCTAAATTTTATGCAAATTTTGTTTTAATAAATACAATATATAATATGGAGTGTGAAGAGAAAAAAGATTGAGTAAGTATAAAATAGTTCGTAACACAACTCAATATATAATTATACATATAAAACATGTGGTTATTATAAGAAATATTAATATTATAATTTTAATTAACATAATGCTTTTGTTTAAAATTTGAATAGATCTTTTATCATATTTAGAATGATAAAAAAAACCTAAAAAAGAAAGAGAAAAATCTCAACTAAGTTGATCAATGATAAAAAAAAAACATAGATAAAACTATTGAACTTTTAAGTGACAGAGGAAAATGATATGGTGAAGAAAATGTAAGATGAGTAAAAAAGTATTAAAAATATGTATTTAATGATTCGAAAATTGGTATAAAAATAAAATATTAATATTATGGTAGAGAAAATAGTAAAAAAATAACATAAATGCTATTCTTAAACATACATATGTTACATATGTATTGAAAATCTCTAATAAAATAAAATTTTATTAAATTGATACATTTTATAAAATATATATACCATTAAACTATTATCTATAAAATAAAAATATATAAAATAAAATTATAATATTAGTAAAATAATTAACCCTATTTTTCAATCAAAATTGAACTTATAAGGAAAATTGTTAATTAGAATTAACTTAAATTTATGAGTACTATTATATTTAATAAAGACATCACACATATAATATACTTGACACCATGGTTAGTAATGCATATTTTTTTTATATAAAATGTATGTACTTGAAAAATATATGTACGGATGTAATATATATATTTTATATAAAATACGTTAAAAATTCTTATAAAATACAGACATGATAAAGTTATGAAGATATACAAATATGAATATGATTCATTTAATTTTTTTAAAAATATGTTATTAAAAATACGATTATAGGATATATATATACATACATACATATATATATTACGATATTATTTGATTTTTCATAACAATATAAAATAACAATAATAGATTTAATATAAATAAAAAAATAAATTAACTACTAACACTAAACTCAATTCAATTTTAATGTGATTCACTTAATATTTTGACAAATAAGACTAATCAAGTCAATTTGAAGTTAGAAATTTAAATAACATCAATTATTATAATTTAATCTTAAAAATTCATCTTTTAACGTATTTATATTTTAACATCTGTGTTATAATTAATAGTTTTTATTGTTAAATATTTAATCTATACATTTAGATTCATTAATATTAAATTTATTTATATGAATCAATGATTGAAAATCTTAAATTTTAATAAATTATAAAAATAATAATATACATATTTAACATAAAAAATTATTGTTAAATAATATTTATTTATTTATTATTATATGAAAAAAATATTATACATATACGATACATTTTAGCTAAAAAGTACGAATATTTTTGAATAGATCTGAAAATAATTAAAAATATTTTTCATTAACTCATAAATATATTTATAATATAAATATAATACATAAGTAATACAAATATAATGAATAATATTTGTTAACATAACTATAATAAATAAATATTTTAAAATACAAATATATCAATAATAATGGAAAATATTGATGATAATAAATTTGTCAAAAGGTGTCGTTAATATTTCATTAATTGAGACATAATCTTAACTGAATTCAGTTGTCAAAATTTGAACTCTATAAGAAATTATGCTAGCCCTTATTCCCTTTTCGACGAAGATATTTTTGTTTCGCCAAAACAAAATCTGGATATTTTAGCCCTTATATGTTATGTCGTTCTCTGTCGTAAAGTTTCTCCGGGGTAGTCAAGAAATCTCCACTACGTCGGCATCTTCAATTTCCCGAAATTGAAATCTCAAAATCGACACCCATTACTCTCTGAGCTTTATATTATGCATCCTGACAAAAACGAATCAGATATTTAGGATCTTCACCCAATAGTCCCACATATGCACCGTTCACATTTAATGCTTTTGCTCAGAAACTCATTGCTGTAATATCTGTGTCTTTTATTTACTGGTTTGGTCTCGTTTCCATCGCCATTTTCCATTTTTAATTGACCTTTTCGTCAAAAACAATAACTCTCTCTCTCTAGCTCAGATGCCAATGCTCTGAGATAAAAGGACAATAATTAAACACCAAAAATTGGCATAAATTTCATGGCAACAAGAATTACCATCGCTCATCTCAAAGTTCAAGCCCAACCCATTAAGACTAAACGTCGCAAGAGTCGAGAAAAAACCGTATCTACCTCAGCTTCCGAGGTTAACTCTACCGGATACCCGACCCACCATCCAAATCGGAAACTTAAACCGCCCACCATTGTTTCACCCGATAACTCTTGGTGTTGCCCTGCTTCTAGACATATCTCTACTCCTCCCCCGCCACCACCATCCCCACCAGCTCAGACCCATCGAGCAGCACTCCCTAACCAGATTCAAGAACACGACCTGATATTAAACCCATCATCATCATCGCCATCTCCTCCTCCTTCTTCTTCCAGTTTCAGAATCCGATTTTCTCCAGGTAGTCGTTCACCAGTTATGGACTTTATTCCCTCTTCAACTACCACTTCCACTGTCAATGGTTACTCGGGTCCTCACGATTCGTTCACTTCAAGCTTTAACAAATTCAATTCGGTGCTCACAGCTGGTCTCTTGAACCCAATGTCGCCACCACCACCGCCCGATAAAACCCGGTCCAGCCCGACACTTTTCGAAATGATGGCTAGCGAGCCCGATATTCACCCTAAAATACAGATCCAATCGAACAATGTCGCTGTAGTCTCGCTGAAAAACCAAGCTATGTCGGTTCAGGATAAGCAAGCATTGATGATGCAACGGATTTCGGATATTTTGGGGTCTCGGAGCCCCGGTAACCAGCTTAACGACTCATCCTCTAGTGATGTCAAGCTTACATTGAGCTCTAAAGATGGGATTAGCGTTTCTATGAATCTTCATCGCCAGATTCTAGCTGCCCATAGTCGTTTCTTTGCGGTAAAGTTGTCTGATAAATGGGCAAAGCAGCAGCGAATGACTTCTTCGTCGCCGCACGGTGTAGAAATTGCTGATTGTGATGACATTGAAATTTATATTGAGACCTTGAGGTTGATGTATTGTAAGGATCTCAGAAAGAATCTTATGAAGGATGATGTGCCCAGAGTGCTTGGTATTTTGAAGGTACAGGCTTTCATTTAGTTATTGGCTGCTGGGATTAATGTCTTTTTTTTGTTTAGGTTTCTGTTTTGATTGCTTAGGATAACGTAGGTGTGTCGGTAGAAAAATCAAGATATCTGCATTTAGAAATTTCACTATTTGGGAAATTGAGTAAAACTTGGACTAGTTCAACTTTTACATGGCCTTGGAATTACTATACTTGTTTAGGGGTGCGCGTTTGCATTGAAATTATGCAGAGTAAAACTCAATAGTTGAAAGTTTTTCTTTATTTATATTCAGCAACCTAAATTGTTGTTTCTGCTTATGGATGTTTGGTGGGATTAGGTTTCAGCTGCAATTGGATTCGACGCTGGTGTTTTGTCTTGTTTAGAGTACTTAGAAGCTGCCCCATGGGCTGAAGATGAAGAAGAGAAGGTGACCTCGCTTTTGTCTGAACTCCGGCTCGAAGGGGCTGGAGCAGGGGAAGTTCTAAAGAGGGTATCGACTGGAGTTAGTAATGGAACTGAAGACGGAAATGAGAACGAGGAAGTGCTTCTCAAACTTTTGTGTGTAGTACTTGAAGGAAAAGATGAGAAGGCTAGACGAGATATGAAAGCATTAGTGTCTAAGATGCTACGTGAAAATTCATCTCAGGTTGATCTCCGAAAAGAGTCTCTGTATTCAGCTTGTGAAGGGTGTTTGGATTTGCTTCGCTTTAATTTTTTACGAGCTGCCGAGTCAGATTTGCGAGATGTGGGTCAGATTGCAAGGCAAGCGGATAATTTGCATTGGCTTTTGGATATTTTGATTGATAGACAGGTTGCTGAGGATTTCTTGAAAACTTGGTCATCTCAAACTGAACTGTCTAATGTACATTCTAAGGTGCCTGCAGTACACAGGTTTGAGGTTAGCCGAGTCACATCACGCCTTCTGGTCGGGATTGGAAAAGGGCAGCTCTTGGTCTCTAAGGACGTTAGGTGCCTGCTTTTGCGTACATGGTTAGGGCCTTTATATGATGATTTTGGGTGGATGAGGAGGGCATCGAAAGGCCTTGACCGTCACTTGATTGAGGATGGTCTAAGTAACACAATCCTTACTCTACCGTTAGCTTGGCAACAAGAAATTTTACTAGCTTGGTTTGATCGATATCTGAACTCTGGTGAAGATTGTCCAAACATACAAAGAGGTTTTGAAGTATGGTGGAGGAGGGCATTTTGGAGACGCAGTGGTGAGCAGGAAAGCCGAAGACCATTACGTATTATAACTGCAACCATTGAGCACTCATAGATGTATATTGTTCCATAGCGTAGGAAGAGTTGCAATAGTTGGTATTTGGTAAGTCTCCCTTCTACTAGTTCTCGTAATAATAATCCCATTTCTTATTTATTTGTTTCTTCTTGATCGATTATTTACAAAATGTGAGCTGTTTCTTGAAGGGTAGATGAATTTCACAGTAGGTAACTATTTTGGCTATTGCAGGCAGGTATACTTGTAATATTTTCCAATATTATTGATGATGAGGTTTTGTTGTGCTTGTAAACTCGGATAATTGTTAGAAAACATTTTGTACTGATTGTGGTGGGAACGAACTTAACCGAAAAAAAAAAAAGGTCTCTTGCATTGTGTTTAATAGATTGGTACTTGAAAGTGCGTTGGTTTTGATATTTTCATGATAACATTTTGCCTGGCGACTTTGCTGGTTATGTAGTGGTGTGCTGTATCATCAAATTTTGCCTGGCATTGGCAAAACTTCTTTTGTGATCTTGTTTACATCGAGAACTTGAACTTAAGCATGTTCTTATAATTTGCTAGCCACAACACTTTCCTTTACTTTATTGGGAGATGTGCTTTGAAAGTTCCGTGAACACGAAAAAAATAAATATCCAAATCCTTACTCATTAACTGCAGCTTCATCATAGAAAATTAGAGTAAGTGGTTTTGGGTCTACTGGAAGGATTACTCTGTATCCTAAATATAACATCTATAATATGTATAATTAAAATAATATATTTGTTGTTCAAAATACGTTACATAATTTACAGTGTATAAATTAAAACCTTATGTACCAAACTAACAAGTATTTTTTGAACTAATTTAATCACGTAAAAACTAACATGATATTACAAGACTTCCTTCCACTCAGTTTGTTTCTTGTTATCTTTGCTTCTTCTCTCTAGGATTAAAAAGCTAAAAAAAAAAATACTGCTTTATGACCTCCCTTATGCGGGTACTCACATTTTAAAATTCAAAAACCCAAGCCCTCTCTATAAGTATATGGTAGTGTAGTAGTGACATAGTGTTAAAATTTCAACATAGATAACAATGTGAGGGACAGATTGATTTCCCAAAAACGAAAAAGAAAAAAGAAGAAGTAATGTTTACACGTCGTATAAAAGATCTTCCATGCCTTGGAATTCGTTCCTCAGTATAATTTCATTTTTAATTTTTATCTATGTTGTGTAAATATTTTTTTTTTCGCATAATATAAAAAATATTTTTTTAATGCTCAAAAATATAGTATTTTTTTATATAATGTAAAAGAATATATATTATTTTAAAAGAAATTAAAATTAAGTTTAATTATATAGCATAACTTATATATATATATATATATATATATATATATTTATAACGTAATTAAATAAATATTTTTAATCTTTTAAAAAATTAATATATATTTTTAGAGATTAAAAATAAAAATAATTAAATAATTAATTATTTATGCATAAGACGATTTTAATACCATATAAATAATTGTGTAGTATAAACATTTTTTGACAAAATCCTCCCTGAAAAATATTTTAATGGGATGGGGGGATTTTATTTTAATTTTAAATCTCTTTATCAAGAGTAAATATTTCCAGCCAATAATTAAGGAGTCTGAGCTTAACTTGGAATGGAAAAAGTAAATATTTCCAACCAATACTCAATGAGTATGAGCTTTAGAAGGACAAATCTTTAAACCCTATAAATGAAAGGAAGCATTACGGCATAACTTTCTTCCTTATTTTATTATATTTAAATAGCGATAATATAAAAATGAATCTTAATTTTTTAATTTTATTTAATTATTTTATTTAATATTAGTGTTTAATCATACATGAATAATACACATTAATTTATTTAATAAACATTTTTTGCTTAAAAATAATTTATGTTAATTGATTATTATTTTTAATTGATATGAGATATAAAATGATCTAAATATAAAAATTATTCATTCAATAAAAACATTCATAAATATGTTGATGAAATACTCATAAAATAAGTAATCATTAATTGTATAAATTTTAACTTTTAATGTAATAAAAATAATATATAAAACAATTATTTATAAAAAATATTATATATATATATATATATATATATTCAATTAATATTTTAATTATTTAAGAACTTAACCATAGATGAGTAATAGATATAACATGATTCAATTTAATAAATATTTTTTATTTCAAAATAATTTAAATTAATTGATTATTATTTTTTAATTAATATAAGATATGATATGATATAGACATTAAAATTATTAATTTAATAAAAATTTAATATTTTTAAAATTATAATTATCATATTTATTATAAAATATATAGATTAATAATTAAAAATATATTTTAAAAAATAAATATATAGTAATGGAAGAAATGATAACTTAGGGGATGTAGCTCAGATGGTAGAGCGCTCGCTTAGCATGCGAGAGGTACGGGGATCGATACCCCGCATCTCCATTATCTTTTTACGTATTTTATTTTTTAATCATCTCCTCTTCTCATTTTCTTCGTTGGACATCTAGGGCAACTGGTTCGCGCAAATAAAGCTAAATGAAGCAGAAGCAGAAGCATCGGGCATTTGTTGTTTAACTCTCCAGGTTTTGCATTTATTTTCTTTTGCGTTTTAATTTATTTCATTAACCCAACATACTAAAATTAATTGGCAATAAAATACATTTGACATCTATGGAAATTGAAAATAAGAAATGTATTATTATATTTACACCATTTCTGATCAATAAATCATCTGTCAATCCAAACTGTCGGTCTTCTTCGCTATGATGGCACAGATAAGCTTTACCTGCACTTTTTATATTAGAACAACAAGCATCGATTCTAGTTTTGTTGGCCATTATCATTTTGGAGTAAAAATTGTTAGAGTATCTTGAGCTTGATATTTTAGTTTATAGAAAGAATAAATTTATAGATAATAATGTAATAACTTGAAGTGGGCTCGGGCTTAACTGGGCTTAGAAATTGAACTTTTTTACGTAGAAAAAGTTTATTTTATCGTAATTATTTACAAGTACGGTTCATATAATTATATTAGATGAGAAACGGTTGGTTCTAAATTTTAATTTTAATTATAAGAATAATCAAATAATCTGATCCATCTATTTAAATTAAAAAATATGATCTGATAGATTTTATAATCAATTGTATTTAATTTAGATTAAATTACTATTAAATTATAAATAACTAAATATTTTATTTTATAATATATTATATTAAAATATTATACATACTATAATTATATTAGATTACTATTTAGTTTAAAAATAAATTTAAATATTTATAATAATTTAATAATTATACTTGCATACTTGTTATCCTTCTAATTTTTTTTACTTGTGATTATAAATAATAAATTTTACTATAAAAAAATACTTTTAATCCACTGTTCACCTCTTATTAATTATACGTGTAGAATGAACAAGTCACGTACAACTCAATTTATCAGCCCTTTTGATAATGGCTGAGTTATTACTATTAAATTTAAGTTGTTTGATTAGTTAAAATAAAAAAATAAAACAAATTGTTCATATATTTTAACAAACAAATTGCTCATGCTAAAATGTAAGGATCGTTTTCTTGTAGGCTTTTGTTCTAAAGGCCTACATTGATTTTCATGTATGAACTCTCCCTTTGTTTTGGTACATTTTTATTCTAATTCAAGTAAAAAAATAGTTTAATTATGTTATATAATCTAATTCACATATGCACTTTTATTTTTAATCTATTTTAATAATAAATAAATGTTTATTTTTTTTAAAACGGAAATGAACTTATCTTAAGTAATTGAATCATTTATGTATTAGAAAAAGAATTAACAAACTATATTTATAGGTATAAAACCTTCTGTTGTCAGTGTGTGTTTTGCAAATCTAACCCGTCCATGCACGGAGATCTTGACGAATTCTTAAAAAAAAAATAAAACAAATTGCATTTGATTTATTTCCTTGAGTTCTTGCCTTCTTGGTGAGTACCTTTGAATCGAGAATTTCTCATAATTGCTGGTGGGAGCAAGCTAGCTAGATTCGAAGAATTGGTACTGAAAACCAAAAAAAAACAAAAAAAAAAGTAAGGGAAATTATTTAATTGTTGGCGTTGAAATTAAAATTGAAAATAAGGATAAAATTGTTGACAATATTGGAATTAGTGGCGTCGATTTATCTTCCTCCCGTATGATAATAATAAAGAATCTATACATAGCTACAAAATGTAGCTTTCACTAAATTTTTCATTCATAGAAAACGCTTTTCGTTAACACCCAGTCGCATTCTTGGCAAAGTCATTAAGAAATTCTTGTGATTTCAAGGATTACACCGTCAAGGTTAGTTTCTAGAAGATAACATCAAAACAGTTAAATAAGAACTAAAATAGTGCAAACACTGGTATGTAATTGAATGGGGAAAAAATATTTATATCCGTTGTTCAAACCTAAAGAAACAACTGAACTTCAAATTAATGCACTTTAAGTATATACTTATTTTCTAACATATTTAGAATTAGATTCATACACATATGAATGTATCATGTATATGTTATTAGGAGTAGATCGATCTAGATTCTCTATGGTTGAAATTATTAGGAATGGATCGATAGAAGTTATCTTTGATTGATTGAGATGATGGACCGATTTAGTTGAATTTAGGCACTCTTGAATTTTGTTTTATCGTTGATGAATCAATCGATAAAAGGGTATTGATTGATCGACTTATCGATTCAACCAATCGATTATGTTTTAGATCAATCGAACATGTAACTTTTTAATTTAAAATCTCTTTATTAACTCGAGATAATTATTTCGATTACTAAATTATCTTTATTAAATACTGCATCATTAACATAATATTAGGGTTTTAATTCTTCTATATAAACAACCTAATACTTATTGTTTTTATTATCATATTTATTCTATTAATTTTGCATCTTTTGTGCTCTCTCTCTCTCTCTCAAAATAATTTTTCACTTCATAATTCTTTATGTGTGTTCTTGATTTAATCCGTAAAATATATTACGTGGTTATATTTAATTAATTCATATACTTAATATTTTTAGATATTGTGCTTTTAACTATTGTTTTAGAATTTGTTAGTTAATTTAATTTTAAATTTTTTATTGTTAAATCTAATCTATAGAACACATCTTGTGCTTATACTATTTGTACTAACTTTTAGGTGATAATTGAACGGGTTCGAGTGTTAGTGTGACTCGAATAATTGAAATGTTGGTACTGATTGGTATACATAACTTTTGGAAACTTAGAAAGAAGTAATGCCTTATAATTAGATTACATTGCGTGCTTTGGAAATGGTAATCTAAGGTCTTATTTTGTAATAAATATTAATTTTTATAATAGATAGTTAGTTGGGCTTATTGTTTTTAAGATCTTATTTTGCAATAAATATTGATTTTTATAGTGGATATTTACGTTGTCTTATTGTTTTTATTTTAAGTTATTATTATGACTTAATTTGTTTTCACTTAAAATATTATATGTCGTATTTATATTTATTTTCACATTCTCTTATTTAGATTGATTGATTTTCAGACTGTTTAATAGTTTTTAATTAGAAATAATTAGTAAAATTATATATTCATCGTCTTTAAGTTAATAAAATTTATAACTTAAATTGTAAGATGTTATTTAGAAAAATTAAAAAAAAATTGAATATTTTAAAACTTTTTATTGCATAAATAATTCAGTTATTTAATATGATTATAATTTTAATTATTTATTAACAAAACATATATTCATTTTCATATAACATTAAAAAAAATATAAATTTATCTATGTTATAATATATATATATATATATATATATATATATCTGAGAGATTTAAAAATAAAATTTTAAATTATACCATACGATTGAATATATTTTAAAACTCTAGTTTTGAATTCATGCTAAATCAATATTTAAATAAACGGGAGTATTTGATTTATTGAGCAGATGTTTTGTCAAAGTGTTGTTATTAGGGGTGTCCATGGTCCGGTTCGGTCCGGTTTTTCTTAAAAAACATTTAACCGGACTGGACCGTTCATATTACTCAGACCGGATCGGGTTAGTCCGTTTGAAACGGTTTTAAGAAATAAAAACTGGACCGGACCATTTGAATTTTAAAACCGTTCGGTCCGGTTTTATTCCCGATTTGGTTCGATTTTTTTATAATTTAATAAAGAATAATGTAAATTTTTAAATATATTATTAAACCGATCCGGTCTGATTTGAACGGTTTAAAATTAATACAAACCGGATCAGATCGTTTGATTAGTAAAACCGTTTGGTTTGGTCCGGTCCGATCTGGTTTTACGGTTTGGTCTGGTCCGATCCAGTTTATGGATACACAAAGATAACATTTCACTGATTTGTCATTTGGTTATATAAAATATTAAATGTTTTAGCGAAAAAAATGTGAGTTTTAATTATGTTTATTTTTATTTTTTTAAATATTTTTTTATAATATAAATACATATATATTTTTAATATTATAAAAAATAAACATATTTTTTTAAAAACAAAACTAATTAAATAAATAAATTATTTATACATAGGAGGAAAAATATTTTATCTACTGTTTTTAAAGAAGTACTGAGAACCCAACGTTATCTATTACAATTATGGAAGTAGAGTATATCTTTAAACAATTTTATAATTCATTTTCTTTCCTAATTTCAAATATATATCAACATCTTAAATTTTTTAATAAAAGTTGAGTATTTTTAATGGAGAAGTATCCTACATTTTGCTTTTAATAAAAATGTATAATTTTTTTATAGTTATTATATGTTACACAAATTCTATTCTATTTTTTAAAAAATCACATTAGTTCTAATTCGATTATTAATCATTTTTTTTTGTTAAAAATAATCATATGTCAATCACATCACCATATTTTAAGTGATGTTTTTAGAATTAAATAAACAACAAATCCCATTTTCGAACACGTAAACTTGAAAATTAATAACAAAGTCCCGCTTATAAAAAAATAAAATTATCTCTCACTCTAATACTTCTCCCAAATTAACCATAATCTCTTCAAACTTGTAAAAATTGTTGAATTAATCAAAAATTGGCTATGATTGAGAGCTGGGGAATGACCTTTAGATAATTTGGGATTATTTAGTTAGTATTTAGGGTTTGGGAGGTGGAGCATTAATTTTCTATTTTGGGGGTTTGGGATGAGGGTGGTTTTTTTAAAAATTTATAATTTGAAAAATGTTCTTTAAAAATCTGAGCTCGTGGTTGGCACATGATTATTTAAAAAACGATTAATATATGATCAATATGCATCTTTTTTAAAAATAGTAGGATTTTTTTACATCACTTAATAATTATAGATCTTTTGTGTATTTTATTGAAAGTTATAAAACCTGTAGAATTCTTCACCTTATTTTTAATTATTAAAAAATTAAAATTTAAAAATTTGCATTTTTTTGTAAAATTATTCATCAGAAAAGAATTTTTTTTACCCTTTTGGTCATTTTGAGAAATTTATTTTTACACAATTTATAATAACAAATCTTAAAGAGAATTGAGGGAAAAAAACTAAATTACTTGATACTTAAGGGTGTATTAATTTGGAAAGACTCTTGCATACAATAGAAATATGTACATGAAGTGTTAAAAATTGGTTTATTTTTATAAAAAATGAAAAAAAAAAATGCAGACGATATAGATGACAAATATTAATAGAAAACATATTGTGGTTCATGAAATTTACCTTTCCACAAGAAGGACCGCAATTTGATTTGTCCAATATCCCTGCTATCTTTAACTGCAAACGCAAGTGTAGACTTAATTAAAAACTCCCTAGAGTTGTTTAACTTTCCATAGGATTTTATTTCTCAAAGTAGTATCATTAGTACGTACTTCTCAATCTACTAATAAAGTATCGAGTATTATCATCAAAAAGAGACTGAATTAATGACCAATGTCATGCATTATCATTAGCTAGAGATCCTGAACTGTAAGGCTCTCGGCCAAAACAGTTGCTCCATATTTGGCCTTAGGAATAAATTCAGGAAGCTAGTCCAGGTAGTAAGGATGTTTAGTAGCAAGAATATTAGCACCATCACCAATTTGAAAACATAGTCCTTTTCTTAATAAAAATCTTGATTCTACATATTCTTTTCCACACAAAAGAATCAGATGGTTTGACCATGACTTGCATGAAATTCTTTGACTTGTAATATTTTTGTTTGATAATCGTTACCCAAAGCTTGTCATAATTAGAAGCTATGAAACACCCCAATTTGACCAACATTGCGTGGATGAATTGATGATATCTTCTAAAGCCAAGGCCTCCATCTTCTTTGCACAATAACGATTTGTATCTGTTGAAGCTTAGCTTTTTCCGTGCTCGTGTTCATCAATAATGCGCACTTTGTAAAGACAATCTGTTTTGATTCGGTCATAAACCGATTTGCACGTTCTTAGGGTTGTTAATAACGTGAAGCTATTTTCTTTCTTCTAGTTGTAAACGGCTCTATAAAGCCCCAAATTTCTAGCAATAAAGATGAATAAAGTTTTCTAACCAAATCACTTCCGTGTTTTTGGGTGTGTGGCTCATGTTCATGTGCCTGACAATCAAAGAAAAAAATTAGATAATAAAAGCTTCAAATGTTTTCTTTTGGGCATTAGTGACGAATCAAAAGACTATAGGCTTTATGATCTAATCTCTAAAAAGATAGTGATTAGCACAGATATAGTATGTGTTGAGGATGAAAAGTGGAACTGGGGTACAAAAACAGAGGAGATAAAACATGATGAGTTCAAATGTGAGGATAACAAAGAAGATGCTGATAAAAGAGAAACTATGGAAGATGTTGAAACTAAAGAAACAGATGACTCATCATCAAATGAACCATCTGAAGAAACACCACTGATTCAACAACAAGGGAGGAATCGAAGGCAGCCAATATGGTTGAAGGATTATGTAACCGGTGAGGGATTGACTGATGAAGAAGAGAGTAGTAATCTAGTATTGTTTACCTCAGTCACAGATCCAATCACGTTTGAAGAAGCACATCAGAATCTGAAATGGAGAGAGGCAATGAATTTGGAGATAAAAACTATCAAACAAAATGAAACGTGGGAGCTAACTAATTTACCAAATGGAGCTAAACGAATAAGAGTCAAATGGGTATTTAAGACAAAGCTTGATGAGAAAGGAGAATTGGACAAGTATAAGGCACGACTTGTAATAAAAGGATACTCTCAAAGGCAGGGAATTGATTATACTGATGTTTTCGCACCAGTGGCTAGATGGGATACAATCAGAACAATTTTAGCTCTTGTAGTTCACAAAGTTTGGAATGTTTTCCAACTAGATGTAAAAGGAGCATTCTTGCATGAAGAACTGGAAGAGAAAGTATTTGTTGATCAACCTCAAGGATATAAGAAACAAGGAGAAAAGCACAAAGTTTATAGGCTAAGGAAGGATTTGTATGGGCTCAAGTAGGCTCCGTGAGCCTGGTACAACAAAATTGAGGCATATTTTGTCAAAGAGGGTTTTGAAAAGTGTCTTTGTGAACACACATTGTTTATAAAAATCAAGTGAGAAAGGCAAACTGCTAATTATGAGTCTCTATGTGGATGATCTTATCTTTACTGGAAACAATGAAGAAATGTTCAAAAGTTTCAAAGGATCAATGGAAAAGGAGTTTGATATGACTGATCTTAGTAAAATGAAATATTTTTTGGGAGTAGAGGTGGTACAAAACTCAAATGGAATATTTATTTGTCAACGCAAGTATGCTAAAGAAGTACTTCAAAGGTTTGGAATGGAAAGAAGCAATCATGTGAATAATCCAGTTGTTCCAGGATGCAAGCTGTCAAAAGATGAAAATAAAGTTGTGTATGTGGATGCTACAGAATACAAACAATTGGTTGAGAGCTTGTTGTATTTAACCACCACGAGACCTGATCTCATGTATGCAGTCGGACTAATTAGTAGATATATGGAGAAACCAACTGAGATGCATATGCAAACTGCCAAAAGGATACTAAGGTATTTGGAGGGTGCTTTGGAAATTGGAATTAGCTATAAGAAAGATGGTGCAGGAAGTTTAAAAGCATTTGCAGATAGTGACTATGCAGGGGATGTTGATGATCGAAAAAGTACCTCAAGATACATACTCATGCTAGGAACAAAGGCTGTTTCATGGTCCTCAAGAAAACAACCAGTAGTGACACCATCTACGACAGAGGCAGAATTCATAGGAGGAGCCTCGTGTGCGTGTCAAGTGGTCTGATTGAGAAGAATTCTGGAAAAACTTTGTCATGTACAAAGTACGAGCACTATTATTTATTGTGACAATACCTCTACTATCAAACTTTCCAAAAATCCAGTTCTACATGGTCGAAGTAAACACATCGACGCAAGGTTTCATTTTTTACGTGAGCTCACAAAAGATGTAGTAGTAGAATTGGTGTACTGCAGTACATAAGATCAAGTGTCTGACATCATGACTAAACTTCTCAAATTGGAGCTCTTCTTGAAACTGAGAAACAAACTTGGTAGGTGTGCCATATCAGAAGTAAACTAAATTAAGACAGTTCAGTTTAAGAGAGGATGTTAAAGCTTTTCCCGTGCTCGTGTTCATCAATAATGCCCACTTTGTAAGGGCAATCTGTTTTGATTCGGCCATAAACCGATTTGCACGTTCTTAGGGTTGTTAAGAACGTAAAGCTATTTTCTCTCTTCTAGTTGTAATCGGCTCTATAAAACCCCAAATTTCCAACAATAAAGATGAATAAAATTTTCTAATCTAATTAATTCTGAGATTCAGAATTTACATATCAAAGAGTTTGCATACTCTTATGTAAATAGTTTTAGATACTTTAAAAATACTCATAGTGTAGATTGAGAGAGTTGACAAAACGGATCTAATAAGGGTAGCCTTACCTGCACTTGAAAGGAATTGAGCCCTCCATTCTTCAATTTTAGCTGCAATTCTTTCTAATAATTGGTTAAAATCCATCTTCTTCTTTTTTCTCTCTGTCTCTCTCTTTCTCTCTTTTGAAGAAATAAAGGGTTCCTTAGATATACAATACTAGAATCAGCTTTCCGAATTCTCAAGATCTGCATCATTTTTCTTTGAATCATGTTATCTACATTTCGAGAGGAAAAAAAAAACAAATTTTGTCAAATTAGGGGATTGACCAGATAGATTTATATATTCTTCTACGACCTTCAAAATAGTAGAGGCTTCATTATCATTTGCTGTGCTGCACAAAAGAATGTCATCGTATGTGAAATTGGATTACTACCTGCAGCTATTTTAATGGCATGTAAATTCTTGTCATTTTGATCAGTATGTAATAATAGTCTTGATAATACCTCAGCAACTATGATAAATAGATAAGGAGATAAAAAATATTCACTACTACAAAAAGGGGTATATAAGTCGATGTCTAAAGTCGGTTTTTTCTAAAAACCGACTTTGAATGAATTTAAAGTCGGTTGTCCACGTCAACCGACGCTACGTTACGTGGATAGCGTCGGTTGTCCACCTAATATATGCCCTAACATCTCATTTAGTACGCAGAGTTCCAGTTTTCGATCTGCTTCTTCCTCTCCTTTCCTCACTCGAGTCACTTTTCTCCCACAATCTTAACCGTGCGCCACCTTCGTTCTACATTTCCGGCCACCTCCAACCACCATTTGAACGGACGTTTGTAAGTTTTCTCTTCTCACAATATTATCTGTCAGTTCTTCTTTTTTTAATAGCAAAATGTTAAAATCTGCGTATGGGTATTTCATTGATTAATTCCCGAAATATGAATGTTCTTTGTCTTAATTTGGAGTGCAATATTTCGTGCAGATTTTAACTTACAATATTTCGTGCAATATTTCGTGCAGATTTTAAAATCTCACAATATTTCGTGCAATATGTCTTAATTCTTTATTTCATTTTTAATAAATTGGGATGATCCAAGGCTGATCTTAACTTATATAAGTATGAGTTAAAAACTAGAGGTTGTGATAATTTGTAAAATACATATGCTTGTGACAAGTAGGATAAATCAAAAAGGGTTTGTGATCTATTATTATTAATATTACCAAGTGACTTTTTTATAGTCGAAATAAAGTGAACAACGTTTAATTTGTGCTAATTTATCAGCGTGTAAATGTATTTCGTTAATCGAACAACGTATTTTTGTATAAATTTTTGATTTAGTTATGTTTTTTTGTTTGCTTGTAATAATAATGTTTGAATTATTACTTGTATGTATTCAATAATATGTGAAATGTTTTGTGGGTTTGCGTGGATAAATTTATACGTATAATTAATATTACTTTGTAATTATGATATAGTAACATGCTTAGAAATTAGAATCAACCGCGTGATTGGTTTTTATATGAAACATGAACTGCTTATTTTTTAATTTGTATATAAATGGTTTTGTAAAATGATTAAAATGATAACTATTTTGCATTATGTATGTTTTGATATATATTCTAATAATTAGGAAATTTATATATAATAATACATAATTAAGTAATATGTTTAATTAATGTCATTAATAGAAAATGGACAAATCTTGGATGTCAAAGTGTAGAATTGAGCAAGACTATATTTCTGGAGTTGAAAGTTTCATGGAATTTGCTTGTAGAACTAGTAATACTAGAAGTAGTATGATTCGATGCCCATGCGTTAAATGTAAAAATGAGCGATTTCATGAATTTGATGAGGTTAAGTATCACCTTATCCGTAATGGTATTCTATTGAGCTATAAATGTTGGTATTATCATGGAGAAAATATTGATAATACTCATGGAGAAAAGTATAATAAGAATGTGGGTGGATTACATACATCATATCATAATGTACAGACAGAAAATATGTTTCGTGGTGTTGAAGATGAATTACGCGGGGATGATCCCGAAACCTTTAATAAACTTATAGAAGATGCCGAAAAACCGTTGTATCCAAAATGCAAAAAATACACTAAGATGTCAGGATTGGTTCATTTGTACAATGTCAAGGCAAAACATGGTTTTTCTGACAAGGGATTCACAGAATTACTAACTCTACTAGTCGATATGTTTCCTGAGGGTATTGAATTGCCATCTTCAATGTATGAAGTGAAGAAATCTCTTAGTCGATTTGGCATGGAATATCATAAGATTCACGCTTGTCCTAATGATTGCATTCTTTATAGAAAAGAATATGAGACATTACATGATTGTCCTATGTGTAAAGAATCGAGATGGAAGCATGGTACAAATGATACAACACATAAGAAAGGCGTGCCTGCAAAGGTTCTTTGGTACTTTCCTCCGATCCCTCGCTTTCAAAGGTTGTTCAATAGTAAATATACATCAAAGATGTTGACTTGGCATTCAGATAATCGATCTGATGATGGGATGCTACGTCATCCTTGTGATTCTCCAAATTGGAAAGTAGTAGATAATTTATCTCCTCAATTTTCATCTGATCCGCGCAATCTGCGTCTTGCCATTGCTGCTGATGGAATTAATCCACATAGTTCCCTCAGTAGTAGATATAGTTGTTGGCCAGTAATTATGGTAACATACAACCTTCCTCCCTGGTTGTGTATGAAAAGAAAATTCATGATGTTAACATTATTGATCTCAGGACCGAAACAACCTGGTGTTGATATTGATGTATATTTGCAGCCTCTGATAGATGATTTAAAGACGTTGTGGAATGATGGTGTAAATGTTTACGATGCATATAAAGAAGAATACTTTAACTTGAAGGGGGTTCTTTTATGGACAATTAATGATTTTCCTGCCTATGGAAACTTATCAGGACATGCAACAAAAGGTTACAAGGGATGTCCTATATGTAGTGATGGAACTTCTGCAAAGTATCTTGTTCACGGACGAAAGATGTCTTATAGAAAACATAGGAGATTTTTTCCATCTGGACACAAGTTTAGATACCAAAAGAAACCGTTCGATGGTGAAGAAGATCATGATCATGCAACTCGACCTTTGCGAGGTATTGAGATATTAAGGCAATTGATTGGATGACATTCAAACGATATGGAAAGATGAAAAAAAAACTCACCAAGTCTGGGAAACGAAGGAGGTCAACTAATGAAATTGGTGAAAATGAAAAAGATTTTGAACCGAATGGTTGTTGGAAAAAAAAATCAATATTTTGGGAATTGCCTTATTGGAAAGACCTACACATTCGTCACATCTTAGATGTCATGCACATTGAGAAGAATGTATGTGAAAGCTTGATTGGCACTTTACTTAATATACCTGGAAAAACAAAGGATGGCATTAAAGCAAGATTGGATTTAAAGAAACTAGGCATACGACCTGAATTGGAACCAAGGGTGGAAAATGATAAGAATCGAACATACTTGCCACCAGCATCATATACAATGTCAACAAAAGAGAAGGATGTGTTTTGTAAATGTTTGGAAGGTGTGAAAGTTCCTGATGGTTACTCATCCAACTTAAGAAATTTTGTGTCTATCACCGATAAGAGACTGTATGGATTGAAATCACATGACTGTCATATCTTAATGCAACAGTTATTACCAGTTGCTATTAGATCAATTCTTCCAAAACATGTTCGAATATCAATAATTCGGCTATGTTCATTCTTCAATACCATATGCAAGAAATCTATATCAATTGGCGAGTTAAATTCTTTACAGAAAGAAATTGTAGAAACTTTGTGTCTAATTGAAAAATATTTTCCTCCTTCTTTCTTCGATATAATGATTCACTTATGTGTTCATTTAGTTCGAGAGGTTCAATTATGTGGTCCTAAATTCTTAAGGTGGATGTATCCTTTTGAGAGATATATGCAAGTTCTTAAAGGATATGTAAATAATAGATATAGACCTGAAGGATGCATGGTGGAATGCTACATTGCTGAAGAGGCCATTGAGTTTTGTTCTGAATACTTTAGTGGTTGCACTGAAATTGGGAATCCTACGCACAAGTTATTCTTAGAACGTCACATGATCCAAGTAGGTAACCCTATGCTTGGTGGAAGTAAGAAATTATTTATTGATCGCACTCGATGGGAAAAAGCACACCGAATCATTTTGGTAAATAATAACGAGGCACAACCGTACATAGAGTAAGTGATGTTCATTGTTTCATCTTTTATTTAACTATTAATGATGATATATAACTTAATATATATTTAATAACGTTATAGGATGCATTTAAACTTATTGAAGATCGATCCTCGTTATAAAAAAAAAGGAGGAGAAAAATGGTTGTATGATGAACATAAGCGAGAGCTTATTAATTGGTTTCGCAACCACGTAAGTGTCACAAACAAAAAATCATGCATGTATCCTCCTATATATATTCAATGTTTTAAAACTTTGCTCTAAACACATTTTGTGTTTTTGTATACATAGATTCGAGGTGAACTCAAGAAACCCAATCATAAAATATCAGAAAGTTTACAATGGCTTGCACATGGCCCAAAATTCGATGTCAAATCATTTCATAGTTTCACAATAAATGGATCGAGGTTTACGACTCAAGCTAGGGACAAAGTCCGAGTAAATCAAAATAGTGGGGTGCAGATGGTTGCACAAACTATGCAATTTGCCAGTTCAAAAGATGTTAATCCTGTCCTTTCTGATAGAACATATTATGGTATAATACAAGAGATTTGGGAATTGGATTATGAGGTCTTCCATGAGACAGTATTCTTGTGTGATTGGGTCGAAGATGTTATCAATGTTGGATATAAAATAGATGATTTTGGATTTACTCTTGTAAATTTATCCAGGATAAGTCACACAGATGATCCTTTCACGTTAGCACTTCATGCAAAGCAAGTATTTTACGTGAGCGATCAAATTGATCCAATATGGTCTGTTGTGTTAACGCCTCCACAAAAGGAGTTTTACCATTGTGATGTTGTAGAAGATGATGACTCTATGCTTGATACATTAACCAATATTAGTAATTTCTCAAATAAATTGCCTAATGTACGTGATGATCTAATTGATGATGATGATTCTTCGACATGGACTCGTAGTGATTGTGAAGGAATATATGTATACGATCAACAACCTAATTAAACATAATGTATGTTCTATATTGTTGTAATAACTCTTGTATATATGTGTGTT
The DNA here is from genome assembly GCA_037013495.1 of Hippophae tibetana. Classification (NCBI taxonomy): domain Eukaryota; kingdom Viridiplantae; phylum Streptophyta; class Magnoliopsida; order Rosales; family Elaeagnaceae; genus Hippophae; species Hippophae tibetana. Next base: position 3,289,750 of record CM072804.1, on the reverse strand, counting down.
CCTAAAATTGTCAATTAATTTATATTTCTCCACTTTTGCAGATATTTCATGGATATTCAGCTTGTAGATCCAAATGATCCATTGGGGTATTTGAAAAGAAGGGGTTGGGCGAATATACCTGATGCTCCACTTAACCCAGATGATAGAATACCCGTTAAATTTGATGCTACTGGTAATCCACTAGGGGAGAATGGTTAACAATTGAAATCTTCTATTGGTCGACTGACAAAGTCCAGTATACCAATCAATATAAATCATTGGTCTGAGGTTGCCGATGCAGAAAAGTTTAAAATATGGATAACCATTTATGTAAGTCTCTTATATTTTATAATCAATATATATATATATTATATATTGATTGTATCTAATCTTTTGTACTGTGTTTTTACAGAATCGTTACAAAGTCGATGACAATTGGCAGGGCAAGTGTTATAAGATTGCAAATAAGGCGTGGAAGGAATACAAGACTTCTAGATTGGCGAAAAATTATGTGTTTCCATATTTGGAAACACTTGATGAGAATGTGATATACAAAATCCCTGAAGGACACCCCTGGATTACACCTCAAGTTTGGAAAGACTTTGTAGATTATAGACGTTCAGAAGAATTTCAAATTATTAGAGAAGATCACCAGAATGTCCAAATGCATAAAATTCTTCCTAACCGTACTGGGAGGTCTTCAAATCCTGAAGTTAGATTTCGAATGGTATTATTAATTTGTCTTAATTTTATAAATATTTTTATATTAATTTTTCTCAATTTAATTTCATGTCATTGTTAATAAAATTTTCCTAATTTATGTAGGAAGCTGAATTGGGTAGACCTGTTACCCGAATGGAATTGTACATAGAAACAAAGACTCCCAAAACGAAGAATGCAAGACCGATGAGTCAACGAGGAGAAGAACAATTAAATAAGTTGGTTAGTAATTTCGTTTGATAAAAAGTCTGACTGATACTTAATAATTGATGTAATAATGAATGATATGTTTGTGTGCTTTATTATTTGTAGAGAGCTGTTCAAGAAAAACTATACAGGGGTGAAATAATCGAAGAGCCTGGGAGAGATGCTTTATATCATGCAATCGGACGCGATCATCCTGGTCGTGTTAGGGGAGGTAGCCAATATGATGGTGCTTTGGAGTATTTTAAAATTCCAAAACATAAGCCTCAGACGGTAAGTAAGGAGAAATACACTAAAATTGAAGAAGAATTCAACTTCTTTAAGGCCTCCGTGATGAGTGAGATTGCCACTCTAAAAGAACATCAATCACAACAATTGTCAGCCATGTCATCATGCTACAACCAGGGCATGCCATATTGGCCAAGCATGCAACCATCCATGCCAGGCATACCACCTTCCATTCCAGGCATGCCACAATCCATGCCAAGCATGCCACCATCCATGCCAGGCATGCCACCATCCATGCCAGGCATGCCACCATCCATGCCAGGCATGCCATCCACCCAATCTCATTGTGCTCAAACTACATCCAGTATGGGATATAGCCATCCTATTGGTCCTCATTATATGTCAGGAATGCACATGCAATCAAGTAGTGGTTCATTTTCTCCAATGCAATCTGTACATTCTTACCATAAATCAAGCCAAGATGAACATATTGGTGAGAATGTACATCCAATAGCTACCCCATATGAGAGTCCTCCTCTATTTGATGAATCATATGTGGTAAGATTTTAATTTTTAAATTCTTATTATATGTTTTATTTTTTATATATAACACTTAAATTTTTTACAGAATATGAAATGTTTGTTGAAACATCCTTCGTCAACGGACTATGTTGCTATTGGAACGGTACAACAATTGAGTGATGATCGGATGATTCATAATCAATATTTGCCTAATCATTGGCGAATAGTAATTGATCAATCATTGTTTCATGATTGTCCACTACCTGTGCCTTCTGATGCTACCACAGTCCAAGAGGCGGTTGGACAGTATGTGGCTTGGCCGTCGATTCAAGTTGTTCTAAATTTTGACATGGTACTATTTTTTAACTTAAAAAATAACACTTGTTTACTACTATTATTTAATGTGATCTTATATTGTTACTAAAAATACATATATGATACTTTTTTGGTAGTCTATTATACCAGAACTCTTAAATGCATCACATTTAAGAGATACCAAGCAAGTATCTCGTGCTAAATCTATGACTAGTGGTAAATCCTCGTGCACCAAGTCATTCAAGAAGAAGCCTTGGAAAAAGTATAGTCATACTTATGCGTTACAGTTCAGTAGAAATCTTGGCAGTTTGATGACTATTGTTGGGAGGGCATCTAGCATAAATGATGGATGGACTGTGCCACTTCCTATTGAAATTTCTGGTGTAGACATCGGCCAAACTTATATATCGATCGAGTGCTTGTTGCAAATATTTGAATATCAAATGATCGATTTAAGTATAATTCAAGTGTGGACAAGGTGAGTCCTCAATCTAGTTAGTTTTCTTTTATTTATGCAGAACATTATATTTATATTATCTAATTATATATATACATATATAGGGCTTGCTATTATCGACTTCAACATAATCACTCATCACATTTAGCAATGTTCTATGATTCTTCATATGTTAATCAATATCAAGAGAAGGATGTTAGCATCAGAGCTAAACAATTATGTGATAGAGCATTAACGCTTAGCAGAAATCAAAAGTTGATAATCCCTTGGCCATTAAGGTTTGAACAAGGCCAAGATCATTGGATGTTGGTAATCATTGATATGTTCAATAATCATGCTTGGTACTGTGACTCAGCTTCCATAGAACTGAGTAAAGATACAAAAGCAGTTGTTGAAATGTAAGAGTTATATTTAGTTACATATTAGTTTTTTCTATTATTTTTTGTAATATTTAATAAAAACTAATCGTTTTATATCTTGACAGGGCATGGAAGTTATGGAACAAGTCTAGGGGCATTGTCCTTAAAAAATCTCATAAGCTTATATGGACAAAAGTTATGGTATGTACAATTCAATATTAATAATTTTATTAATTTTACAATTAAATAATAAGGATGTTCGAATATGAAAATTCATGTATACATGCACTTTTTTTTGTAGGTTCCACAACAAAATAATGGAGTCATGTGTGGTTATTATGTCATGAAGTTTATGAGTGAAATCATCACAAATATCAAAATTCCAATTGATGATGTGGTAATATATTTTACCCATATACATACAAGTTTTAACATATTTGAGTTTGTTTTTGTAAATTAATGAAATCATATTCTTATTTTGATTTTGAATACATGTAGTTCTTCGGTTGGAACAAGACGGGTTACGACCAGCAAATTTTTGATGATTTACGAGAGGAATGGGCAGAACACATGGTTCAAATTATATCATCGCAAGAAGAATCAGAAGAAGATTCTGATGATCTTGAATAGCATATGACAACATAACAGTAAATTTTTTAATGATTTGGCCTTCTATATCTATTCTTGTGTCTGAAATCACTTGGTTGATGATGATTAATCATATATATGCTCATGTATTTAGGGGAATGCATTGTTTATAAATATGAATTTATCTGGAATCTCTGCTAGTATTTTTAATGATATATAATGAGTTCTAAATGTACAAATCAGGTGTACGTATGTCGGTCCGATTTGTTTCTTGGTTTGTATGAGTTTTGGTGCATATGAACGTGTTCCATATGTTTAAGGGCACCAAAACTCACACAAGCTTACCCAAGAAATCGAAGTTACATGCAATTGATTTCATATTTAGAGTTCATTATATATAGCATTAAAAAATAGTAGTAGAGATTCTAGATAACTTCATATATAGACAAATGATTAATAATGCTAATATGAGTTCATCGAATGTCGTTGTACGTGCTAATCTCAATAATGATTTAATTTCTTCATTCGTACGTATGAAGTTTATACTACTTTTTTGATGTATGTTTTACGTGCTCATGTATGTAGGAGAATATTTGTTATGGATCAGCCTTTTTTTCCCATAATGCTTGTGAAGGCCAATCAAGATTCTACGCCAACCAAGCTTACTCGATGGCATAATTTGACGACATTATTTTATTTGTAATTGAAGTTATTTATATGCATTATTTGATTTTGTAATAAATTTAATTATTAAGTCATTAAATATATTTATATTGTTAATTATTCAGTATTATTATTTATATTTTAGTGTTTTTATGTTATTTATATATACTATTATACGAAAAAGAAAATTAAAAATTAATACAAATAAAATGTAGAGTCGGTTCATGGCATGAACCGACTCTACGTGTAGCGTCGGTTCATGCCGTGAACCGACTCTACCTGTAAAGTCGGTTCATGGCATGAACCGACGCTACACGTAGAGTCGGTTCACGCCATGAACCGACGCTACACGTAGAGTCGGTTCACGCCATGAACCGACGCTACACGTAGAGTCGGTTCACGCCATGAACCGACGCTACACGTAGAGTCGGTTCACGCCATGAACCGACGCTACACGTAGAGTCGGTTCACGCCATGAACCGACTTTACAGGTAGAGTCGGTTCACGGCATGAACCGACTTTACAATTTAAGTCTCTGAATTTAAAGTCGGTTCATACAACCGATTTTAAATTTGTTTAAAGTCGGTTAAAAACCAACTTTTATACCCGTTATTGTAGTAGTGATTCTTGTCTCAAACCCCTCGATGGATAGAAATTGCCATACTTGGATCCATAATAAGATACAGTAGATAAACATTGTTTATTGAGATGGCAAAATTGTGTATTAAATTAACCCCAGTCCTGCCAAAATTTGTAGAATATTTTGTCATATATTTTATTTATATCTATTTTAATACCTATAAGTGCATTTTTGCCTGTGGGTATTAGAAATTTTGGTAGAAAAATCTCCTACGTTGTGCTAGCTAATATATATATATATATGTATATATTACGTGGATTCAAACAAATTATCAATTGTGTCCGAAGCACTATAACAATATTAAGGTCAAACACTATTACACTAAACTCCATTCCAAACCAAGCCTTTCGACTCAAAATCTTACGTGTTACTTCAAAAGTAACCCGTCCCTGATCTTGATCTCTTTCTCTCTGGTGTAATTCATTGCTCTACAAACATGATAAAAGTAGAAGGGATAAAAGACTGGGACGAAGACTTTAATTTGATGGCCACCGTCAAATAGGTGATGTTAAATTGCTTTTTTCAAATTAATGTTTATCTCTAATATATACACACACAATGATCACCATAAACCACCACAAATACAAAAATAGCATTTTACTATTTTTTGTTTTTTGTTTTTTACTTCAATGTTTTCTGGGTTATTGTTTATGACTTATATATATATATATATTCTAAAAATCACTTGATGTTAAATCTTCCTTAATAATATTTGTTTAATGTTTTTCCTAATTTTTATGTTTATCGGTTTTAATTGATTTTTGTAATTTTATATATCCATGCTTTACAATTCATTTAAATTATGTGTAAATTCATCCTCTTTTACATCTTTTTAATATGAAAACCACCCCTTTCCACACTAACTAGTAACTACCCATAACTACATTATTAGGAAACAACCACCGATAATTGCATAATCTTTTTATTTTTATTTTTAAAAACATCAAAATTATTATATTTTTTACTTTTTCAAAACACAAAATATTTTCTACTTCATTTTACATATTTATCATAAAACAAATGCAAAATTCATATTATATTTTTCAATAATTATTTTACTTATTGAGATTTAATTGTTTCATCTTTATATTTTTTTTCAAAAATTAACCAACCAATTCGAATCTAAGATCATATTAAATATGTATTTTTTTAAAATTTATTGGTCTAAATAGGTTCAAAAAATATCAAAATCGACATTTTTGGTTCGATTTGAGGTCCAAAAGTCATGAAAACCAAACCAAATCTATAATATTAATATATACTGATTTTTTAAATAGACTTTTAATTATTACTTTTTATAATACAATTATAATTTAAAATTTATTTAAAATTATAAAATCTAACCTAATTAATAAAGACTATCACTCAACTAATCACAATGAGAAGCCTCACTCAAATTACTCTTAAATTGATTCAAAATCTTAAAATTAATAATTTTTTTTCTTACGTTACTTGAATAGACTACTTATTCCTAATTGACATTATGAGATTTTATTTGAATGTATAGCTTCATCTTATGTTTAATAAGTTGTTAAACACACTTTAATTTTTTAATAATTATTATGTAGAAAATTTTTATTGAATAATTTGAAAAAAATTGAAGTTCTATATTTATATAATAACTATTAGAATCATCTTATATATTCTTAATGATAATAAATTTAAGTAAATATAATAAGTGATGTTATAAGTTGGTTTGAATATTGAATTTTTAGGACCATAGGTCATTTAAAGTTTTAATTTTTTCAAAACCATGAAGATCGAATTATAAAATGACTTAAAAATCAACCTAACCAACACACACATTTAAGTATATTGTCTCATATGTCTAGGCTTAATATTATTATTATTATTAATACTAAATTAAATTTTAACTAAATTTTATTTTTTAGCATGTTACTAGTTATTTGTATCATATGAATTATTTAATCTTGTTATTAACTTTAAGACAAGTCTATATGATTTTTTGGATTTGCAAGTAAATTTTAGGCGATGTTAAATAATGTAATAAATTAAGTTATTCGTATCTCATAAATTAGGTTGCTGTCGTTTGATTGGATTCTAACCCTATCTCTAACTTACATTTCTTACCATAGAGATAATATATTTTTTTATGCATGTATTATTTATAAATTGTAAAAGGGAAAAAAAACATACACTATTACACTAAGGATGGTATGAATAATAAAGTTGGATTCCTAGTGCGATACTGAAATAGTATCCAGGCCAGTATTAGTATTCCATGAAAATAACTTGATATTTGTTATTTTATAAAACTAAAATTTTATATCTGTTCTCCGCACTACACAGTTTCATTATTTGCTGGAAATAATATTTCTTTCAAAAATTACTATTTATTTTTTTCAACGTAAAATATTAATTTATTATATAATTTTAGTGGCCGAAATAAAATAATTATCATTTAATGTAAAATAATAGATTAAATTTTTTTCTAAAAGTTATTTTTGAGTTAAGTTTTTTTATTGTACTTTAGTTTCAATATTATTGAATAAAATTATTATTGATGAAATATTTTTATTATAATAATAATTTATATTGTATGAATTTCATAATAATTGAAGATGTGAAAAGAGTAAAAGGTTAATTTTTATAGAATAAATATATTAATCTTATAATTATTTGGTTAAGTTATTTAAATTTTATAATTTTTTAAATAATTATTTTTAATCAGATAATTTAAATTATTGATTAAAATTTTTGTTAGAATGAAAAAAAAAACTTTTAGTTGTATAATTATTAAAATGAACACGTTTAATCTATTAAAAAGATTTAATATGAATGATTACTTATAAATATTTTCTTAAATAATGATATCATAGATACGGACTCAAAAATTGTACTATTAAAGTAATTATTTACACCTTATAAGATTTTAGCAGTAATCAATGCTAAAATTATAAGAATAAATTACTTAAAATAAGTAATTACCGAAATTATAGTGGTTTGATGTAGGGTGTAATCTGAACTTAACAAAAGTAAATTTCCTTTTTCCTTTTTTTTTTTTTTTTTTTTAATAAGAGATTCATCGATGGGTTTGAAGTGTTCCTTCCCACAATTTTAGGGGCACCTGTATGTTCCTCCAAAAGTATGGAGTAGAAATGGCAAATAAAGGACTGTGACATGCATACTTCTGAATCCTCAGAACAGAACTCAAATTTAGATCAGAAGCTCCTCCAATCCAGTGGAACCACAATGACAAAAAGGCTGCAGGAATAGGTAGATCAGATCAGAACCCATGGATGCCCTACAATATTAAGCTAGTTAACATGGTCCGAGCCAACCATGGACCACTCTATAGCTAGCCCTAGAAGACGGGTCCCTGCCTTTGTAGTTGCAAGTTTCAAAACCAACTCATATTTGTACACTGATTTTTATGAATTCGCAGAACACAACCAGGCCCCAAAAACACCCGTCTATTGTGGGTTCCTGTCTACTTAATTATAAATCCATAATCTCATTGACGTCCCTATTAAAGAAAATAATAAAACTTCAATATTTAAAAAAGAAAGATAACAAACCTATTCATGAAAAGATAGAGGGAAAAGAAAGAAAGAAAAAAACTAGCTAAAGGTCCGTACATTAGCATGCTTAATTTTGAAAACAAAACACACTGCGTACTTGGTGCAGATAAAGTTTTATAATATAAAAACTATATTTTTTTTGGATAAAAAATAAAACTATACAGATAACTTTTCAGATATATAAAAACCTGTGTTGTTTTAAAAAATATAAATTAAAAGCAGACAATGCCAAAAAAGATGACTTAAGCTATATGTGTATGGTATAGAGTTTTTTTTTTTTTTTTTTTTAGTTTTTTTAGATAAATACATTATTTATATATGATTCGAATATTTAATTTAAAATTAAAAAAATAAATATTATTATTTTAAATATTTAAATGAATTAAGTAACATAATTGTTGACAGGTAGAGTATAAAGGTAGAGAATGTAGAATGGGGAGTACGACAAGAAGAAGGGAAATATGGCAAGCGGCTGACAAAGCTTGGTTACAGGACCACCTGCTTTAATATATACATTAATATTATTCAAGCTTTTTGAACATTAATTCGTCAAAGCCCAGTTTTTTTTTTTTTGGTGCGTATAATTGTATTATGTGTGGGGTTAATCTACACCTACTTTTTACATTATTGGTTATTCTTGTTTATTTAAAAATATATAATTATGGATTTAATTTTATCATATTTTGAAAATGAAAATTATAAAATTTAAAAAATAAAATAAAATTGTTACAGATTATTTATGTTTAAGAAATTTTCATTTCACATATTATTAAGTTCTAAAGCATTATTACATAATACATATATTTGGTTATCATAACTTAGTTCATCATGATCGTGGGTAAAAATTAGGGAGGTGTAGAGAATAAAAAAAAGCCTTAAAATTAATGCGACCTCATTAATTATATTTCAAAAAAATAAAAAGAATTTATTATAATCCTACTAATTATAAATGATTTTGGTGACGAAAATTTTATAAATATATAAGTAATATTTTTAACTCAGAGACATAAAAAAAAGAAACAAAGCAAAGTAAAACTAAATAAATAATTTTTTTGATAAAAAATAGTATGGTGTGAGAGAGATAAGAAATATTTTAAAAAAATATTTGTGATATTTTTCTAAAATAAGAGTGATAAAATAATAAATTTGAAAATAAATTATGTGTCATTATTTGGGTTTATTTTAATTTTTTCTATTTTTTTTTACTATGTACCTATTAATTTTATTAATATAAGATTATTTTTTTCAAAATTTATACCAATGTATGTAACGTAAATTAAAATATAAATCACGTTAAATTTTTAGTATTATTATTTTAATTCTTTAAATTTATTTTATTTTTAAATATTTTTACCCAATAATGTAAAATGTTAACAATATATCACTTTGATTCGTACACATTGATAGTATAAGTAAGAGATTTTGGATCATATATTTCTTAAGTTAAAGGCTTAATTTAATCATTAAAACCGTGTCCTTTTGGAAGTTTTAGACAAGTGTAATAATTAAACCTTACTAATTATTAACTTTACTATGAGAATCCAAATTCATTTTTTCAGGGCCATGCATGAAGGAAATACAAATGAAAATTTCAACTCATTGGCTGTGCATGATGCCTTTTGAAACAGCCAATAGAAATAAGAACCGAAGATTGTGGTCCAATGTCCTTATGAATAATTGTAAGATCAATTAAATATGCGCTGGTTAAATGCTTTTAGAGATAAAAAATATTATTTTTTAAAAATTAATCGTGTATTATATTATAATTAATATTAATATTAATATAAATATGAGTAAAATTTATGTGAATTTTAAACCTTTATTAATTTGTATATGAAATACAATTAATATTAATAAAAATATAAATACTCGTAAAATTTATATGAAGTTAACCTTTATTAATTTGTATATGAAATACAAGTAGAAGAAGAGAAAAGAAAGATGGGTGGAGTACTTTAATACTCCAATTAATGAAAATTATATAGGAAATTTTTGGACCACCTCATCTTATACCACATAAATTATTTACTTATTTTGGGAACATCTTCTTCCACTCCGATCGGTCCGTAGCATCTATTCTTTTTTACAATTATTTCCCTCTATACCTATTTTTAATATTATTATATATCATAAATATATTAAAATTAAAATTAATTTAATTTAATTATTTGTGCCGACTAAAATTACGAGACATTATTTAAAATATATAAATGTATATAAGATAGGTCATGGCCCACCATCTTCATTCCACAGTCCACACAAGTCTCATTGAAAGTTTGAAAACCATATATAAGAAAAGGAAAAAAAAGGAAAGAAAAAAAAAATCTAGCCTGGAAACAATTAACTCTAGTTAGGAATGATTTCTTGGAATTCGTTCTGCACAAAGATCTTTAAAGTACCATTTTTTATGGATCTTTGATTTTAGTGTGTGTGGGTGTGTTTTTTTCCTGGTGTTAAGATTATAAATATATAATCATGTCTCCCTAGCTAATAAGAGATTGAGAAATCATTAAAAGAGGGCAAGTCCTATGGCGGCTTATTTGTACATGTACTGAGCAAAGGAAAAGACGATTCATACTTTTTATAGTACCTGATTTTATATCGATTAATTAGTTTATTACTTAATTAAAGACAGGATATTGGTTTTTTAGTATTTTAATGATGTGTATGAAAATACTTGTTATTTAAATACACTTTTTGTTTTATTACTCTAAATAAAATAAAAACGTAATAGTATTTTAATTTTTTTTAATCAATATAAATAGTATTTTAATGTTGTGTATGAAATGATTGAGGGGGATTAATTATTAGAATTTCTTTTTAGGAAGTCTATTTTAGATATATCTCATCTTTCTTCCGAGCTCGGTTGGGGTGTACCATGGCACACGCCGTTGGGTTTTTAAGAGAAGATGGTCTGAGAATAGCAAAGCTTGCGTAGTGTTTCTCCTTCTTTGTTCATCCTATATCATAAATCATCATCAGGTATATTAAATTTGTTCTTTTTTTTAATATTAATTTTCAACTCATGATCAAATATTGATATTTGGATATTTTGTGCGACTAGTATGGCTGGAGAATTATGTGAAGATCCAAAATCAAAGATTATGGTTTCATCATCTGGCGGTTTCTTTTACACAGATGTATCATTAACTAATCCTGATCCAAACCAATTCACAAACCAGATCAACGGTTATGAATCCAACCCAGCAGAAATCTTTAACATGACAACAGGTATGGAGATGATAGGGTTTTCAAAAAACCTTTTTCAGCATGATCAAACCACTACTAGTCACGACCCTAGTTCTGGAGAAGCCATGTGGAAGGAGTTATTTGCCAAGGCCTCTATTGAGAACCAATCAGTTGGTCCCTCCTCTTCTAAGGATTTTTATCAGCAAGATCACGAGTTCAATAATAAAAATAGTAATAAAGCTGATTTTACAACTGGGATTTCTGTGACAAGTAGTGAGAATCAATTAGTAGGATCTAATTGGGGGGAGAATAGGTTCCTAGTTCATGATGATTCTTCATTAAGATGTGTTTTTCCATGTGAAGGAGATGAGAGACCAAGTCAAGGTCTCTCACTGTCTCTTAGTTCAAACAAACCTTCTAGTATTGGATTACAGTCTTTCCAGCTAAGGCAAACAAGTAGTAATGAACAACAACAGTTGTTTGTTTGTAACACTAGTTTTAGAGATGGATTGTTTGGAAAATTAGTAAATGTACAAGAGAATCAAATTATGAGAGATGGGTTTTTGGGAAAAGCTGCAAACATTTATAATAATGAAGGGCAGTTTCAGATAAGGAACTCCAAGTACTTGGGCCTTGCACAGGAAATTCTGAAGGAGTTTTGTTGCCTTGGGACAAAGCAAACAGCTGATTTGCCGAACAAGTCCAAGATCCACAAATCTAAACAGTTTGTAGAGGATAATGGTTTTAATTCTTCAAGAAAACAACCCACAGTTTCCTCCCTTGAATTCATGGAATTGCAGAAAACAAAAACAAAGCTGCTTTCTCTGCTGGAAGAGGTATATGCATGTCTTCCATTTATTAAACCTTTTGTTTTTTACTATTTTCTCCCCGGGCTTTAATTCCTCATAGTATTTAAAAATGATTTTTAATTTTATTTTTTCTTGTTATGAGTTAAAATTCAAGAAACTAATGTTCCAAATTTTTAAAATTTGGGGTCTTGAGGACTTGATTCTTCAAATTCTGGCTTTTCATACAAGTAAATAAAAAGTTCTTATTTATTTACTTATTACCTGATCTACTATTCCTTTTTGTTACGATTAATTTAATCTTTCTCAAATAAACATATTGGTGATGTGTTAATTAATTGGTGAAATTGGTAGGTGGAGAGAAGATACAAGCACTACTCTGATCAAATGAGAGGAGTAGTGGTTTCATTTGAAGAAGTAGCAGGCAGTGGATCAGCAAAAGTTTACTCAGCTTTGGCCTCAAAAGCCATGTCAAGGCATTTCAAATGCTTAAAAGATGGGATTCTGAGGCAAATCCAGGCAATGGAAGAGAAAGATCCAGTGGTACTAGGCACAACTAGAGGTGAAACCCCACGGCTTAGAGCCATAGATCAAGCAATCAGGCAACATAGGTCTTTTCAACCGATGAGTATGTTGGAGACTCATCCTTGGAGACCACAACGTGGCCTTCCTGAACGTTCTGTTTCTGTCCTTCGAGCTTGGCTTTTCGAACACTTTCTTCACCCGTAATTCCCTTTCTTTCTCATCCATATACAATTATTTTTCATAAAGTAATAAAGAATCAAACTTGATTTTGAAAAAGAAAATTACATTTTTTTCTGCTTCCTCTTCTATAGGACTGCAATTTATATGTTATTCATTTTTCTTCCCAAAACAAAGCACTATTTTTTGTTTTGTCTTGTTTTTTTCTTCGTCACCATTGAGATTCCTATATTCATTTGTCATTTTGTTTTGGATATTTTTCTTTCGGTCCCCTTCTCACTTTTTTCTCTTGGACCCATCACTTCATACATATCTCTGGTCTAAAACAAAAAAAAACATTATTTGTGATTCACTACTTATTAAGATTAAATTTCTCTGATATATTTGAATCATAATTAATATAATATTTAACAGATATATGTTAGGATACTCCATATCAATATCAATATCAATGATACGTAAGATAATGCAATTAGTTTTTGAAAAACTGGCACGTATACTCAATATATATATATAACACTGACCCCGCTTCCACATGAAATAAATGAATAAAATTAAAGGAATAGAGCTAATGATTAATTTCTCAATGATGCAGGTACCCAAGCGACGTTGATAAACATATATTAGCTCGCCAAACAGGTCTCTCTAGAAGCCAGGTACGTCTACGTCAATCACCTACATTATACTTTATCAATCTTCTTTGGGATCCATTTTTAATTATATTGATTAAAAAGCACAATATATGTATATATATATATGTTACGCAACACTTTACTATTATATATATATTTATTTGATAATTTAAAGAATTTGTTATTACATATGCAATATTAATTGTGCAGGTATCCAATTGGTTCATCAACGCAAGAGTAAGGCTTTGGAAACCTATGGTTGAAGAAATGTACTTAGAAGAAAAGAAGGATCTGGAAGAAACTAATAACAACATGGCATCACCACCAGATGGAGTTAATATGGAACTCAATAACAATAATGGTTGGCATAGTCGAAATGCGAGTTTGAACCGATCCGAAGATGAAAAACCAACTCCGGCTCAATTGGTTCGAATAGATTCAGAATGCCTCTCTTCCATAATCACAAACCCAAACAAAAATGATATCTCAAGAAGCAGGAAAACCCTCCTAAATCACCATATTATGAATCAACAACATTGTGGGACCATTGATCTTGACTTTTCTTCTTATAATCAACTACACTCGGCAGCTGGGAGTGTTTCATACGCCAATCATGATCATGATCATCACAATTCCAACAACAACAACAATCACATCAATTTTAACGGTGGAGGAGTGTCCTTGACCTTAGGGTTGCAACAGAATAATATTAATAATGCTGGAAGTGGGGTGAACTTAGCATTTTCACCAGTTGCCTCAAAAAGTTCTTTATTCTACCCAAGGGATCATGATGATCACATTGATGAATGTCACCCAGTTCAGTACTCATTATTGGATGGGGATCAAAACCAAAATTTGCCCTACAGAAATTTGATGGGGGCACAGTTGCTTCATGACTTAGCTGGATAAATAAAGGGGTAGTTCCTGAAGGTTATCAATTGATTTGCTGAAATTAATTTTTATTTTATTTTTTATTACAGAATATTTTATATATTGGAGGCGGAAATGTACTGTGATGGGTATTTCAATTAATATATACAAATGAATATATACAACCAAAAACTTCCTACTCACATAAAGCTATATATATATATACATACATGCACTCTCGGTTAGGCATGAAAGGGATCAATTTCATAACTGGTAATTAGCTAGTTTTGGCACCTTTTTATATTTTTATTATTATTGGGTATGAGGTTGCCACAGTATGAGCTTTAACTAGTTTGGAATGGTTGAAATTGGAACAAATATTATACAGATATTTACTTCCACGTTTGATACAATACCACTATTTGTTCAGATTTTTAACTTATAGTTATTAAGAGCTCCTTTTGTAAGGAGTTTTTGTTTTATCATGTTTGAAATTAATTTTCCATTTTTTAATTATTTTTTAAAGAAATCATAACTTTATTTGCCAATGACTTCTGTTTTATATATGTTTTCTAAAATATGAAAACAGAATCCATTTCTATTTTCTATTTAATACTAACTTGTCGTTTTAATATTCCAAACTTTGTTTTTTACTTTATCGAGAAAGGCGATAGAAAAATAGGTGGAGCATATAAATTTAATTATACAAGTTTTGTTATTTGAAGAAAGAAAATATGTTTTAAAAGTTTCAAAATTAAGGTAAAAGGTTAAACTCATTTTCAATCCAAATGATATTAATTAAAAAAAAACTAATTATCAAATACTACTAAATTCAAAAACTTGAGTTTTAACATGAACCAAAAAAATCAAACGTATGTTCCAAAACGAGATGTAAATAGTTAATTAGCGTCTCTGATCTCTCTATTTATCTCTTATATATGATGAAGCTATTTTATTGAACATTAATTCTGTGGCTTTTCTTAAATAGTTAATAGAACTAACTTGTTGGGAGATGACACGTTTAGGAAAATAGTATTTATATATATATATATATATATATATATTTAAATAATATTATACAGCTCACCGTCTCATACAGACTGTAGATCGAATCCTTAACTCATAATTTATGCGTCTCAAAAAAAGACTTTGATGCAACTGTAATACAATAACGTGGGCCACTAGCACGATTTTATTGATTGGCACGTATTTGAAGGATATAAAAAATTAAGTTTCCAAAGGAAAAAAATACCAAGATATTTTTTTTCGAGCTGTGCATGGTCCCTGATTCATCCCAAGAAGACGATGTTTCTGCCCGTAAGAATTTCTTGCCTTCCTTGTTTTGTCAACGTTGGGTTTTGTTTATGCTTCTGCTTTTATATATAGAAAGATACCTTTACTAATTGCCTTTTTAGATGGTGTGAAAAGTCATTAGGGTTTATCAAAATTACAACAAGTTTTTTTCTTTCTTTCTTGGGAAATAGTAGTGAAAACCTAAAAAAGAAAAAAAAGCTATAAAGTGGGTGAGGTGAGAAAATTTAAAACAATATTCCAGCATCCATATTTGGGTATTTATGGAAAACTTTGTTCGAAATTTAAAGCTTGTTGAGAAAATTTTAGAATTTGTAGCTTGACTAGTGGAGCAAGTCCGTCTAAAATGGTGCGAGCCAAAGACTTATTTGGGCATGCCTTCTTAAAAAATTGGTGTTTCAAAAGCTTTTCTAAGGTTGGACGTTTTTTATGATCCTTCACTAAGCAAGCAACTATCATTTCCTTCAAAAGACTCAAAATCACCGTGCTATAAGAATACTAATAAGAAATGTTCACTGGAGTATCAAAATCAACTAAATAAATCATCGAGGACATAATAAAACAGTTATCTTGAATATAATCTAACCAATTCAATAGAAAATACAACAATTTCTATGACACTAATATTGGAAAATGGATTTAAATACATAAAAGAATAATAAAAGGCCAGAATATAATAATGTCTATTTAAAAACTATATCAAAGCAATTCCAGCATGCTTATGGCATCAAAGGTGGTAAACCAGCATTAATAACATGACATGCTAAAAGGATATTTGAGTTCAATTCCCTGCACTTGCATTTCTCATCACAATTTTGATTTTTGTTCACTTATTATATGTTTAATCTATCGAAATTCGCTAATTTCCAAACCCTAATTGTACTGGCGCGGGTGATGGCAACCTCAGTTTATTTGGGAGAAAAAAGAAGAGAAAAAAATATAAAAAAAATTGATAGATAAATTTGATTTGATGTAAAAAAGAAAAAATAAATTAAATTAAATTAATACAGAAATTAAAAAATTGTAAAATTATTTTTTTATTTTTTTTCAAAATAATATATTATTTAATTTTGATTTTATATAGACTAAAAACTTTATTATTTTAATTAGATAATGTTGATTTAATAATCGTTATTATATAAATTTATTTGTATTTAATTAATTTTTATAATTTAATTTATGATCATCATTATTAATAAAAATTAAAAATATATGTATATATTATAACTTTGATTTTTATTAAATTGTGATCAAAATCTTATATACTCGGTTTTTTAAAAAATCGAGTTTAAATTTTCGATAATAAAGATTACTATTTTAGTAGTGTTTGCTCTCTTGCTCTTTGTGGCTGGCAATAATCAGCAACACCAACCACTCTCTCAATAGCCTCGGAGACCACTCTTCATCCCATCTCCTCTCTGATGAGTGATGAAGTAGTTGATGTACAAGCTCTGACATCAACAGCCTCTTGGAGAATGATCTCTTCACAGTGTCGAAGTCTTCCGATAAGTTTTAATTTCCCGAAAATTATCACCATATTTCTTCATCGGCAAGTATAAACTATGGTTTCAATCCTTACTGCCGGTGACAATGGCAAACATAGTGATGAAGCTCCTGCAAGTGAGCGACAATTTAGTAAGACTTTGGAATTGGCTACAATCAAGAAATCCTCCCTTTTGGCCTTGCCTGTGTCATCTTGACCCCTCAAGCTCCAAGCTTATTAATCTATTGGTAAGGCTATCACTACCATATGTAACAGTAACCCAGATGGGGTTAATTAGACTCCATTCGTATTTAAGGAAGGATTTTCATATATGCTCATATAAATGTTAATATGAAGGTTGAACTTATATGTTTGCAATAAATGTGATCGTGCACCTCTTGATAGAAATGAGGGTATTAAAACATAATAAACTGTTATTTTTTTATTTTTGTTAGGTAATAACACGTTCATGTGAATTTTATCGATGATAAGAAAAATTAGAAAATGTTTATATGAAATTTTTAACGGTTTATACCTTTACGTTATATTTACTTTTATAATTTCATATATAACATATTATATCTATGTTTATATTTAGATTTAAATTTCTATAACTTTAGTGAGATAGATTGAAACAAGAAATTATTAGTTTTTATTTTATATTATTTTATTAAAATTATAAAATAAAGATATTTTAACTTATTTATTAAATAGTTTAATTTAAAATATGAATTTTGATAAAAAAAAATTAATAATAAATCTAATAGTGGGTTATTTAGACGATTTAGTAGAGTAAAAGACCCTCCTCCTTTTCACACACATCATTAAAATTTAAAGTTCTTCTAATTTTTCAAAATTGCCCAATTATACACTCATTTTTTACCCATTTAATCTCTCGTTACGTTTTTCTATAATTCTAAAAAAAAAACCATGGCTGCAAGTGCAAGATCTATTAAGCCGGAGAATAATTTAAATTTTAGATAAAAAACAAGAAGAAATAAATAAATAAAAGTGTACACTTTTATTTGAAATTAGTGTTAATCTATTTATTTACATTGACGAGTAAACACGTGGCCATGACTACCGGGCCACATTTATAAAGTCATCAATTATGATGATGAAAACAATTATAAAAAAATGCAATAAAAAAGGCAAATTTAATCATCCAAATAGGGATCCTAGACCAGACCATAGCCAAAAGTATTTGGATTCTCTTATTTTTCTTTCCATCCTTGTTTTTTTATTCATTTTTTGTCTCACCAATTTATTTAATATCTAATACAATTAATAAATTTATAATTATTAATATATTATATTTTAAAATTTTATTTAATTTACTTAATACTTAAAATTATATGTATATCTTAGATCAAATAAGGATAAACAAAGAGAGAGAAAAATAAAAAGAAAAGTAATAATTCTATCAAAGGATTCAAAGCTATAATTTTTTTAAAGAGTTATTATTTATTATTTTTAGAATATATTAAATATAAAATATTTATTTTAATAAAAATTATTATTAATTTTAAATATAATATTTTTATATCATGCAAAAACAATTTCTCTTTCTTTAATAACACATAGTACCCAATAACCAACCTCTTAGCTTTTTTTCCACCTAATCATCAGTGTAATCAACATCCACCTATAACATATCCCCACTCTTTTGTTTTGAAGCGACAAGTCCATTCTTTTCGTCTTATTAGTAGTATTTTATTTACCTTTTCGTGTGAATGAAGATGATATTTAATAAAATTTATTAGAAATTTTATTAATAGTTAAAATTTATATTATATTATATCAATTAATTTTTATTTAAAATTTATTAGAAATTTTATTAATAGTTAAAATTTATATTATATTATATCAATTAATTTTTATTTAAAATTTATTAGAAATTTTATTAATAGCTAAAATTTATATTATATTATATCAATTAATTTTTATTGAGATTATATGGTAAGAAAGGATAATAATTGATATATTTTATTTATTTTTAATATACATAAATAAAACAAGTAAAAATATAAAAATATGATAAATGATAATTTATAATATAAATTTAATAAAAAAATGATAAAAAAATTTAAAATTAAATTTATTATGATTACAATCTAAATAATTTTTTTTATATTTAAATAAAAAGAGATAATATTATAATATAAATTTATTAAAATATTAAATACGACGTAATTATTTTATATCTATGCAAATGAGGTAGGTGCGGAACATTTACTACCCTCTTACTTTAACATTTTAGTGGTGAAAAAAAAAAATGCTAACATAGATAAGAGGTTTTCTTTCACTCATCTTTTTAAACGAAAAATCTGAAATGCAAAACTTATAGTGATTTCATATTAGTTTAACACTGGAGTAGTTACTCCCGTATAGATCTTAATTAAAGCTACTAGAATTTTAATGTACATATCTGGAAAGTATATATCAACATCCTAGATTATATATGTTTAGCAACATGTGCAATCAATATCCTAAGCTTAGCAAGTCTTCATTGTTGGATCTTAGATTTCTTAACTCTAATTAATTACAACATAAGAATCCTCATTATATATATTAATTTTATAAATCACAATCATAACTAGTATATACGACAGTATACAAAATTGAGAATAAATTAATATTAATATATATAAACTAATATGACCCTGTATATATGATCAACTTATTGATATAATTTTATTTTTAACACCTATAGATAAAAAAACATATATTTTTAATACCATTATAAATTATTTATATTTATATTATATTTAGATTATATTAATATTGTTACATATTTATTCATCACTAAAATAATAAATTAATCAATAATTTATTTTAACAATATTTCAAAGGTTTTTGTCTATAATAAACATATCATATTCAAAAGTTTAAAAAAAAAATTTGTTAATTTAATTTAAAAAGAAGCTCTCTGCAAAGGTCATTTTTTTTCTATCTTCTCTTTCAATTCCCAACCCCGTTTTTATTCTCTTATTGTTTTCAAAAACAAGACAAAAAAAAAAATTTAACTATCATTTGCAACTTTAAAGTGACAAATACAAAAATTATAAATTTTAATAAATAAAATTTTCAGTGAATAAAAAATAATTTATATTTAATAATAAATATATAATTTATTATAACAAATAACTTATCAAAATTTTATTATAAATTAACTTAAAATAATAATAATAAATTATAAAATTAATAAATATTATTATTATAAAAACTGAGCTAATAATTATAATAATATTATATTAGATAATACTTTCACACAAATTTTACGATATAATATTCTATGTTTGTATTGTATATCATAAAAAGTTGAATAAAGATGTTTCACAATTTTTTTTAATAATTTAATTTTTTTTAATAATTTAATTATTTTTATTAATATTATTTTTTATATCATAATTATAATTATTTATGAATTATCAAGATGCTTAGCATATCATTTTAAATATAGGTATAAATTTATATTTATTTTATTATAAAATAAATTTTTTAATATATGACACAATAAAAAAGATTCATGTATTTAAAATTAATTATAAATTTATAAAATATTGATATTTTTTTATGTTTATAATAATTATATTTTATAAAATAGAACTAATATATCTTTTTTTTAAATAAAATTGATTAAAAACTTTACTTTCAAGTTTAAGATAAGATTTTATCTATTTTTAAACTAATTCATAATTAAGCTTATTTTTAAACTATTACTTTTAAACTATTACGTGAAAAATGAATATTTTAGATAAAATCTCTATTTCAACACACCACTTTATAAAACATTTTAACATGACTTTTCAATTTTAATATAAATAAAAGGTTTATATTTAAAGAGTTATTTTTTCTTTTCTTTTATAAAATAAAATATTTAAAATAATAACAATTATTACGCAACAATTAATGTATATTTATAAATCTTAAATCATAAACATTTGCATGCCCACGGTCCAAAAACTAATATGATAAAAAAAATGCTTAACACAGTGATGTTTGGACAACTATGGACCATGTATTGACTAAAGACTATATGTACAAGAATATAATGTTTTCATGTTCTAAGCTTATAACGTATGTTGTTTACGTTCAACCACAAAATTGGGAAAGTAATAAATAAAGATATAAGCTAAGAAACAATAATGGAAAGATGGAAAAAGAAAGCGCTACGAAAAAGAAGATTATCATCCTAAAATTGAAAAATTAATGTATCTATATTTCACTGATTTCATCATCGTTACAAACACCAACATCTATCACCATTGTTTCTTTCTTGTCCGAGCCCCTCACCCTGCAACAACTTCTCCTTGGGGACTGTCCAACAACACATTCAAAATAACAAACCAACATTAAATATACATATATTCCCACTTAGCATCATTTTGTTTCCAAGTGATAATATCACTAAAATGAAACATATAGATAAAAATGATTGAATTAAACCAATAATTGTAGGGATAAAAGCAGCACAATAATAAACAGAAGAGAAAATGACTTACTCTGTCCCATAAATGAGGGTCAGATTTCTTATAAACCACAACTCGGTCAACAGCAGCTGGATTAGCCATCTTCCACCTGCAGGTAGGATGATGAACGCGATGTCGGAGGTACTCACTAACTGTTTGATTTCTTGACTGATCTAACTTTGCCTTTGACAAGTAAAATACAAAAGGTTTCTGACATGAGTTTCGGCTAACTGGTCGAGTGTTAAATGCGTATGCCGTGTAATCAGCTCTTTTGTACCAATTTAAAAAGGTCCTGGAAGGCATCTCTATCTCACGGGGTGAAAAGAAGCCACGGAAAATTTGAACAGCAAAGCCCCATGAAACCGAAATGGTCCAGGTCTTTGATTTGTCATAGCAGATGGATTGTTGCATAAGACCAGCCGAGTCCAGATTTATTGGCACATTAAGGCGGTCAAGAGCTTGAACTCGAGTCACATTGGGGAAAATTGGTTCTACCACATCAAGGTGATGTAGTGACACTAATGCCGTAACTGGATGTGCTGCAAGGAGACCGAACAAATTCCCGTACACATCATACTGGTTTTTCATTCACCAAGAAAAGAAACAATGTTATGTTAGTCACAAATTTAATTACTTCAATAATGCAACGTACTGAAAATAAGTCACATCCACTGACTCCATGCAAGAAGCATAAATTGAAATGTGTATAATTCTCCATCTTCTTAATCAAGCAACCACATCTAAGTTATTATAACATAAAGATGGCTATAAAACTTACAGGGTTATGGAACTTTAGAGTGGA
This sequence comes from Hippophae tibetana, assembly GCA_037013495.1. Taxonomy (NCBI): domain Eukaryota; kingdom Viridiplantae; phylum Streptophyta; class Magnoliopsida; order Rosales; family Elaeagnaceae; genus Hippophae; species Hippophae tibetana. Next base: position 3,267,266 of record CM072804.1, on the reverse strand, counting down.
ATTTCATGTGAATGCCCCGGCCCCCAACAACATAAACGTCAGCATCAAGTTTTTGTATGGACTACGGGACAATCATAAGGATGGTTGCTTCTTTTTAATACATATAATCACAAATGTGATAATCACAACTAATGTAACATTATTATTGCGTAAACTTCTATGATCCCAATTATACTTGACAAATAATACAAGGTAATATCATTTGTGATGAATGCAACTTTTGAATGGCTACCATCAAAATGCGAGAAATTTCTATGTAACAGATTTGACACTCCAACTAACAGGGCCGTTGGATATTTATTTCGGTTTGACAAAATGTCCAAATATATACTTAATTATTGAACTGCCTTGCAAATTTGACCTAACAAAGAGGGTGGAGTAAAAACATTATTCCAATTAAAGCAAAAATCAAGCCTAAAATGTTCTAATTACATTAATCAACGCCATGACTATTGAGTAGACAACACCAAAAGCGTCAATTAAGTCCCTTAAAATTAAACTTTAACGTGCATTTAGTCACTCAAATTCAAATAAAGTTGGAAAAAATAGAATATTTACCTTGAATTAAGACATGTATGAATTAGTGTTAGAGATTCTATTGTTGTTGTTATAAGTTTTAGGTATGTTAGAGATATTACCCATTATTATTATTTTTACTCATTTTTATAAAGTTTACTTTTATTTACTCTTTAATTATAATTTATAATTTTTTTAATTTTATTATTGAAACAAATATAACAATAACAATAATAATAATAATAATTTCATCCAATTTAATTATATTATCATTATCAATTTTATTATGCAAATTAAATATGACCTTAATATCAATTTCTAATTGACAAAAAAAGTCTTGTTTTTGATGTATTTCTTCTTTATCAATTAAAATTACTTTTAAGGTATTTCTATCAATTTCTTATATAGTAAAATTACTAGTAAAAAATATATATTAAAATTACAATATGAACCTAGATTAATTTCCATTTCACTATATTAATTGCAACTTCAATCATAACAGCAGAATATAGGCGAGATGATCAATATTGCAATATTGCAAAGGTTTCTAGTAGCTATGATAGTGAAAAACAAGCAAAACCCTAAACAAAATTAGCATATAATTCAAGCAAAACAGAGAAACCCCCCCCCCCCAAAAAAAAACAGAATCTAAGACAATGATCACAAACAAATAAAAAACTAACCCAAGTTTAGTAAACGCAAAACATGAATAAATTCTGAAACAAACCTGGTGAAAACCGAGTTCTTTAGTAAGTGGGACACCGAGTTCGGCCATACAAGCATGCATTCGATCATCAGAACCATATAGACCAGGGTACCTCTGTATACATTTGTCTTGCATTCTTTGAAGCGCTTTGGCTAATGGATAGCTAATAGCAAACCCACCACCTCCATAAGCCATCCCATAAGAGAAGAATATGTTCTGTAAATGGCTCTCCGAGGAGCTTCCAATGTAGTAGAACTGGTTATGGTCATATTTCCTCAATATCCTCAACAAATTATCAGTTACAAAAACGGTGTCGTCATCACCCATTACGAACCACCTCACGTCCTCGAGCCCCAGCTTCAAAGTCTCCGAAACGATCCGCGAGATCCTAATTGCAGACCGATGGCCTTGACGATTCGTGTAGGCAAACTTGGATGTATCAGCTGAAATTTTCACGGGCGGGAGGTTACCCTCATCGCCATCTACCTTCACTTTCTTGTCGAGCCAAACAATGCCTCGCATCTTCTTGGGTTTGTACCAGAGCTTGATGTAGTTTTTTCTATGATTCCAGAGCTTGGCTGAAGCGGCTATGCCAAAAACGATGTGATTCAAATCAGTGGGTTCCGGGGATTCTTGAGATTCGCGCCGATGATTTTCAACCGTCCGAAATTGATCGGAGGAGATGTTATTTTGGGTTGGAACAGAGGCGAGTCGGTGGGGATTTGAGAAAGGCTCATCGTCACAGGCGCGCGAGGTTGAGACAAGCTTGAGAGTGTAGATAACGTAGGTGACTGAGACGAAGAGCATAAGCCATATGAGAAGCTTAGGCAAGGCTCGAGATTGAGAGCCAGGTCCGGCAATGACGTTACTTGATGGGCTTCTCATCTGAGCCCAAATTACTTTATCCGAATCTTTTTGGGAAGCTTTCATGTTTCGAAACCTCTGGCTTCTCAAAATCGTTCCTTTACTCTCTAAGTTTTTTTTCTTCTTTTTCGGTGGCAAATCGAAAAGCAAATGTGATAAAGAAGAAGAAATATCACAGGCTGCGCATTTCTTTATAAAATGGAAGGAAAAAAAACGATAGTTTCTGGGAACCTCTCAGACTCAATTACTCAATTGTCACAAAACAGAAACAAGAGCTTTTGCATTTTTGTAGGAAAAACGGTGTTAGATTCAGAGAAATCTTCAAAATCCACACACTAGATGTATGAAACAGAGGAACCCAGATCTCCTATCGAATCGCAAATAATTGGAGATCAATTGGATGCGAAATTCCCCAAAAATGAAACTGGATGACAGATTTGGACTTGAGAAATTTAGATAGCTAAAGAGAATGGAATGGTAATGGGGAGTGAGAAGAAGAAAGTTGAGTTAGCAGAAGAGCATATAGGTAAAGTTGAGAGCATGCAGAGCTGACAGGTTGCACACTACCCAAATTCAGCTAAAACATGGTGTTTATTAATTTATTTTTTAAAGTCTTTTTCGTTCATTTTTGTCATGGAGGTGAGTTCTCATTCTTATTATTAAAAAAAAAACGTTTATCCTTTATATTTATTTTTAATTTATTTCTATGATATAATTTTTTATATACATAATTATTATTTTAATACACGTTAAGAAAAACAAAATATATTTATTTTTTAACATATACATAAATATATATTTTTTAATGTTATATAAAAAATAAATATATTTTTTTTATTAAAAAAATGAAATTATATTAAATAATTGTATCGTTTATGTATGAAAGATTTATTTTTGATATTTTAATTTTAATAATATTGAAAAATGATTATATAATATAAATAATTATTTTTTGTATTTTTATTTTATTTTTTAAATTATTTCAATTAAAGTTTTTTAAATTAAAATAATATTTTATTTAATGTTTAAAAATAAAAATAAATTTTTTTAAGTTATTTTATTTGTATCTAGAAAATAATTTAATTATTTTTCTTTTATAAGTAATATTTAAGTCATTCTTTATAAAATCATTTACTTTAATCATGTTTTAAAAAAGTAAATTTTATTTTAATAATTTAAAATTAAAACCATAAAATATTTTTTACTTTTTCAACTCTTTTCTCAAATTTTATATTTTATGAATTTTTTTGAGTATTTTTGTTTTTTATATTTTTCGATATAAATATGATATCTATAAAAAAATATAATACATAAAAGTATGAAAATATAAAAAAATTCATAAAGTATAAAATTTTAAAAAGTATAAAAAAATAAAAATATATTATACTATTTAAATTTAGTTTTAAACTCTTAAATTATTAAATTTATTTTTAAATTTTTATTGATAAAATAATATTTTAACATTTAAAAAATGATTAAATTGTCTTATTTTATAAAGAGAATAACTTAATTATGTATTATAAAAATAAAGTGATTAAAATATTTAAATGAATATAAATTATTATTTTTTAAATTGTTTTTATCTTTTGTTAATATTAACATTGTTTTTTCTCCTTTTTCTTTCGTTTGAAAATACTAATAGTATCTCCGTATTTTGTTTTGGAGATAAATACGATGTAGCATATGAAGATTTAAGAGAAGGTTTTGGGTCTGATTGCTAAGATTTCGTATGGTATAATCAGTCAGTTGTGAACGGTTTGGATCCTGTTTTGTGTTCGTGGGGACAACTATTATCGACATGTCAATTTGATTGTAGACAGCTCATTTTTCAGACATTCGATTTATACACAGAATCAGAGTTTCCAAAAGAACTTGAATTTTTTCCTTATTTTATTACTTTTGGTTTTTTTCTTTTATTTTTCCATCTTAACTCTACATTTTATATTTAATATACTTAATAAATTGTTTAGGAGAAAAATGTATTCAGTGATAATAATATATTATATTTTTATATTAATTTAAATTATTTTATATCTAAAATAAAAAATTAACTTTTTTTAAGTATCAAATAAGTTGTGTTCGTTAAGTTCATTTGAGTCTAACTAACTTTTATTAAATGACTTATACATCATTTTAATTCATTGAATTTTTAAATAAATTTAACTTAATTAAAATCATTTTTATATGACTTTGTTCATTTTATTTTATTTTAAATCATTTATTTTTTAAATTTTTTTTTTAAATAAATTTACTTATTTTAATTTTTTATAAGTTTATAATATTAAATAAATTTATTTTAACATATTTAAAATATTAATTTTTTAATTATTAGATAGTGATGTGATGATTATATTGTAATTAATTAAATAAATAAACTAATGGTTTAATGTATAAAAAATTTATTGTTTAAGTAAAATATATTCAAAAATCAAAAAATAAAGTGTTAAACAAATATATTTAGTCTCTTAGTAAATAAAATAATAAAAAATTATGTTAATTTAAAATGTTAATTTAAAAAAATCATTAAATGAATAGATAAGTTGTTTATTTAAATCTATGAATTAATTAAATTAGATTTTTTAATTTATAAATTTAATAAATTAACTTTAAATGAGTTGGAGTGATTGTATAATATATTTAACACCTATGTATGTCTCTATCCTTGCCAGTATGGAACTAATTCTCACATCATGATATTATAAATATTTCGAGAAGCATTAACAGAAATGGAAAGGCAATCCTACTGTTCATCTTACATGTTCTTATTGATTGTACGGTAAATTGGGTTCTTCTCTTTTTAATCGGGACTCCAAGAAAATTTTGGGAAATTTTGATTTTGTATGGTGATGAAATTTGGGGTGTTTTGTATAGGAAAAAAAAAACTAATTGATAAAGTAGCTATAAAAGTGTAAAATATAGATATAAATTAATATAAAATATTAATAAAATTTGTATTAAAATTTGTTGTCGTGTGTTGTTGTTCATGTTGTAGCAGTGGTAGATAACAATTTTTAGTGGAGTAAAACATAGAGCATAAAATAATATCAGTAGAGCCATAAAATATGGATTTGCAACTATTAAGGTTATTGTTTAATTTTCGTTTTTATTATATACGTATAATTAAACTCTTGTATAGAAAACATAACAGAAATAATATGAAATATACATGATAATTATCAGAGAAACACAATATTTAAACATGGTATTCTTCATGAAACCTCGTGTTTACAAACCCCACAACAGAATGAGACTATAGAGAGGAAGAATCGGCATATTTTAGAAACGGCTCTGGCCTTACTAATCGGTGCACATATGCCTAATAAATACTGGAGTGATGTTGTTACTACAGCTGTGTATCTACTGAATCGTATGCCCATAAAACCTTACAATTTCAGACTCCATTAAAGGTGTTATCTGATCATCTTCCCTTCCCTACTATTTTGATGCTTCTGCCCCGAATTTTTGGATGTGTTGCTTTTGTCCACCTCTATAAATATCAACAAACTAAGTTGGATCCATGTGTTGTCTGATGTGTATTTTTGGGGTATGACGTACAAAAAAAAGGGTTACCGATACTATGATCCAATTACTAAAAGAACCTATATTACCATGGACGTCACTTTCCTCAAATCAGAATGTTTTTTCTCATCACTGGTATCCAATTACACTCTTCAGGAGGAGATTTATGGTGAAGAACGAAATTAACTTGATGTTAAAATATTAGACACTAGTCCAACATACTCGGATCGTGCCAATAATATGGAGGAGCCAGTATCTAGACCCGAGCTTGGACTTCCAAGAACTGAAGCTGAAGTAGTAATTGAATCTCCAGAAGATGAAATGGTTGGTGTACCCCTCCACTCTCTAGTACCCAATGATCATCCTGCTGAGAATACTCCTGAGGTAAGGTATCTTATCACACATTTACAAACTAATGCTATAAATACATCTGTTGGTTATGTTTTACCTTTCAGACACAATCGAGGCAAACCCCCAAGTCGATACTCCCCAAAAAGAGAAGAACGGCAATCCAAGTATCCAATAGCAAATTATGTATCTACTCAAAGGTTATCAGAACCTATCAGGGCATTTGCACAAACACTCTCCTCGTGTCAAATTCTAAGTAGCATTGAAGAAGCCTTATCTGATCCAAAATGGGCTCAAGCTATAAAAGAGGAATTTGAGGCATTGTAGAAGAATAACACTTGGGTGTTAAGCGAGTTGCCTTAAGGGAGGAAGATGGTAGGATGCAAGTGGATTTTCTCCATTAAGTATAAAGCAGATGAGTTAGTTGATCGATACAAGGCGAGTCTTGTAGCAAAAGGATATACACAGAAACACGGGATAGATTATCAAGAAACCTTCTCACATGTGGCTAAACTGAAAACCGTTAGAGTCTTATTATCTCTTGCGGCAAATTTAGATTGGTCATTGCACCAACTTGACGTAAAAAATACCTTCTTCCATGGTGATCTTGAAGAAGAGATTTACATGGATATCCCACCAGGATATACTGTTACATCAGAAAAAGAAACTGCATGTAGATTACAACGAATATTGTATGGACTAAAACAATCACCTCGAGCATGGTTTGGTAGGTTGAGTTCAGCAATGAAGAAATATGGGTTCCAACAAAGCAATCTTATCATATATTTTTTTCCTAAAACATCGATTAGGGAGGATAATAGCCCTTATAGTCTATGTAGACGACATGATCATTACAAGAGATAATAAAGAAGAAATCTCTAAGCTTCAAGAACAACTGTCAAATGAGTTTGAAATGAAGAATTTGGGAGGGCTCAAATACTTCTTGGGTATTGAGGTAACAAGATCAAAACAAGGCATATGTATTTTCCAAAAGAAATATACTCTGGACCTACTGGCAGAGGCATGACTACTAGATTGTAAACCTGTCGATATTCCAATGGTTCAAAATCATAAACTCGGAGAATATGTGTACCAAGTACCAGCAGATAAACAGAGATATCAACAGTTAGTAGGTAAACTCATATATTTATCTCATACTCGACCTGATATTGCTTATGATGTGAGTGTCGTGAGTCAGTTCATGCACTGCCCAATTGAAGACCATATGGATGCGGTCATGCGAATACTTTGTTATTTAAAATCCTCCCCTGGGAAAGGACTTATGTTTTCAAAGAATGGTCAATTGGAAGTCCTTGGATATACAGATTCAGACTGGGTAGAGAATATGAAGGATAAGAAATCTACTGCTGGGTACTTTACTTTTGTGGGGGACAATCTTGTTACATGGAGGAGTAAGAAGCAAAAGGTAGTTGCCTTATCTAGTGCTGAAGCTGAATTTCGAGGAATGATCAAGGGAATATGTGAGCTCCTTTGGTTGAAAAAACTTCTAACTGAGATTGGTATTGCTCCTAACTCTGAAATGAACTTTTTTTGTGATAACAAAGCAGTCATTGCCATCTCACACAATCCAGTTGAACATGATCGCATGAAACACGTTGAAGTGGATCGAAACTTCATCAAACAGAATCTCGAAGAAAAGATTATTAAGTTTCCATTTGTTAAATCAGAAGATCAATTGACTGATATACTCACAAAATCTACGTCTGCAAGGAACTTCTACAACTCACTTGACAAGTTGGGCATAAGAGACATATATGCACCAACTTGAGGGGGAGTGTTTGTGTGTGTTGTGGTGCATACTGCAACAGTGGCAGACACCAATGCTTAGTGGAGTAAAAAATAGAGCAGACAATAATATTAATAGAGCCATAAAACATGAATGTGTAGCTATTAGGGTTATTGTTTAATTTTCGTTTTTATTGTATACATATAGTTAAATTATTGTATAAAAAACAGAACATAAATAATATGAAAATATACATGATAATTACGAGAGAAACACAATATTTGAGAAAATTAATTAATTTTTAATTTTTATTATATTCTATCTTTAATAGGCATAAATAAAACAAGTAATAATATAAAAATATGATAAAATAATTATTTATAATATAAATTTAATTATAAAAAATATATAACATTTATTTAAAATTAAACTAATTATGATTATCATTTAAATAAGATAAATTAATTGATATTATATAATGAATATATTAAATTTAATAAATAAAATATGAGAAAAATTTTAAATAATTTTTTTTTATAATTGATGGGATAGCTTATTTGTATCTTTTATATAAATTTTTGCGATAAAGAAGTTACATGGAGAAAAATAATTATTTATTAGCAGCAGATTTTAAAAGTTACTAATGATAAATAATACCATAATATATCTAAATTAATAAAAGATGTTAAACTTTATTTTATTTTATATTTTGATATTAATGTATGGTTTAATCCATATTTTTTAAATTTATGCTCTATTTTATAATATTTTAATATTAAAAGAACATGTAAAGGCGAACCTTTCATCACCTAAATCCTCGGTTCTGACCTATGACAGGAGGAACCTGTAAATATTAATTGACCTTCGTCCAAATTTCTTCCTATATTGGTGTCACATTAACTAATCAAGAAGAGAATTTCATTTATGCATAAGCAGAACTTACGTCGTTGTCAATAGAAATTGATACTTTTTAAGTATTTTAATTTTTATGTTAGTATCATTTTTTTAAGCCTTTTGGATTATTAATATTTAATATATAATAATTAATTTTTATCAATTTTATCAATAATTAAAATAAATAAAGATATTAATTGATAAAAAAAGAAGAGGTAAAACAATAATACAAATATCTCAAAGATACCAACTCTATTTCTAAATAGTCCAAAATTTCCTCACAAAATCCAGCACTCAAAAGACAAACTCTACCAAGAAGCCCAAGCAAGTTTTAGTAAATCAGTAAAAGTGAAAGTAACTTCCTTAGAGTTACCATGCTCATGTATCAGTGTTGGTATCGAGCAACTTAATTAAAAAATATATAGTTTACTTAGTAGATATTATGAAAACTCACACTTAAGAGATTTTATTTTTAGTTTTTTTTTATTTACAAAAATAAATTAAAAAATAATATTAATACTAATATTTAATATATATATATATATCTTTATTTTATATTTAATTTAATTTTTTGTTTTATTTTTTAAGAAATGAAAATAAGATAACTTATAAGCGATTCAATTCAACTTATTTAAACATTAATTGTGCTTTAATTTAAATCCAAAACTAATGCTATGAGTTGTTGATGAATATAATCTTAATAATTTGCATCTAATTTTTACTTATATATAAATATACATAAAAGTAGAAATATGTCTCCTCATTAGATTTTGATCATTGAAAATGAAGTGGTAATTCCACTAGAAAGAAAGAAGGGAATTAAAGGAAAGGGAAATATAGATAGGACACAACTATCACTAGCTTTTTACTACTCTGTTGTAACTTGCTAATCCCAGCCCATTGATGCGTAGCATTAATAGGCTCTCAGTAAGGCCCAAATACAATCAACGCTTACGTGATGATGAGAAAATGAACCCATGCAATCTTTTGTTAATGGATCACATGAATATTTTTACTTTATGGTTGCTACAGAAATTAAATATTGATCATATGATTAAATTTATAAAAAACTTAGTTATTTAAATTTTATATCTTATTTTATATAATTTTAATAATCATAATATATTTATTATTTCAAAAATACCCTCACAAATTTAGATACAAGACCAACAAACAAATTAATAAGAATAATTATTATTTCTATTATTTTAATAAATTATATGTAAAGCAAGTTTTTATAACTAATAATAATAATATAAAGTTTTTCTCATCCAACATTTCTTATATATTTTTAGCTATTATTCATTAAATCATGCCGCTTGGAAAACCGGCTTCTCTCTTCCCCCACTTCAAAGAACGAAAGCGTTAATATTTAAAGTTATTTATACTAATTTATAATAAAAATCTAAATAATTATCTTCCATATTGTTTATTAACTAATTTTTGAAATTAGATTAAGCTTAAAATAGTTTCTCGTAAACATGCTAAATTGAAATAAGAGAGAATAAAAATAACAATTTTATCAAAATATCCTTATAATATACTTATGTTTTTTTCTTTTTATAAATTGAAAAAAAAAACTAAAAATTATAGTTTGCATAAATAAATAAAAAACTAAATATTATATACAAGCCATATAATACATAAAAGAGTTCATTAAGATATATTTTCATAATTATTAAATTTAAAAAATAATAATTTAGTTAAATTTTAAAATGCAAAAAGATAATAAAATAAAATAAAAAGAGACGAGCAAGTTAAGAAATAAACAATATAAATAAGAATCAATATTTTTTCTTAATTCCAATTTCCCTTTTTATGAAGAAAAAAAAACTATATTTTCCACTTAAAAAAAAAAACTATAGAACCTATGGCCTCTACAAGACTTCGGGTGCAATTCACCCTTTGCTCTATATAAATATATTAGGCAATCCTTTTGCATCTATTAGATGTAAACATCTTAGGCAATGGGGCTCTGAAAGAGTCTATATATGCTAAATGTGATGGGCATTGGTTGGGCTTTGAATGGGGAATTGTGGACAACGTGGTTTGGACTGCTTCAATTTATACACTGACATAGAATTTTTTAAAAGAGTAAAGAGGCTTTTGTGATCATGAGGCTCTGGATCGAGCTGAATGAGTAAAAAATAGTGTACGTTATTGGTTAGGCGTACCAGTGAATGCGAAAAACTCAGTCCAACATAGTTACAAACATGATTAATTAACATTACTAAACATACACCAACAACATCTTAGCAATTTTCATCAACTAATCCATTACTGGAATTAAGGCTACATATATATATATATATATAAGACTTAATACAACTCAAGTACTATTCAGTTAACAAATTCTAGCTAGCTAGATTGTACAATTTGAAGATTTCCATCAATATTAGTAGTAGCTAGTGAACAGCATATGAGTTATTATCTGCTAATCAGCATCCAGCAAAAAGGAGAAGGAGCTCAAATCATCACCATCAGTCATCACTACCATCTCGGATAGACCAATTATCAAGAAGTGAGAGAACAATCAAGGGTCCAATAACTGGTGGAAGTGGTGGAGGTCTACTGAAGGCAACAATTGGATCAGCCTTCTCTTTTGGATCAACATTTACTCCTCCTACTCCTACTCCTCCTCCTATAGATTCATTCCTCTTTTGTTTTTTCGGTATTGTAGTAGCCACTGGACCTGATCAAAATCTTGAAAACATTAACAAACCAAAAATATATCAATTATTAATTAACACAATTAAAAAGGCAAGAATCGGTCTGTAATTACCCCATGACGCCTTTAATAATTGTTTTAAATTGTTCTTGGTACGTGATAGAGCTGTTATTCCCTTCATGCTGATCAAGCTCTTATTTGTAAGGCAACCTTTCACAACCAAAAACCCAATATTTCACCAAGTAACGTCTCTAAATTGATCGATGTTGATGATCCAACCTGCTGAATATGAGCTGGTTTGATTTGATAATGCATGTAACATCACAAATTAAAGATTATATAAGAGACTTAATCCAATAGAATATTTTGATTTTACAAAAAGTCCTATATATATACATAATTTTAGTTAGATACAGTACAGAAAAATTAAAAAGAAAATATACACATGATTTAGTCGAAATTATGACGAACGGGATCATACCTGCCCAAATTGGAAGCTTTGCTTGAGGTGAAGCAAAGGAAGAGACCAGAGACCGTAAATGATATAGGAAATTAGGGATGGATGGTTACTGTCGCCAAAAGAACCTTCTTGAATTTTCGGGTCTGTTCTCCAGTTTCTACGTGGCAAGCGTTCCAATTTTGTATTTTTCCGTTTGCTTTATGATCTCGTAAAATTCGAACCTTGATTATTTTTTGAACCGTTTGATGGAAGGTTTTTGATAGTATGGATACTATCTTAATAATATTTATGTTTTATAGATTTCAATATATTTAAGGAAATGGGTATTATCAACTTTTTTTCACATTATATTTAATATTAATTTTATCAATAAAAATTAACAAAACACCTTTAAACGTTTAATTAACGGTTATCTCATGACCTGTTTAATTATAGGGAAAAATAAGCATTTTTTATGAGAGCTTTAATTTTTAGAAATTAAATTCTTCATTAATAATTTTTTTAATATTAATTATATATATATATATATATATCATCTAATTAAATATAATAAATTTAAAATTTTGAATATAAAATAATAATTATAATGAAATTAATTCTACCTACCTTGTATGGTTTGACTTTGTTTGAGAGACTTTTCTTTGATCATTTCTTCTTATTACAATAACTTGTAACTATATTCTAATAGCAAATAAATAGAATACAAAAAAAATGTAGATAGAAACTTTCGATTCTGTTATATTTTTCTTATTCTAAGTAGTTATTATTCACTTATAATTTAAATAAATAGAACTCAAATTAACTTAACAAAATAATACTATTAGAAATATAATCTTAAAAGAAACTAAAGTATACATTAAAATAGAAATATTAAAGTAAAACAACATAAACTTAACGATATTCGGTAAAAATGTTACATATGTTTTTAAATATCGTTGACGACTTCCACTATCATTCAAATGAATAAACTCCAAAATTATAATTAATTGAACAAAATTGAGCTAATTAATTACCATTATAAAATAGAAAAAAAATTATAAATTTTAAAATATTTTAAAAGTAGAGAATAAGAATTTATTTATAGTCTAAAATGTAACATAAACCTTTATTACTAATTAACCTGCCAATTTTTTCAATTTGTTACTAAGTAGTTATATAATTTACAAGTATATTGATGATGAGGTTATGTAGCTGTTTTGGTTCGATTTTTAATTTATTTGGCTTTCATGTGTTTGTTTTTGTGTGTTCGGTTTAGTTTTGTTTATAATGATTGTTCAATTGCAACGTTCTTTTGGTATGATCTTGATTGTGTTTAGGTTGTTAGCTTTCTATTTTGTTTTTTTCAATAAAATGAATTTCTATTGTAAAATAAAATAAAAAATACACTGTTACTTTACATAAACTGAAGATAGGTTTTTTAATAAATACGTAAAAATGAATTTTACTCGATTAATACCAATAATTTTATGCGAACCTGTGACCACAATATCCCCTCCAACCGTACTATATCTACCAAAAAAATTAGGACCTTTCCTTTCTCCCTTGCTTTATCTTCTTCCTTTGACATCAAAATTATATAAATTGATAATGGGGTCCAATTCGTAATATATAAGCCAGCAAAGCTATATTTATGAGTTGCGATTTTGTTTTTTAAAACGATATTTACTGATTTATCACATTAATTATCTTTGAGTTAACCCCAACTTTCATGTTGCTTTAATTAGCTCTCAAAATAATGTTGTTTAGGCCCAACCCACGATACTTTGTCGTGAATATGATTTTGTTTTAAGAGATCATTCAACTACAACCTACCATTTCGTCAAACTGAAATTAGGAGGAACACTATTAAAAATTATATTATTATGTAATAAAATTATTTAAAAAATGATAAAATTATTTATATATATATATATATATTATATTATATTATATTATAATTAATATAAATATAAATTTAAGTATATTTAATAATTCTTTTTAAAATATTGTATTTATTATTATTTTTAAATTACTTTTTAATGATTTTTTTACTTAACTATATATCCATTGCTTACATTCAACCATTAATTATCTTACTTTTATGTTTTTAGATAAATAATATGAGAGTGTATTTATTAATATTTAATGAAAATCAATCTAAATAAAAAGTAATATAAATCGAGTTCGATATAAAAAAGAACGTAAAACTTATTTTATTTTCTTACTAATAATGGTAAAAAAAATTATAATAAAAATATTAATTTTTTAAAAAATAAAAAATATTCATGTAATTATATATTGTGAATTCATGAAATAAAATCAACAACAAGAGGGGAGTACGGAACAATAAATGAAAATAACTCACAAATTTATATATATATATATGTATATTCTTTTTATCTCATACTTTTAGTAAGTAAATATCTGAATGAGAATCACTATATTTTCTATCACTCTTTTCTTTTCTTTTTGGTAATCACATCTTAATTTATATTTTTTATGGTAATTATTAAATTGTTTAATTATAAGGTACTGCTTTAGGGGAATTTAGGATGTAACTACCATAAAAAATCTAAATTAAGATAGCTTAAATTATTATTATTAAAATAATATTTTATTTAATAATAGTAATATTTTTGTAATAATAATTATAATAATATTATTATAAAAAAATGAATATGATTTTTTATAAATAAAACGTTAATAGGTGGAATTTGAATTTGGATTTAAAGTTATAAAAATATAAAATCATACTACATAGATTACAAATAAATTCTAATCAATTGTGATTTAAATACTAAAATACTATATATTTTTGTCCACTTAATTATCAAGTTATTTTCACTCTGTTTGGTTTATTGGGATATCGTTTGGCAAATTCACAAGGCAGACTGAATTAGATGAATTGTTAGCATGCACAAGTCAAGTTGTATTCAAATAATTAGTAATGGGTCACATTAAATTATAATGTGAAAGATCTATAGTAAGTTCACTGTATCCATATTTTTAATTATGACATATCAAATTTCTCTATTTTATTTAGTAATATCAATTCATTTTAGTTAATTTTAACAATAATTGATATTCCAAATATTGAAGATTATTATTAAATTTGAAAAAAATGAATATATGCAACCAAAATAAGGATATTTGATTTGTCTTAATTGATAATATTGATAAAAAAGAATAACAAAATAAAAATAAAAATACTCTAAAGATATCGAGATTTGAAAAAATGTATAACTATAGGCGGATCTTGATTGAGATTGCACTTGAATGTAACCCATCCAAAAATTTTACCAAACTTTAATTATATGTATATTTTAGTATTAAATAAACATTTTATTTGTAATAATAAATTATGTCTAATTTTTTTTATATATTTTGATATATTATTGTATGTATGAAGAATATTTAACAAACATATAAATAAAAATAATATAAATATATTGTGAGTAAAATAATTAAGCAGATACATTTTTATTCACTCATTTGAAAAACATTTATGAGTTGCATATATATAATTATAATATTAAATGTTATATAAAAATATATTATTAAATCAATATAGTATAATACAAAAATATTTCATATATCTAAATTTAATTCATGATGATAAAATATCAATATCAAACATTATAAAAAATTAAAATTAAAAAAGAAGCATGATTAGAAGCTTAAACTAAAACTTTTAAGTTTTTTTATATTTTATTCAACTCTAAATTTTTATTTCACATTTTATTTTAAAAAAATTAATAATTTTTCATTTCATTTTTACCATCACTACAAAATCGAATTATTTCAAGGGTTCAAGTAAATGGATGCAACAAGCATAAATTAAAAATATTTATATTTATTAGTATTTTTTTTAATAATATATATTTTTATTAACACTTATATATGATATTAATTCATATTAAATTATCATATTTTTATTTTTTATTTATATTAGTTATAATACATTAACTTTGTGTATCTCTTATAAAATAATATAAAAATATTATCTTTAATTTGAAAAAGTTCCAAATGTAACTATGAGTCTCTTACTATATTTATATTATTATATTTTTTTTATTAAATATTTAAATATAATTGTTTATTTTATATTAAATATATATATATATATATATATTTCAACTTTCTTCGTATATCTTTGACATATAAGTATTTACGAAGTATGAACTAGCTAGTGACATGAATTTCTCAACTTATTATTATATTTTATTTAAGGCATTTTAGTTGCATCAATAATAATTGGTTGGGATGAGAGAGAAAAGAGTTCATTTAGGAGTTTCTTAAGTCTTATAATGAGACTCAAGTATGTATCATAACGTGCGTTTCAATTTTTTTGAAAAAAATAATTTGAAGTGTTTAGTTAGCAATAAAGAAGATAAGCGTGTAGTTCAAATTCAGATTGGTAACTAATTAAATGATGAATTTATTCAATAATATCATAATTTTTTTGGGTTTATACACTGTATTATGATTATAAATGGCAATTTGTTCTGGTGATGTTCATGATAAAATTTGAAAATATAAGTGATGTAAATAAAAAATTATATATGGAAGACTATTTAAAAACTACGTGTCCTCTCAATATTTTGGAACTTTATTTAGAGGGATATATATGATATAGTATCGGTCTGAAGCTCCCTTATTTATCGACATATTAATGTTGATGATAGATTTTCAATTTGTTTTTGAAACTAACATTAGAAACTTATTAATTCTTTGATTGTGAAGGAAGCAATATAAAATATTATTATTTCTATGATACAATGTCTTTAAATTGTGGGAATACAATGTAGTAACTTTAAATAATTAGTGTTTTAATACTTAAAACAGAGGTTGGGTGATTATGATGATGATAGGGATAGTTTTGTGTTTGATGGTACATACAATTTGTTTAATTGGTAGGCAAGATGTGATTTCTTATTCAAACAAGTTATTTTGTTGTGTACTTTTAAAATTTAAGTTTTTTTGTTTAGTTAGGAATTTAGTTTCTTGCTAATTTAAAATTAGTGGTGATACTCGTTCTATAATGATTATATTAAATGTTATTTTTATTGGATTGTATATTATTTTTTTAAAAATATTTATTATAATGATATCTTTTAATTATGATTGAATAAAAATTAGAATCATGTTGTCTGAAATCAAAATAATTAATTTAAATGAAAGTAAAATAATTGGATAGAGAAATTTATGGACCAACATACAATGATATAAATCCAAAAGTGATAATGCTTATATATGATGTACTAATTTGTTAAAAAAAAAGGGTCGTGGAACCTGGGCCTTTCCCAGTGGGAATATGCAAGAATCTATAGATAGTTGACTTGTTTTCTTATAATTACTTTTATTTTTAATAATTAACTATCACTGTATTATAATAAAACTAATTTTTAGATGATATTGATTATTTAAATTTAATAAATATATAATAATATTAATTATTATTATTTTAAATTTTTTATTTTTTTAAAAAGTAAATTTTTATTTTTAAATTTTAAATTAATTAAAAAATTAATGTTAAAATATTTTATAAAATGGTTTATAAAAAACTCTTAAAATAAATATATTTTTTAATTTATTAATAAATAAATATATAATAATAACTATTTTAGGGATAATATAATTAAAATACAATATAAACATAAGTAATTTATAATAATTACATAAATTTATTTAATAAATAAATTAAATACAACATAAAAATATATGAACTTATTAAATTACTATTTTATACTACTTAATAAGTTAATTATGATTTGATCTTATTTATAAATATTTTTTGTTTAAAAATAATTTATATTAATTAATTATTATTTTTAATTGATATGATATCAATGTAAAATTATTAATTTAATAAAAATATGATATATTTATAAGTAAACTAATTAAATATTCATTAAATTAGTAATCATAAACGATATTTATTATCATTCTTAATATAATAAAAATATATTAATTATATTAAAAGAAATTATATTTATGGGTATAAAAACTAACAAAAGGTAGAAAATGTATTTATTATATTCAATATTTATTAGTGTAAAAAAATAACAAAAAGTAAAAAAGAAAGAAAGAGTTGTTTGATCTTAAATAAATAATCATTAATAGTATGAATTATCACCCTTAATTTAATAAAAAGAATTACATTATATAAGTTAATTATTCATAAAAAAATATTTATCATAAAAATATTTTGGTATTTAATAATTTAAAAAATATATAAAAATGTAATTATTATATCGATAATTTTATATTTATTAGTGTAAAAAATAAAAAATAAAAGTTAAAAAAGAAAAAAATTATTTAATATAAGAACATTTTGGTGTTTATTGGTATAAAAATATATTTTTTATATGAAAATTTTATTATTTATTAGTGTAAAAAAATTTTAAAAATGGAAATTTATTCTACGACCAAGTTTGATTACTTTTTATATATAACTAATTTTTGGATTTGTGCATTAACAAGGATTGATGATTCAAACATAATAAATATATAATATTATTAATTATTGAACAATAATTGTTATTATTTTAAATTATTTAGTTTATAAAATAAAATAAAAATGATATTTTAAGTTATTTTTATTATAGTTAAAAAAATGATATTAAAATATTACCCTTAATGTAATAAAAATAATTACATTATACAATATAACTATTCTTATGAAATTTATTTATTATATAGACATTAAATAACATAATTATATACTCACAAATAAATTGATCAAATACTTATTAAATAATTGATCATTAATTTTATAAATTATAATCCTTAATGTAATAAAAAAAATTATATTATACAAAATAAATATTAATAAAAATATATTTATTTTATGAATATTTTGATATTTATTAGTATAAAAAATAACAAAAATATATTATTATATGGATATTATGATATTTATTATTAGTTTAAAAAATATCAAAAAAAAAAAATGATATGCTCTTTAATGAATTTATCGAACACTCATTAAATAGATAATCATTAATTATATGAATTTTTATTCTTAATGTAATAAAAATAATATTATAATAAAAATAATTATTCATAAAAATGTATTTATTTTATATATTTTTTAATTTTATTTATATAAAAAATTAAAAAAATATTATATACTCATAAATGAATTAATTAAAAACTTATTAAATAGATAATCATTAAATGTATGAATTATTACTTTTAATATAGTAAAAATAATTATATTATGTAAAATAATTATTCATAAAAATATATAAATTATAAAATAAATTTATTTTTATTTTTATAATAATAAAAAATAAAAAACATATTTATTATATAAATATTTGTAATATTTATCGAGTATAAAAAAAGTGTTGGTCATCTATTAACATCCACGCCTTTTATATATAAAGAATAAGATATTCATAATTTTCATCGATTTTAAAATTTTTACTAAATATTTATAGATATCAAAAAATATTTTAAACTCTTTAATAAACGGTTGACATTTCTTCTTCCTTAAGGGCTTATTCGTATCTCCCTTATTGACTTCCCGAAGTGTGAGAAATAGATTAGAGAAAGAAAAAAAACATAGAATATAAGTAAAAAAAATTAAAAAATTAAATTAAATTTATTTTTTATACATAAATTTATAATAATAAAAATAATATTCATATAATATCTAATAATATTTAATATTCTACAAATTTAAATTATCGACCCATTTTTTCCATGGATAATGACTTTTCGTTGCACTATTCACACATCGAACCTCGCATTACTCCACTTGTTAGCTTTATCAACTTTATGCCTTTATGAAGCTTACTTCTCTGAGCAATCTTCACCCTCCCTCACATCACACCCGTCACTCAAAACATCACCTCATTCTGCCCCTCACCGTTGTTCGCACCGACACCACATAAATAATATAGAGATACAAATTAAAGGTTAGCAATGATTTTTGAAAATTAGTATTTTAATTTCAAATTTTTTAGATCAAACGTATTAATCTTTAAATTATAAAAATAAATAAATTTAATTTAATTTATATTAATACGTAATAATTTAATAAATTCATTCATATATTTAAACCTAATACATGGTGAAAAAAAAATCATGATCTTAATTACCTCTTATAAATTTCTTCTCAATTTCATTATTTTAAAGTTTAATTTTAATTTTTCATTAATAATTACATTAAATTATCTAATTTTATAAAATTATAAGACCTAATATACATAATCTAATAATTATAAAATTAATATGAATCTTATCACATAATAATAAAATTGTAGCACATCCTTTAGAAAAAATTACCTGATTTTTTTATTAAAATAACTTAAATAAGGCTTAACACAATAGGATTAAACATTATCATTTTGATTAAAAATTAAATTCGTAATAAAAATATTAATTTAATGTGAGGAAACATAGATATAAGATGTAAAGGTTTATTATTTTCATCCAACGTCTTAATAAAATTTATTGTTATAAGATAATACTTTATTATAAATTTTATTTCAAAATAATTTTAATAAAAAATAAAATTTATAATAACTCATTGATGTAACGCGATAAAATTTATTATTGACATCTGACAAAACTTACTATTATAAAATAATATCGTGTTATAATAATGACTTTTATTTTATAAATAATTTTAATAAAAAATAAAATGTAATAATAACTCAACAACTCTTTTCCCAAATTACAATATATGGCCGACCAAAAGATGCATTGTTAACCGGATTGGGAAGTTTTTCATTCAAAGAAATAAATAATGATAAAAATTGATAAAGTTTCGTAAGAAATTTAATGCCAAATTAAACATGTCACTTTCTTACCTGTTCAAAAAATTTGACATGACACCTTAAAACCAAACCATAATAACATCTCCACTAATTTGACGTTGTCAATTTTTTTTACTACTTTAGTAGTTGTTGATAGCAAACATATGACTCACCATCGTCCACAGGAGTCATTCTCACAAAGTGTTTAGCTATATCATTAATTGTTTTTATATTCTCCCTTCATGTTGATTATCATTACCAATTTACAAATGTAATTACAAAATCATCTCTAGCTAAGACTAATTTTTATTTTACAATAATTATTATTATTTTTAAAAATTCATTTAAGTAAATTAATATTTTTTTCTGAATTCTTACAATTTTTTAATAAAAAAGAGTTTTAAATTCTTTTCCATTCCAATTAGATTATGTTAATTTTTTTTTATTAATTCTTTAAGAATTAGTAAACCCTATAAGTAACATAGGGAATTTATTATACCAATAAAACATGTCACTTTTTCCCCTGATAATGTTTTTTTTTGGCATAGCACCCTAAACAAAATAACATCTCCACTAATTTAACATTCTAATTTTTTTACTATTTTAGTAGTTGTTGATAGCAAACATATGAATCACTATGCCATTCTCACCAAGTGTTTAATGTAATATATATCATAAAATAAAGGTTTTTGTTAATGGTAAGACAATTACTTAAGTATATTATCTTCTTAATTTTACATTCAATTTAAAATTAACATATCACTGTAACAAGTAATTGTTGCATATATAAGTAATTAATTGAGCTAGGGGCAAATTGTATTGTTATACAATGATTTTTGCCGTTTGTGTTCGCTAATTTTGGTTAGTCAATTTATCTATATATCTTGAATTAAGAGTGTATTAATAAGAAAAAAAGATCTTAGAAAAAAAACAAGGAAAAATAAAAGGAGAATGAGAAGTGATTCATTCATATTTTTCATGTTTATTTCTTAAAATTAAATCATTATTTATTATTTTTATAATATATTTTTCACCAATTAAATTTCTTTCTTTCTCTACTTTGTATTGAATATTTATATTTTTTCAAAAAAAAAAAAAGTTACACTGATATAAATTTTAATTGACTTAAAATATTATGTTATCGCATATTTTAAAAACAATAAATCTTAAAAATATGATGGAATGGAACAATGGGGGTTACAAATTTAAAAATTTCTAATTAATTATTTTAATACTCATCTTCAAATTCATATTCATTAGTATTTTGGTTAATACTCGTTACGAATTAGTAAACCCTAAATATCCATCTATCCATATATAAAGACAGGCGGAGGCGGGTTCACTAAATGCATAACCCTAGTGTTATTACTAAGTAATGTGTTGCAGTTAATCATTATTGTATTCAAAATTGAAAAGCAGGTGGGCATGAGTAGAGGAGAAAGCTTTGGTGGTGGGCAAAGTTCGTTGGGGTATCTGTTTGGGTCGGAAGAGGAACCAAGTGCACCTCAAGTTCAACCTAAATTAGATCCACCTTATGGCATCGATACTTTTGAGTCCGATGAGAAGCCTCCGGGTACTAGTACGACTCAACCTTCTCCTGACAAAAATAAAGTTTCCAACAACTATAAAAGAGATCAAGGCCAAAATCTCGGCAACTTTGTTACTGTAAGTTAATAATTAAATTCTTATGTAATATTATAATATGTGGTCTCGCATACTTCATACAATATTTTACACTTCAGGATCGTCCATCAACAAAAGTGAAATCAGTTCCTGGAGGAGATTCCTCACTTGGCTACTTGTTTGGAGATTATAAATGATGTATTTTTTTTTACTTTTCTCTCCCATATTTATTCATTTCAACTATATATTTTGTGTGTGTGTGAGAGAGGGTATTTAATTATGATCTAGATTGTGGAAAGTATAATTAGTTAATTATCGTGTGTAATAAGGGATTTAGTTCCCACACTGTGTCATGGGTTTGCAATTATTGGGGGGTTTAATGTTTCTCATATAATTATATATGCGTGTGTGTATTGTTATATGTTGTCTAGCTAGTATATAGCTTATAGATGCTATATTTAACTAGCAAATTAAGAAGATCTGGTTGTGTTAGCTTGATATATTATTAGTTATATTGAATTAATTTCAATTCTTATCAGAGTACTGAGAATTCATATTAATTAGTTTATTATATACTGATGGAGTTTTATTTATTTATTTCTAACAAGTTTAATTAATTGTTTTTTTTTAATTTCCAGGCCAAATATGGTAAAAGGAATTAATTAATGCTTTACAAAATTGATAAGCTTCTTCAAGATCCTTCTTCTAATTCCTACCACAAGTATTAATTTTCTTTTTTTAGTGTATTAATTATTTTCTTCTTCCTTTAATATGTTTATTGAGGAAATCCTAGCTTTGATTATTTGCGCTAGCTTCCAATTCTATTAATGATTAAACTTAGTTATTTCCACATATATATATACTAACAATAATTAATCTTATCATTGTCTTTTTTCTGACTTTATAATATCTAATACATGATCCATCATCAGACAACTATATTTTTGATATGTTGGATCTAACCATTTATTAACAGCATCCAGGCCATTTGCTTAATTAATTACTATACCTTTTAATTTCTCTCGTATATATATTTTTGGCTGTAATTAAAAGAGATTAATTATATGCATATATGCGCACATGTACACGTGTTTGTTATACGTACTAATGATTTTATATATATGTTACGTCTTCATTGCTTATACCCATGCAGCGTAATAATAAAAAAACCTTTTGTAATAGCAAAGATCAAGAACCAGATAATTAAGCAGTAAAAATTACAAACTACAAACTTAAAACACAAGAAACAATAAGCAAATAAGTAGTCAAAATTACAAGGTAAGAAATGCAAATATAAAGAAACCTTCCTAACATTAACTGGAGTTACCTTCCACAACGAAAACCATATATAGGATCATGGATATTTTCAATTTTGAGAAACAAAGGATACAAAAACAAATTCCTAGGTAGACAAATAATCTCAGAAATATTATTGAATTAATTGAAATATAATGTAAAGCACAAAAGGAATTTGAAGTGTTATTGATATTCATTTGAGAGCTTGGTATATTGTATTTGTTGGATTGGTATTTACTGAGTGCATGCTTAGATATTTTTAATATTAGTAATATTGAAGTCTTCATTTCATAATAGTTGTGAATTGTAAAAAAGAAAATAAGTCGTGTATTAATAAAGATAAATCTACAAAAATATCATTAAATTATTTTATTTATTTCGTCTATATCATCTAACTATTTTTATATTGTCTATAATATCTAATTATTATATTTGATACATTTATAACATTTCGTTAATTTCTACCTAATGATCTCACACGTTAGTGATAAATTTGAAACTATCGATTTAAGTACAAGATACTATCATTACCACTTGGATAATTAGACATCAAACTCGTAATCACAATGATCCAATTGCAAAAGTATAGCTATATCAACTGAGATATACCCCCTCGAGTCAAGTAGAGGCATGTATGAAGGAGTCAAATGCTTCTTTAATTCTTTTCCTTGGCGCAATTGGGCGACCATCTTGGACTTGAACTAGAGATCTTTCTTGTGAAGTAAATCATCGTACCTACGGTCCAACCAATTAGGAGAGATCCTCTTCAAACACAGTGTACAACTCTCCATTGTATTGTGCTCTCCAAGTGTGTTTTTTCCTCCCTTCTTCCAAGTCTTTGTAAAATAACTCCGATGAGAAGAAAAAATAAGGAGTTATGTTAAGAGACCATCATGGCCCAATCATAGACACTCTAAGATCCTTTTTCAAACTCGTTCCTATTTCAAGTCAAGAGATAGATAAATAAACATATCACATTGCACTGATCGAAAGCGTTCCTAGCGGGGGTCGAAACCAAGAAGTGAGTTATTTATCAACTAATCATTCTTCTTACAACTAGATCCAATCTTTTGGTTCCTATGAAAAGGAAAAAGAATTTCACGTTCTTCCTTTTGGCAGGGGAGAATTAGGAAAATCATATTGATTGTAGCTTTCTCCAAACCTTTAGGAAAAACATGAAAATCTATCTTTCTATTATGGATACCGAAAGAATTCCCATTAGTAGCAAATGATACCCATTAAATAGGGAAATATTATTTGAACCTACGACCAATCAATTAATAACCGACCACTATATCAGTGAGCTACTAAAAAAGAACATTTTGTTTCAAACCTACTAATTAATTATTTGAGTTGTTCCAAATCTATCACTTAACGACTCAAATAGTTAGGGAGTATATTTAGAACAAAATTACACAAATTTTGTTCCAAATATACCACTTAACTATTTAAGTTATTCTAAATTTACTACTTAATTATAATTTTTTTATAAATATATTACTTAATTATTTAAGTTATTCTAAATCTATCACTTAATTATCTTACGTTTAATGTTATTATACAGAAACTAACAGAATAATATAAATGAAACAAATAGAACAATTGAAGTATAAATGTGACAAAAAATAGTTTGATAATATAAACAAAATAAATATAATAATCCAACGATATTTTTGTAAGTTTACTCTACTGTTAAAATTCCAATAAAAACATAAGTAAACTCGTATATATCCAATAGATTAAATTTTTTGAATAACATAAAGTTAATTGCTTTTTGAGAACTACATATCGAGCTTATACGCCTATCAAAAACACATTTTTACATTTTCAATGAATATTTTGAAGATCCCTTAGAATGAAAAATTATCCTAGAGTTCATTTTAACACTTTATTTACTTTGTTTTTGTAACGGAGATATAAGTTATTCAATTTTTAAAATTGAAATACTTTAGTTACATAACTTCATAATCATGTGACTAAAATATCATTTGTTTATTTATGTGTCTCTTGTAAAAACTATATGATCAAAGTATTTTTAATAACATAAATAAAATGACTTGAAGAATTAGTCACACAAACAAATTAAAAATGTAGAAGGAGAAAGAAACAATAAGGTAGGAGAGGGAAAACACTTGAAATTAAGCATAATACAGAGATATGCATAAGATGGTTTATGATGAAAAATGAAACATACATAAAAGATTAAAATAAGAATGTAAAATTGTGAAACCTTATAGCTTGAAACAATTCCTCGATTCAATTCTTTTTGTTATTCTTGCAAATCAACTAAAGAATTAGTAATATCTTAATTAGAAAGTGAATTAACATGGATGAAATGAAAGGAATTTGAAGGGATATTTAGATGGACGAAAAAGAAGGATAGGAATTTGAAAATCCTAGCAAAACTGTGTTAGTTAACTCTTAAAATAAAACACAAGTTTTCAACATTACTTCTTTTGAAGTGGAAGTGTGAAATTTCATAAAATTCATAGATATTCCAATTACAAAAAGTTAACTTAATAGATGAAAAAAATTATAATGATTATAAATTTTATTATAATATTATCTTTAATTAATATTAGACATTATTTCCAATTTTTACATTAATTATAGATAATATTATGCTAGAATTTATAAAAATTATAAATATCTCTATCTTTTAGGTTAATATTTTGATATTAAAAAATTCATAATTTTTATAAAATTTCACGTAATATCAATTTTTTTTATCTGAATTCTAGATTCATTGCTAGTACTATTGTTATTAACAGAGGGTTTAATTTCTCTCTCATTCTTGGATTTCCTTTATAATAGACGAAATATCATTTGATTTTGATGCAATAACGAAAAACACTTCAAATTTTTGTATGCTTATTGATTCTACACTAAAGCAATTTTGATGTTGAAGTGACACCCAACGATTATTTTAATTCTTGGATCCTCATATTTGAATTGAAGCTAGCATTTTTCTTCTAGGCAATCAATTTCATACGACAAAGAGCAATTTTTCTTCGTACTTTAAATCATCTTGATCCATAGATAGGTTATCTGCAAGCCTTTTCAATTGACTCTCGGCATTCTTGGTTCAAGCCTACTTATTCTCAAAATATAAATGTTTCTTCGTTCTTTACTCAGGTGGAGATAAATTAATTAATAAAACATATTGATTTCCAAATGTCGAATGTTGGCATCCAATTTTATGTAACTAATACTCTATCAAGTCGTTCCAAGATAGTATCATCCTTATGATTGCCCCAAGTAAAGAGTGGTGTAGAGAATTCCATAGTAATTAAACTAGCATTATTAATGAACTCTCTAAAGGCCGTAAGATATATTTGTATATTTCTCTCCTCATGACTTCTAATTAACAAAGAACATGTCATTAAATTCCTCAAAGATAAGGGCCTTATCACAAGACAGAAGATGTTGTGTCAAAATCTCTCATTGCTCCAATCTGTGATTATTATCATCTGATTTTGGGCAATTTGCGTCTTCATCTTCACTAGTCTTCTTGTTAGCTTAAAACTGCCTTCATATAATTTCTTCAAACTACAAGCCACACTGCCTTGGCTTATTTTATCCAAGGATCCTTTATTAGCTGATTGGCCTTGTCGTGCTAATGTTTTAATTTGCATTAGTCTCTTGTTTTTCAGACTCCGCATCTTGATTTTCCAAAATAAATTTTGGGCTACCACAAGATAAGGAAGGTGACCCAACCTGCGACTTTTCTGTGCCAAGAATCTTTACTTGAGCTCTCCTCCGATTCAAGACCTAATGGGCTATTAACAGCAAGTGGATTATTATATAAGAGAAGCTCCTGCCCCAAGATGCTGGACGGGTTGGGCCTAATGGGCTCAATTTTTCTGAACATGGCATGTTTTTGCTTCACAAACTCACGCATACATCAGCGCCAGCTAGCACGCGTGGATGAGTAGGTTTAAATATATTTTAAAAACAACAAAATGGGTATGTCAATAACCCACCCTTTGCTGATTGTATGAATGAATTAGCACCTTTGCATCAGTTAAAAGGTAGGCAGGGACAAAGGAGAAAAGAAAAATATAGGAGATTGACTTTTCATTAAAGGCTAATTTACAAGCAAACCACTTTTTATGACATGTTAAAAGTTTGTCTTAATATGAAAGTGTTCTTAAATTGTAGAGTAATATCAACAAACCCCACTTCACTTTTAGTTTTTTTATATGTAAATTAAAAATAAAATGAATAAATATGGCAACAAAGTAACTCTTAGACTTAGACTAATTATAACTCAAAAATTAAGTTGTAAAATAAAGAATTATCAAAAGTTATATATGTACTAAACGCCTAACTTCTCACTAACGTGAAAGTTAAGGTTATTTAATATTTAAGTTTCAATTTAACATGATATCAAAATTTAGATCTTGGTTCTGGGGTATCTTTAAAGTTCATTTTGTTGATACTAAAGATACAATCTTCGCTTGTTCATCCCCGTCAATGTAGAAGGAGAGTATTAAAGAACTTAAGTTTTACATTGCTCACAAGTTAGGTTTCCGTTTCACGGTACAATCTTCGCTCGTTCATCATCATCTATGCAAAAGGAAAATATTAAGGAACTTAAGTCTCATATCGACTAAGAGTTAAGTTTTCGTAATTATTTATCTCATAACAAGTTTTAAAGTGTAATTAGACTTAGTATAACAATAACCATTTAAGGATTATTATAAAATTTCTAGTTAGTTGTGTCATTTTTTTTCTTCACATTTTGTTATCCTTCTCCCCCTCATTTCTAATTACTTTTTCTCTATTTTATATTTATTTCTATTTTGTTTATTTTCTAAATAATTTTTGTGCTCATTTTTAAATATTTTATGTGTGACAACCAGTTTAGTGGTTAGCTACTAGATGGAAAAAATATTTATTTGAAATTAGTTTAAAGTATGTAATGTGAAACGTTAAAGACTATTAAGATTGAAGACAAATCCAAGAAGGGTGATATAGTTTTTTTATTTTTATTTTAAAAAAGCTGATCCTTAAATTAAGATGCTTATTGAATTCCCATTATAATTCCTAAATTTACAGCAAATAATAAAAGAAGGACTAGACACGAGGAGAACAAAGAAGATAAAAAAAAAAAAAAAAAAAACTGGTACAGGTGACAGTAGGACACGTAAGAGAGAAGCTTAAACGGAAAGAAGAAGATTGGTTATGGGTTATTCAGGATCTGGGTTAAAGGTTGAATGTGTATTCTGGTGAGGAAGAAGATGGAGGTTGGAAAATAAATTAGATAGAGGAAGTACAAGAATATGGCTGATTTTCTTTATTTTCTTAGGAAAGAAAATCCTTAATCGATACTAATTTAATGGACGGAGATTTTGAAATATAAGCCAAAGAAATGAATTAGAAAGAAGAAGAAGAAGAAGAAGAAGAATAGGAGTTTGGAAGATAAATTAGAGAACAACTTATTTTCAAAACTTATGCTTACGCTAGTAAAATTTTAACGTGTTAAATAGGTATTTATTAATAGACTTTATAATAATTAAAATAATAACAAATAATTAAAAAAGAGAGTAAAGTATATCACCCTTCTTCCTACCATCCTACACTTTTCAACTTATTAACTTATGGTGATCATGATTCCCTGCTGATAAGTCAAAGCATATCACAATAGATTTGTGAGGATAAATTTAACACTAATCAATTTATACATTTTTCTTTATCGGACTCTAGTTAGTGATTTATCTCCATCCCTTCACTCTCTTGATTTTCACTGGGGACAGGATCATATAGATATGAAAACTATAATCATATATAGTATGATTTAAAATAAATAAAATTGAATTTTACCGTTACACTAATCACTAAATGCAAAAATATAATTAGTTCAAAAAGAAAATAAAACCATATAAGATACTAATAATAGAGCTAAAAATTAATATAATTGAAGTGGGACTAGTGCGTGTAAATGCACTAATAATCAAGAAAACCCAAACGCACTATAGTGATTCTGATTCAATTCTACTACAAATGGCCACCATTGCAAATCTAACTATAAATATATGACCAAATCCTTATCTGTTTTGTTGTTTACCTAATACTTGTCTCCTCAGTCCTGGAAAGTTTCAGAAATATTTTATTTGAATCCATTTTTCTTCCTGTTCAACTTTTTTTATTTTTTATCATTGAAGTAATTTAAACAAGAGGCATTAAATTTATTGATATTATTCTATCTAATCCGGTGATAAAAGTGATGCCTATGTATTTTTAGGTGTGATTGTGAATACAATTTTTTTTAAATTTAAAACAATTAATGAGTGTGTTTTGTATTGTATGATTGTTAAAAAATAAAAATAAAAGTATTGATCTCCATTTGTCTTGATGCTGCTATGAATTGCCCGTGAAGGGGGGCAGCCCGTGGTTTCGTGTACGTGAAAATTGATAAAGAAACCCTGTGATTGTTTTCTAACAAGCTCCCGTGAATTCATGGCCCCTCCCCAAAATATGCCAAACAAGACTCATAAATTATTTTGTTGTTTCTTTTTAAATATATATTATTTTTTTCCTGAACCAATGAATAATATGTAGCTGTGAGACATTCCTTTTGTATTCAGTAGAACCACAAAAAATAACCTAATCTTTGGAATCAGCAATTTTCTTGACCATGTGCGAACACATGAAGTTCATCAATGTTTTATAGAATTTATTTGAGTTTTTAACAGGTTCCACCATAAAATGTCCCCAAAGTGGAAAATGCCTATTGGTATTCTGTAGTGCGCGCGTATTTCTTTTTATAATCTTTTTTTCCATATCAGTCACCTTATCATTTCTTCTTCCCCTCCAATGGTTATTAAATACACGAGGGGTTGCTTCAGGTCAAAATGAAACCCAGTTTTGGAATGTAATAATCGGGCTTTACTACCACACTGTGTCACTGTCCACACTCCACAGTCCACACACATTATATATTTGAGCCTTACAGTTGCTTACATGTGGCATTATTATCTATAAACGTCTAAAACAAACATAAAAAAAACTTACATCTTACGTTCGATCCAAGACGTGAATGTCACGGTCATACCATACCCTCCCCCCCACCCCCCCTTCTTTTTTTCTTTCTTGTTTGGGGGTCATTTTACCATACCTTAGTTGGATTTTTGTATAATTGAATAACAGAGTGAGAAAATAAAATATGTGAAACATAACCGATTAGAGATTGCATAAACTAATATTTAAATACACATCACATGTTAACCAAAACAATATACAAACTCACAACACATTTTAGAACAACAATATATTACAAGTTGTTAGAAGCTGATATCTACTCCTAACATTCTTAGCTTTCTCTTGCGAAAAATATTGAATCATATTTTATATTTAATAATACCTTTTTATAATATTAAAGAAATAAGATATTTATCATGAGAATATATTCCCCGTGTTAATTATATTCTTAACGATGGCTAATTATATTGACCAATTAAATTGTTACACGTAATAAACTTCATCAGGCATATCTGATAAGAATCTCCCAACACAAGCGAAAAAAAAAATAAAAAAAAAACATTTTGTGAAGAAGTTAACTGACAGTTCTACAAAATAGAGATAAAACCGACGCAATAACTGGATTAGCAGGATTGTTGATTAATGACTTTTCCTTTGAAACTAAAAGCCCCTGCTCCCTATAAAAGTTTAGACGGTCCTTCTGCCATAAAGCCAAAAACGACATAAACATCGCCTCCCTTTTGTACGATGAAGCTCTGTAGGATTTACCATACTAGTAAGGTCAGATCTCTTCTGCTTAAATATCTCTCATTCCTCTCTAAATTTTACAGTTATTTGAGACACTAATAATATTAGCAGGTGGGTTAATTAAACCAAAATTTTCAATTAAACTGTTTGTTTGTTTGATAATTTCCTCTTTTGATCCTAAAATTGTTTCTTCTGACTTTAAATTTTACAGTTATTTGAGACACTCATAATATTAGCAGCAGCAGCAGCAGTGGTTTTGCTGAAAACAAATGGAGTCGAAAGCCGAAAGACAAAGGTGATAAACTCGTTTGAGTACTCAGCCATAAGTTGCAGAGGTCACAGTGCTTCCTTGACTGAATTTGGAGGAGTTGGTGATGGGTTTACTTCAAACACCAAGGCTTTTGAGGCTGCAATTAGTAATCTCAGTCAGTATTCATCATCAGATGGTGGTGGCTCACAACTCTTTGTTCCTCCTGGAAAATGGTTGACTGGAAGCTTCAATCTCACCAGCCATTTCACTCTCTATCTTCACAAGGATGCTGTTCTTCTTGCTTCTCAGGTTTCAATTAAACTCTCTATGTTATAGAACTTCAAACCAAAAGGGTTTTTAATAAAATCCCAAATTAATTGCATTTCTCTGTTTTTACCATTTGTGGCAGGATGAAAATGAATGGCAAGTGATAGAACCTCTACCATCATATGGTAGAGGAAGGGATACAAAGGGTGGGCGATTTATCAGTTTGATTTTTGGAACCAATCTCACTGATGTTATTATTACAGGTAAAAACCACATGACTTTACTGAAAATAAATCAAAATACCAACTAGAAAATGATTAAGGTTTAGGATTTTAACATGTATAATATAACAGGGGATAATGGAACCATAGATGGTCAAGGTGAGCTATGGTGGAAAAAGTTCCACAATGGACAGCTCAAGTACACTAGACCTTATCTGATTGAAATCATGTACTCTGATAAAGTTCAAATTTCCAATCTCACTTTGGTTAATTCTCCTTCATGGAATGTCCATCCCATCTACAGCAGGTATTTCTTTTCCATAGTTGTCTCTAATATTTGCTACTTGCATTAATTGACTGCTCTAATTTACACTTTGCTTGATTTGATCCTTGTAATTTCAATAATTACAGCAATGTCATTGTTCAAGGCATTACCATTCTTGCTCCAGTGAACTCTCCCAACACAGACGGAATTAACCCAGGTTATTATTTTTGGGCTTATTTTGTCAGGAGTTCTGTTTTATTGTGTTTGTAACTAGTTTTTTGGTTTCTGATTCATTTAGAAAGAAAAAAAATTCTGGTAAAAAGTTATGTTTTATTCTTTCAACAATAATAAAACATGCTTAAAAATAGAACTGAATTCTAATTTGATTTTAAATTTGAAAAAGAATTAATAATCAAATAACACTCATTTTAAAAAAATTGGTTCAACAACTAGAACTTATAAAACATGTCCTTAATTTTTGGAATTTTATTGTACATTATCGATTTATTTCTGATGAAATTCTCAATATTGAACACAGTAAGCTAATCATATATCTTAAACTTCTCTCGGCTTATTTTTATCTGTACAGACTCATGCACAAATACTAGAATAGAAGACTGTTACATAGTTTCTGGGGATGATTGTGTAGCAGTGAAGAGTGGTTGGGATGAATATGGTGTTGCATTTGGGATGCCTACAAAGCAACTTGTGATCAGAAGGCTCACTTGTATATCTCCAACTAGTGCTGTGATTGCACTTGGAAGTGAGATGTCAGGTGGGATTCAAGATGTAAGAGCAGAGGATATTGTAGCCATTGATTCAGAGTCAGGAGTTAGGATCAAAACTGCTATTGGAAGAGGAGGTTTTGTCAAAGATATATATGTCAGAAGGATGACTATGAAAACCATGAAGTGGGCATTTTGGATGACAGGAGACTATGGTTCTCATGCTGACAATAATTATGATCCTAATGCTATTCCAATGGTTCAGAATATAAATTATAGAGATATTGTTGCTAAGAATGTAACTATGGCTGCTAGATTAGAAGGGATTTCTGGTGACCCTTTTACTGGGATTTGCATATCTAATGTGACTATTGAACTGGCAAAGAAGGCTAAGAAAGTACCATGGAATTGTACTAATATTTCTGGGATTTCAAGTACAGTGACTCCTCAACCTTGTGATCTTCTGCCGGATCAGGGTCCTGAGAAAATAGCAGAATGTAAATTTCCTCAAGATATTCTGCCTATTGATGATGTTAAAGTCCAGATGTGTTCTTACAGTAGCAAGTTTCCATATGCATAAAACAGCTACTTGTTTCCCATAGCTGTATCAATATGAATTTTATAACCATGAATTTGAATCCAGATGAAAAATGAAACTGGCTAGTTTGTCATAATATTATCATTCAAGTGTAAAGTTTGGGTGAAATCATGATAGTTACACTTAAACAAGGAAGAAAAAGCCATTCTAGAAATAAAAGAAACGAAAAGAGAAGAGAAGAGAACCAAATACCAAACTCTGTTGGATGAAATTTCGCCAAGGAATTATTTAAATATTTTAGATTGTCAGGGTCAGGTCTGACAAGTGACGACGACTATAAACAAACATAACATGAAAATGTACAAATCAAGATTCATAAATTAAACCAACACATGACACAAAAGAACTCTTAAACACTAGTCTACTTGTAGTACTGATTTTTTAAAACTAAGATACTTGTTCAGGGGAAATTCAACATTACAGATTTATTACATGCTCTATATCATATAAAAAGTTTGGCATCGTTTATATATATATATATATTATGAGCAATTTTTTTAATGTAAAAACATTCATATCATCTAAGTAACTGTAAATTCAATCCTATCATTCCTCTTCCAATTATTGACATCCAAAGGCAACGTTCAACAAGAACATCAGTTTCAGTGACAGTGATTATGATACTAAAATTGCCGAAGACTCATATCAGGGGGTTGAAAAGTTTTGGTATTTTATTTTACCAAAAGTGCATAGGCATCTCCAATGCCACTAAAATATTATTTTATTATAAATTTTGCATAAAAACTTGCTTGGCACTAAAACCCTGAAGTATACACTATTCATTGCACCAT
Source organism: Hippophae tibetana (assembly GCA_037013495.1). Taxonomy (NCBI): domain Eukaryota; kingdom Viridiplantae; phylum Streptophyta; class Magnoliopsida; order Rosales; family Elaeagnaceae; genus Hippophae; species Hippophae tibetana. The sequence goes on along the minus strand of CM072804.1, from coordinate 3,233,030 downwards.
CATCTTTTTTTATTTTTTAATAACAATAATAAAAGATATAAAATATTATTTTTATTTTTATTTTATCCTAATTATATATTAATGACTAAAATTTGTCCCAATTATAACCTTTTTTTATTTAATATTATTGTTTAATTTTTTATTAGATATATTATTGTTCAATTTTTCATCCAGACATGGTAATAAACACAAATACTAGATTTCAAGAATTTATTATCCATGTAGACAAATCAAAGATAAATAAATTTATAATGCACTTCGGAGTGTATTTGTTGAACATTTATACCGTGGATATGCTATTTGAAGAATTAATTAATGTATATCCATATATAATTTTAATTGTCTGTTTGTTTTTCAATTAATTGTAATATTTATTTTATGTGATTTTAGTTCACTTTATTAACAAATGAATATTTTAGTTAGTGGACTTATAACTCTTTTGTTTTTAAAATTATAATTTTTAAATTTATTGCTATTAGTTAATTAATAAATTATAAATTGATTCAATTAATATAATAAATCTTACGAGATAATTAATAAAATAAAAATAAAAAGAATATTTTACTTTTGTAAAAGAATATATTTTTAGCATGATATTTAGTGTAGTTGATTAGAGATAAAAAAAATAAGATAAAAGTTATATTATTTTTATAGTGCAAAAATTCAATTAAAATAAAGTTGTTAGTTGGAGATAACCTTAGCTTTCATTACTCACAAAATCGTTTAGGATTTAAGGTATGAATTTTTATGAATTTTCTTTCTTAAAATAATATATTGTCAATGTTTGGTTTACTCCTCTCTCTATTTTTTTATATAATTTTTTTAATTTCTATCCTTGCAGTCACTAAAAATTGAAATTGAAATTTCACAATTTTTTAAAAGATCCAGTTACATTTACCTCTAATCAAATAACAATTAGATCCCTTCTCATTATTTTTTGCTTTTTTAGGGAGATATTTGAAAAAAAAAAACTATGAAATTCAAGAAAATATATTGTAATAAAATAATAATAGAAAAAATATAATTATTTATTTTTAAAATTTAATTAGTGTATTTATAATTTTCAATAACCTCAAGAGACTTTATAATAGTTTTCCCTTTATAAAAACATGCTACTAATTTTAGGCGTCAAATCCCCTACTTAAATGATAGGAAAAGTTTTGTTGTGCAGGTCTCTCTTTCTAATACATTTTTATCACTTTTCTTTTCTCCAAAAGTCCTATCCCAATATTTTTCAACAATATATTAGACTAAGATATTATTATTTAAGAGGTGTATTATTAGGGGCAGTTTTGGAATCTTAAGGATTCTTTAAAATTTTAGAAAGAGAAAGAGTACATGGAGGGCCTAACCAAAATTAATTATCGAGTATAGTAATTTGTTTTTATTAAAATGATCTCTTTCACTTATATAGCTTTACAACATTATTTTAGTAGGAGAATTTTACTATTTTATCCTTCTTTGTTTTCAATTTTGTTATTTTTTTTTTTAAATTGATATCAACTTGTCATTATTGTTTACGATAATCATTCTATCCGATAGTAATTGTAATTTTTATGTTTGGAATCTTTTATTTATCATTTCACGTCCTTATACCAAATATTTATTATATATTATTTAAAAAATATTTACTTATTCTTTTCAATTTCAATAACGTGGATGTATACTTAACATGTTATTTTAAAATAAATATAAGTTGTTTGTTAATAATATAGTAGAATAATTTGATCTTTTTTATGTGTAAATTTTATGTTTTATTTTTATTATGAGTGAATTGTTTTGTTAAATAAGAACATTTATATCATGATCTCTTAGATTAAAAATATTATGATTTAATCTATTAATTTTATAAAAAAATTAATTATATTATTTTAACATTAAACACGAATAATCCTTTATTCCTCTTATTCATTCCTCTTATTCAGATGCTTTTCTTTGACTTAAAAATTGAAACGCAATTAAAATAAAAATCTTAACTATTAATAAAAATAAAATTTAATATAAAATATTTTAAGATAAGATAAATAATAATAAAATTTAAACAAAAATTATTTAAATATATATTATAGTTTTTAATACAATATTAAAATAAAATAGTAATAATTAACAAATAAAATATATATTTTAAAATTTTTTATGTTAAAAATTTATATTTTAATAATGTTTAAGTATTTAACAGAAAATAATAATATTTTAATAAAAAATTTATTAAAATAATATATTTTTTAATAATGTTTAAGTATTTAACAGAAAATAATAATATTTTAATAAAAAATTTATTAAAATAATATATATTTTTAATAATTTTTTTAAAAAAATTAAAAAATATTATTTTTAATTTAAAATGAAATAATATAAATATATCTTTATAACATTTTTCTACTTTATTGTTGAGATAAAATTAATATTATTATTTTTTAATAAATATATTAAAGGGGTAGCACTACTCAAAACTCTACATATAGCAAAGAAATGGGCTTTAGAAACCGAAGAGAAATAGCCCATGGCTTTGAAAAAATGCGAGCCCAGTCGTTTGCCTTATAAAAGCTCTATCCTCAACTATGGAACCCTAGACGAATATACAAACAGTTTTTGCTCGGCGCCACTTAGATCTCTACGTTCAGGTTAGTCTCATTGTCCATTTCTTCTTGAATTATAATGACGGTTTCCCCAGAACTTCATTTTCAATTTGTATTACTTGTATTAATAAGAATGGAATGAAGTATTGATGCTTTGTGGGTTATGTTGTATTTGAAATAGATGTCGGCTGGAGAGCTTGCTTGCAGCTATGCCATGATGATCCTTCAGGATGATGGCATTGCAATCACAGTAATTCTGTTTTCTGTCAATAATTTTCCGTCGTTTAATTTTCGTATTAGTTTTTATTTATTTAGATTCTACTGTACTTTAGGCTTATTGATTTGATCATGTTTCTATGTATAGGAACCTGAGGAAAATGATTGAGAGTTTCTTTTATTAGGTTGTTAACGTGTTTATTTTCGTGTTTAATAATTTTGCTTCGTTAGTGTTGCTTTGTTAGATAATTTTTTATGTTAGTGATTCTTTGTTAGATAGTTGCTAAATCCAAATGAGATAAATGCTATTCAAGGTTTTTAATATTAGTTTATTCTTTATTTTATGTGATTCCAATTTACGTAACATATTGTTTTTTGTGTCTTATCTTTATGTTTAATTATGCTCCCGTGCTTCTTTTGAGGGAAATGTTCACTTTGCCATCTCGTCAGATGGCTCAGTTAATGTGTCAAATAGCTTATTGTGTTATGTCTCTTGAACTTATTTTGTAAGTGTTTTGTATCTGCTGCTTAGAGAAAATGAGTCATCTACTTAATGATTTTTAGGGAACACTACGGTGCTTTTAACTTCTGTGCTCTATCGCGCAGTTTTACTTGCTAAAATACTAAGTGTATTAATTATGGCTCTTAGTTTCTTGGCTTAATGCTGAAAAGAAATTGTTTCTCTTTATCTTGACATAAACAGGCTGAGAAAATTGCAACATTGGTGAAAGCTGCTAAGGTTGAAATAGAGTCTTACTGGCCAAGCTTGTTTGCAAAGCTTGCAGAGAAGCGAAACATTGAGGATCTCATTTTGAATGCTGGGGCCAGTGGTGGTGGTGCTTCTGTTGCAGCTGCACCCATTGCAGGGGGTGCTGCAGCTGCAGCTGCTCCTGAACCTGAGCAGAAAAAGGTAGCAAGCTATTTTTAAATTTTTTCCTGTTTGTCTTTAAACTTGGGTGATGGTATTACCACAACTCAATTGTTATTACCCCTATTATTTTTCATTAATGACAACTCTATCTTACATTTACTAAAATGTAATTAATTATAGGGTAAAAAATTCATTTCATACCCATTCATTTTGTGTTACCCATTGGTATTGCTATTTTATTGAGTTGAGTTAACTAATGCATTTTGTTACTGTGTTTTTTTGTGATATTTACAGGAAGAGCCAAAGGAAGAAAGTGATGATGACATGGGATTCTCTTTGTTCGAATAAATGGACCTTTTGAATACGCCTTTGGTGTTTTGTTATGGACCAACTTATGGTTAAGCTTTATTACCAATGTATTAGGTTTTGTCTTTTATCTTTATTATTTACAAATGTGCGTTCAGGGGATATATTGTAGTTCCAAGGATTTTTGTTTTGAAGATTTTGCAGCCTTGTTTCTGCATGTTAACACGTGTCTTAGTTACATATATTGTCTTTATTTTTAAAAAAGATGGTAAATTATAAAAAAAAATTCCCAAAACTTTTAAACAAAAATAACAGAACAATATAATCGAATAATTATCAACATTAATCAGTTTAAATTGGCCTTTAATATAATTGTTATGGATTTTTTAATAGTAATATATATATACATTGTGGTTTTTGTAATTATAAATTTTAGTATTATTTTTATTATATTTCCAAAATTTTAGCTTCTTACCAAGCTTATCCAGGAAAGAATAAGCAGCAGTTATGGTACTAAGCTGCAAAATTATCCTAATATTATATGCATTAAAATGTTGTCAGATGTTATTAACTTTGGTAAGATAATTAGTTCATATCTTCTTAGATCAGTCTCCTATAATAACCGTGCGCTTATGTTTCTCAATATTGTTTAATGGTCCTGATTTCTGATGGTCAGTATGGTTTCCTTTTTTCAAATTGGCTTTGCTTTTTGAGCCTGCAATGGTGAGACGCAAAGTGGAAACTACAGGAATACTGATAATATCAATCTCCAACAGCCAGAATGGAACTTTTAACCTTATTGTTTCTACTAAAGAAAAAAAAAATCTTAAATAAGCAAATCAGTTCAAGATACAGAGTAATTGTGGAACATTGTATATAGTGTGCGCAAGCTAGACCTGTAAAATCCCTTTGAAGCTGTGAATTCTCCGGTTTGATGCCTTATGAACATATTTATCGCACAAAACCCAAAAGATGATGATGTCCAATAGAAATACTAGCAATACCCATCCTATCGATGAACCTTTTGCCCCAGGGATTCAAATGCTCGGACGTCTCTAGGATATTTGAAAGTCATTTTACTAAAAGTTGTTCCTCTAAATTTTTCTGAATAAATCTTTGATAAATGTGAAGTGTTAATATTTCTGGACCATATTGGCTAGTGCTTTTGTCAGTTTATCACCAATTGCTATGCCACTCTTCTAACGTCTTTAGCTCAGAATTACTTTTCATATTTTTCCCCTTCCCTTCTCTGGCAGGTTCTTGCCATCAAGGACATAATACGGCCACCAAAAAAGGATACCTTTAATGATGTGTACATCGTCTATGAATTAATAATATTCTGAATTTTCAACCTGTGTAATATTTTTTTACTATAAATTTTAATTCTACCCGTGAATATTTTTTCTTTATTTAATAAAAAAAGTTACTTAAGTACCCCTTAAAAAAAGACCAAATAGATGGAAAAAAAAATTTCTCATATTATTCTTAGCATCCTTTGTCTATTTATTAAGGCAATATTTGAAAACCATTTCAATTTATAATTTATAAATTTTCAATTTTGAAATTGAATTTTCATTATAAAAAAAATAAAAATTATTTGATAACAAATTTCTTTATTTAGAATTATGAATTTGCCTAATTAGCTATAGAGGAAGAACAATATGTCTATTACTGATTACATAGTTAAGGCAAGAGTTGTTTCTCGTCAATTAGCTCTTGCTAGTGAGCCAATAACAGACAAAGAGTTGATTTTTTTTATAATCTTGAAGGACTTGGATGATATTCCTTTTGTGATATCCTTGAATATGAGAGATACGATGCCCTCTGTTGGGATCTTGTACATTATGCTTGAAAGTTATGATAAGATGCTGATGTAGTTAAGATTCAACATTTTAATATAGTTTAGTTAATTTTGAGATTAAAATTCTCCTTATTTTTATGAATTTTAATATGATATTAAAATTAAAGATTCTATGTCTAAGAATCAATAATCTTAATTATTAAATTACAATTATTTATTAAAAGTAATATTAATGGTTCTTTTATTAAATTAAATTTTTGGGATAATTAATTTTTAATACTAATAAATAACCTATAATTCATGTATATATCCATTAAGGTTTGAATTGTATATCTATCATATGAAAAATCATAATATCATCTTGCATTTAATTTGATTCATCGATATAATTAATTTATCCATAAAATATATTATTATTATTTAAGACAAAATGTATTATTAACTTTTAAGATTTAATAAAAGTAATAACCTATAAAATAAGAAAAGTAAAACCTAGTTGAAAATTAAAAATGTAACTTTGCAATGTGCAAATGTTATGAAACAATTAATGTTAGCAAACGTTTAGATGATTGTCGTTAAAATATACTATAAAAATGTTTTTATTGCATACAATATTATACATGTTATAATAGTGGTTAATACTACTGTAATTTTTTACATTCAGCATCTTAATTTCATAATTAATTAATAACTCAAACGTTTAATTGATATATATATATATAACAAACTTTTTATTATAAAGTAGCGCATATGCAAGTAATTGAACACTAGTAGCTTTTTTTTTCCCTAAAGAGTATATTAATAATAAAGTGTGCTTAATTTTTTTTTTATAATATTATGTAGTTTAATTTATGATAAATTATTTGACATTTAAAAATAAAAATAAAATATTTAATAATTAATATGTATGGTATAAAATTAAATATAATAAATTTATAATTTAAAATTTAAGATTTAATATTTAGAGTTTATCATTTAAGATTTACGATATAATTTTTAAAATTTAACGGTCAATACAAAATATTAAGATTTAGTATTTATAATACTCAATTTTTTTAAAATATATATTATAATTATTAATATCTTATTTTTATCTATTTTATTTTTAATTATAAATAATATTTATAATTAATCGTCTTATTTCGTGTAATATGAGAACACGAGCCTCTTATTTGTCTGACTTAATTAGCACTCTTCGTGGAGTTGGACTTTGGACACTTGGGCTCGAGGACAGGCACCATATAAAACAAGTATTCCAGTCCAATATGTTAAAATAAGTTTGTATTTTTTCTCCCTAACTTCGTTAAAATAAGTTTAATAGCACCTTTTTATAAAACCCTTTCTCCACACCATTTCAATTATAATACCCACCTTATCCCTTAAAATTTCTTCTTCTCCTTCTTTTTTACGTTTTTCTTTATATTTTATATTTTTTTTTTACTTTTTTCTACTTTTTTTTTCTTCAAGTTTCTCCGAATTCTTTTTTTTTTTTTACATTAATATTTTTTTATTTAGTTCTTTTATTTTCAAATTTATTTATATTTTGAACAAATATTTAAATACAAATTATCAATGTTTGTAAATGTTCAAATAAATATTTAATCTTAAAAAAATATGAAAAAATAACCATCAAATGTGTATATTAATATCGATTTTTGTTAATAACACGTAAAATTATTCTCTGTAAAATTTATAAAATAAACAAATTATTACGATCTTAGATCACCTTATAGAGATGGTCCTCAAACTTATTATACTTAAGTCAATAACTTTAATATAAAAAATATAAAAGATATTAGTCTCGTTCTAATACTTATATAAAAAATGATATATAGATATGATTATTTATTATAAAATGTACAATGTTATGATATTAGATATTAGATATTAGATTATGTTATGACTATATATATGTGAAAAAAAAAAAATTTAATAACTATTTTTATTTGATTAAGATTGAGCTATTATACCTTTGTAGATAATTATTTATTGTATATATTTATCTATTGTAAATATCAATTATTTGTATCATTTGCTAGATTGTCTTTAAGATAAATAAAAAATAATTTTTGAACCTTTATCTTTTTAAGATAACTAAAAGATGATTTTTGAGTTTTTCTTAAGATAATTATATTACATTCAAATCAATTCTTTAAATCCTCACACAACTGCGTTTTTAGTTAAATATTTTTATGACTTCACCTTTTTTTTCCTTTAATGAGTTTTGCAAGAGTGTTTTAATTTTTCAAAAACATTTTTTTATAGTTGCCTTTCAACCTTGATGTTGTTTTGCTCTTTCCTCTCTACACGAGTACATCATTGGCAACTGTAATACTAAATCAAATATAAGTGTGGATTTTTGTTGGACTAGTTATCTATAGTAAGTTCATTTTCCCTTTATTTTCGCTGTTTTAAGACCTCAGTGTCACAATTTTCTCTTCATTTCTTTTCAATAGGGGGTATGCTCTTCAGTTTGAGATCAACCAAAAACCTTACTACAATAGAGAACTATTTGTATATCTTATTCTCCAATAAAATTTCAAACATCTTTTTCGAGTTTAACTGAAGTATATGTGTGTGCTCAATTGGCTGGATTGGTTCATCGAATCTTTGTTGAGCTTCAACAACTATTGTGGCTCTTATCGTTAGGTCTTTTGTTCGGCTTCAAGAGTGTGATAATTTATATATTGATTTCTAGGTTTCATAAAATATATATGTATTTTGATAATGGTAGCATCATAATATTATTATTTTTCCTCTTAAATTCGTTATTCTATATGTATCTTCATTTGTAATATATTACATCATTTTTGTCTTTATATGTAACATTTTACATCGAATCTTTTTTTATACGTAATATGTTAGTTATATCTTTATATTTGTATGCAATATATTAGCCTTAGTAAACTCATAGAAATGATAAGATCTTATCTTAATCTCATTTTATTGAAAGTTATGAAATAAAAGTATTTTGTTTTATTTATTAAGTAGTTTAATTTAAAACTATGAATTTTGAGAGAAAGTATTTTTAGTTTATAAATATTAATTAATTTATCAAAATATATGTTATTTACATAAAAAAAACTATTTGATAATTAGATATTTATTGAACTTAACCTATAAAACTATTTATCCTTAGTCATATAATTATCTAAACATTATTTAAGATCATAGTGTTAAAATTATGAAAAGAAAATGTTCAAAAGGTATGTTTATTTTGAATATGTATTTATTTAAGAGTTAAGATTTTTACCATTTTTATAATTTTTTAAAATATATATTTTAATTATTTATCTTTTAAATTATGTATATTCAAAAATATACATTTTTTTTATCTTTTTAAAATATATATAGATTCTTTTAATTCTTTAAAAATTTAAATCAATTCTTAATAATATTTTTGAAGATAAATTTAAAATTTTAAAAAATAAACTGCAAAAAGTAATTTTTTAAAAATGGATATTGATAATTTGATTTTTAAAATACAAGAAAGTAAAAAAAAAAAGCCATAGGGAAAGAACTTATATTTTTAAAATATAGAAGTTTAAAAAAATTAAATTTTTAAAAATTAAAAATACAAAAAGAAAATGGATATAATTTTATGTTTCAATTTTTTTCATTTTAAATATAAATTGATATGTTTATTATAATTTTTTTATTTTTATTTTTACCAAAAATCATTTATTTTGTTTTTTTTTACTTTTTTACTTATTTAACTTTTATTTTTCAAAATTTAAACTATTAATGAAAAAAATACTATTTAGTTTTTGTTTAAATTTTTTAAAATATTAGAAGATCTTATATTTATATCTTAAAGAACAGAGTATTAAAATTTATTTTTTTGATAAATTATAGAACATTATATATATACCCTAAAATATAAACAACCAAAATATATATATTTTTGAAATATTATTAGAGCTAAAAATACGTTAATTGTTTAAAATTCTGAAGGAAAGCTAAACATTTGACACGGTAGTAATTGGTACTTGGTACATTGTTTGTTGAAAAAGAAAACAGCATGGCACGTGAGGTTCTTCCCTCATTCCCTTCTTCTCGCCCAAAGAAGTACTCAAGAACATTCCAGTTATTTATTGTTCTAAGAAAATATGTCTTTATCGGAAAATAATTAAAAAAAATAACTGATATTATTTAAATTTTATTAAATAAAAATGTATTAAAATAATATAAAACGTTTTTATTTCGTTACAATTATAAACCAAATATTATAATATTTATTTATTTTTATTTCAGTCATTACATTAAATAATATAATAAAAATACAGTTTATTTTTTATATTTTTATTTTATAAAACAAACGTTTTCCTAGAAGAGGAGAAGAGAATTGAAAAAAAAAAGGGCAAAGTAAGAAAATAAGGCAAAATTTATACCCGGAAACAAAACTATTGAATGAAAAGCCCGTAACGTCAAAAAATAGAATGGAAGAGTCCAGAACCATAATTATCTCCATAACGTCACACCTCAACTCCATCGTGTCGGGCGAAGAACCCACCAGAACCTCCTGGAGTGCTAGTATTAGTATTACCCTCTTGTCTTGTTTCCGCTATATATTCTATTATTTTCTTGCATCTCATTGCAAATGTTCAATCAGAATCTTACGATTACCGTTTGTAACCAATTCGTATAGTATTCAATTTTCAATTTCACTTCGTATATAGTCTCTTTACTCTTGTTTGATTATTCTGATATCGGAAGTTGCGCAAACATGGCGGACGTTCAGATGGGAGAGACTGAGA